>CM076577.1:200146260-200601035 GCA_034641835.2 Pinus albicaulis | reverse complement strand
ATAGGGTCTCAGTGAGGAGGAGTTCTATCTGTTTTAGAGGATTCTCCGGGTCTTTGGTATCTCACAAAGATGTAACTTCGTTTTATGTGTTTAATACAACATTTCATTTATCCTTCTTTCTTGTATCATGTACTGGAATGTGAGTGGCTCACCGATTTTAGGTAAGGATTTATCCTAGTCGATACCCATATCTAGACTGCTGAAGTGCTTTAAATATGGCTCACATGATATACTATTTCATGTTCATTTCATCCATCTTTCTGCTATATTAGTTGCTTTGGGAGGGTGCTTTTAAAACGCCATTGTCATGTATGGATTCTTAGATTGATAAGCCCATACATGGTTCTGTTGTGTATCTGGGTATCAGACCAAAGATAACTAATATCTTCCTATATTTCTTTCACCGCATACACCTTCTGATATTTGATTTCTATGGCATATTATTTGAATCGGCCCTCTTTACAGCCTAAATTGTCTCTTAACTGTCTGATGCTTTTGTGTTGGAGCTTAGCATCTTGTCTCTGCAACATTACTTTCCCTGTGGCAGTTTCTGTAAGTTCTGGTCCCATTTAAATCAATTTCCTTGTTTACAAGAGATAGCAGGAGAGCCTTTGGATTGACACCCAAGTTTTATTATATGCTCCTTGCTATGATAATATGTCCTAGGCACTGGTCTATGGCAACTCTAGGCTATCTCTAGGAGCGACAAATATCCGTCGACAACATTATCAATAGTCATTTCCTGATTTTCTGTCGCGTTAGACTTCTAGTGGTTTGGGCCCAGCCCTGGGAGTTTTCATGCTCATCTATGTGTTGTACGTTAATTATGAAATTTATGTTCATAGTATCTGAGGCATTCTGCGAGATATCTTTCCACTTGTTAACTTCTAAGTCTATGATGCTGCAATTTCCTATGCCATTAAGACAATTTATCGCTCATGCTTTCTGGCTTGCAGTAATTGTTTTATAACAATTATATGCTTTCATTGTTTTCTCAACACATTTATTTTTGTTTATGAGCTTTAGCACGATTTCTGTTCAATGCTTTATATTGCTAAGAATTATATCTTTCCATAAGTACTATAGGACTTCTCATTTTTTCTTAATGCAGAGGAATGCTAGCTAGTTAGTTTGAAAAGAGGATTCCATTGCAAAATTAGATAAGCAATTGTTGTTCAATTCATTGAGTTTGTTGTTCAAATCAGTAGGATTGTTGTTCAATTCATCAGTGTGTTGTTCAATCAGAGGTTATCCTTGCTAAGATTATTTATACAAAATAGTTAGTGGCATTTTACAATTCCATTTCTTTTTAAGTTGATTTAACTTCAAGAATTAGATAATATTCTTCATGATAATATAGAGTAGTTGTTCCTAATGTCACTTGCATATATTGTGCTTGAACTCTTGAAATAAGAAGACTTACCCTGGGTTAAAAATTGAATGAGAAGCATAGAGGTTGCCTATAATAGTCACCTTAGTGAACCAACACCTACAACAGTTTCTTTTGATCAATAAGTACAAAAAGGGTAACACCAATAATGTTTTAGGTTTCCTTTGTCGACTGCCAGTCATGGAGCTGACCACTATGCTCGAATCTTGTGGAAATGATACTTTGGAATGACCATAAATTTACAAAAGTGATTCAAAATTTGACACCATATATTAGATGCTCTTGGAAGGTAAGAAAGTTCTGGACTTTCACCTCCATGACGCACTATTATTCCACCTAGGACAACTCTATGTTCCTTCAAGTGAGTGATGTGCTAAGATGATTTGGGAGGTGTACTACAGTTGAGTCACTGGACATTTTGGGTAGAAAATATAGTGGCCACGCTGCAGAAGTATTTTTATTGGCCAACCTTCGACAAGATGTTGGGAAGTACATAAGATACTGCATTTCATGTGTCATTGCCAAACCTATAATGAAGAAGCAAGGCCTGTATACTCCTCTTCCTACTCCTATCCAGCACTGGGAATCCATCTCCATGGATAGCATGGTAGGCCTTCTTTCTACCAAGCATGGAAACAATTATGTTTTTGTGGTCATGGACAAATTATCCAAGATGGCCATTTTGGTGGCCTGCAAGAAGATTGTCATCGTAGAAGCCACTGCCAAAATCTTCTTTGAATGAGTGTGGGTACACTTTGGGATCTCACAATCCATTATATTACATCGAGACAACAGATTCCTAAGTGAATTCTGGTCAATCCTTTGGTTGTTGTTAGATACCAAGCTCACTAATTCCGCGACCTTCTACCCCAAAATGAATGGCTAAACAGAGGTCATAAATAAGATGATTGTGAACATATTTCCATGTAAAACTAGAATCATCCACGCACATGGAACAAAATCCTCTCATATGTACAACACAATAATAATATATCTCTCCAAATCTCAACTGGCCACAACCCCTTTCAGGTGGGACTAGGATTCCAGCCACTATGTCCCATTGATGTTTCCATACCACTTGCTACTACTCAAGAAGATTTGGCTCATGTCCAGTCTGAATATGACATGGCTAAAAACTTCATTGAATACATTCAACACATCTGCCAGTAGGTCTATGAAATACTATACAGAGCAAATGTTAAGTACAAACAACTCCATGACCAACATCAGGTGCCAAACAAGTTTCAGGTGGACGACAAAGTTTCATTACATTTTCAAAAGAAGTGCCTCGCTAGGGACTACAACAAGCTTCACCTACTCCAATATGGGCCTTAAAACATCATTAAGGTTGTAGGGTACAATTCCTTCGATCTCAGCATCCCACGATTCCTTGGCCTACACCCAATATTCCATGTGGACTAGTTGTGGCCATACTTTCCCCCATTGCTGGACACACTAGAAATTGCTGAGTAGCTGACACCAATAGAGCTCAACCCAAGCTGCATTGAATAGGCCACACCTGGTAGGATGAATAAAAAATAGATCAATAATACTTTCCATCAAGGGATCGAACTATATCGAGCTATCAAAGCCATCCAACTCCTTCACTAATGCAAGTGGCTCACCAAGGACTAGGTTCAACAGAAATTTTGTCACCTCATGGAGGCTTTGCAAAAAATATGGACCATTTCTCACTACAAGGAAAAGACCCTCTAGCGGAGGTTATAAAGGAGGTTTTTAGTGTTATAAACTTGGCCAAAAGTGTCAAAAAAAAAATTGCTACAACATCCGTTTATGGTTACGGAGGTTTTGGCGAAGCTTTTAACGGAAATTCAACACAACTAAAAAAAATGGGTGGCCAAAGGTTATTACGGATGTCTTTTCATCGGTGCGCTACTATGCCTTTAAGGCACTGGTGTGTACATTCTGACGGTTCCCCGAGGCTGTGTCAGTCCAATGCACCGGGACATTTAAGTGTAAAACTGCACCAGGTGTAGTGTTGGTCATACAACGCACGGGGCCATTCTAATTGGTCTTGGGATTTGTGCGGTGCCCATAGGTCATATCAATTCACCGGTGCAACGTATCATAGAAAGGTACCGATATTTATAATTGGTATTGGTATTCGTGCAGTGCCCATAGATTTTAAAATACATTGGTGCTTATAGATACATAAATGCTCTGGTGTGCAGTATCACACAAACACACTGATATTGATAATTGGTATCAGTATTTGTGGGGTGCCCATAGATCGTATAATGGCACCGGTGCGTATAGACACATAAACGCACCGGTGTACAGTTACTGCACACACCGATTTTCATGTTGTATTTTTTAGAAACATTGACCTGTGACAATCCAATTATTGTGATTGTTTTAAATTCATTATTCATCAAAATTCGACACATCTTATAACAATTTTCATATTAATTACTTTTTTATTAATTCATTTGAATGTGATTTTTGGATTAACTTGTTATATCATATCATAATTATTGTGGTTTTTTAAAATTCATTATTCATCAAAAGTCGACACATATATATCTTATAGCAATATTCATATGAATTAAATTTTTATTAGTGCATTTGAGAATGAAAATGGCGAACGACAATGGAGAACGCAATAGCAACAATGGATAACGAAATAGAATAAATTAAAACATATTTTATGATTATATATAAGACAATATTTATCATAAAAAATGGGACAGTTATTGGTATCCATTTGTCTTTCAATTGGGACACTATGTCCATTACATTAAAAAAAATGTCTAATTTCACGGACATATATATTTCAAAAAATAAAACGCCTTACTTTGATATCCAAACATAGTGATCATCATTCTTCGCTTGAACTGTTGTCACTGCTAGAGCTACTTCCATGACTTGGGTTATTTTCAGGAATGTTTTGTTCATGGTGTTGATTGTTTTATTCTTCTTCACCTTCCATCTAAAAACATAAAAATAAATTGAAATGAGTGTATATACATTGGTGAGAATAATGAAAATTGCAATATTAAATAATATACATCAATGTAAATCGAAAAGAAAAATGATGTACCATAGCAACAATTGACTCATAAATTATACACATTCTTTCAAAACCATGTACCATGCCATCTTTCAAAATTTCATCTGTCGGCGCAGTTCCATACTTTGCTTCCTACAAGTTTTATACCCCATAAAAAATCATATATTTAATATAAAAGATGTTTTTGTTCTATTAATTATAGACGGAGCTAAGTAAAACAAGATTGATAGATGCTTACAAATTTCACAATTAAATTCTGATATGCCAACATATACTCACAACCCATATTTAACCCAATTTCAATCAATTCGTCTGATGGTTCTTCTTTGTATGTTAGCACCTGTTTGAAGACATTCAATGATGATTTTTGTAAAACAACTTAAAAATACAAAAATGAAATCTAGTTAAGTTGTTATAAGGAAGTAACAATTACTCACAAACTTAGAGATCAACCCTTTTCTTCCTTGTCGTCCTGTTTTATGTGCTGAATGGGTTCCATTTTCTTTTCTTTTTTGCAAGAAAATTCTTGAAAATTAATATTTAATGCTAAATTGTTTATTTATTGTACCTAATGATCGAAAAATTCAATGATTACATATTACATTTGAAGCACATTGTTGTTGTTGGAAATAACGTCTATACATTCGTTCCACTAGATCCCTCAAACTTTTGTAAAAGTTTTTCCCCTTTCGTTAACTTCCAGCACCACTCCAGATGAGCTAAGGAGCAATTGATTTTCATTTGCATGTTCTATTTTTTTTTCTTTTCTTAGAACAACATTCATTTTCTGAGTTGTTGGTCCCTGTAGAACATTAAACAGATGTGAATTAGTAGACTGTTTGACACATGTTATCTAATAATTTTAAGTATATTATTAATGATAATTAAAAAAATAAACTCATATTGGATCGATAGTATTTTTTCATTCACCTGATTCATCCTTTTGCAATTTTTCCATTAAAATTTTATGCTCTTCTGGTCCTAGATCAGAAATAATCATATCGAGCTTCGTCATTTTGTGGCTCTGCATGATACACAGCAAACAATACATATTAGTTAAACTTACATATAGTTCAAAAATAATATTTTTTATAAAGAATTTACAAAGAACTTGTCTTTTTTTCTTTTCTTGATGTGTTAACAGTATTTTTGTTACTTGATCTCTTGTCAAACAATTCTTTATCAATCTAAAACATGTACCATATCATTCATTAATATATTTATAAATAAACTCTCAACTTTTCAGGTAGAAAATAAATCTCAAGGTATCGGTGCGCCTTTCACAAGGCCCGCATTGTCGCCGATGCGTGGGGATATTAACAACGCACCTCAAAACAGTATAATACACCGTACGGTGCATTGGGTATTGTAAACACACCACAAAAAACATTGTAATAGACCTAATGGTGCATGGGGTATTATAAACGCACCGCAAAAATGATGTAATACACTGTACGATGCTTTCCTAGTTAAATGGAGCATCGATGCCCTATTTCAAATTTGGCGCACAGATTTAGAAAAAATGTTCACTTTTTTACTACAGTACTTTCTCAATGTGTTGTATAATATAGAGCACCGGTGCGGTATAGTACACAGGGTGCACCAATAAAGAAAATTCCAATTTTTCAAAAATTCATGCAATGGCCGAATGGATTGGGATCCGACTATGCAAGTCGTCCCGTGGGTTGGATGTCAATCTAAAATGAAAAACCATAATTCTGAAATCACAGAAACAGGGAGAAGAAAGGGAAAAAAAAACTGAAGGGTTTAGGGTAAAAATGGATAAACTGCAGAACAAAAAAAAAAAAAAAAAGAGTAAAAAACTACAGAACAAAAAAAAAAGTAAAAAAAAATAATCAAATTTAATCACGAGATGGTTTCAAATTCTATTATACAAGGTTTGACTCACTAGAGGTTTGGTTTTTGATTTTCTGAATACTTCAGTTCGAATGTATTTCGCTGCTCCATAGTGTCCCCCTGCTCTCTTGCTCCAGGTTGTCTACTGCAAATATCTGGCTAAAAAATTTTACAAAAATAGTGAAATAATGAAAAGTGTTTAGTATTTAAAGAATTATTTTATGAAATTAGATTTTCGAAAATATTTTGCCGCCCATTTTTCAAATTGCCACTTTTTTTTCACTTAAAGAAAACAGAGTTGCGTTTTTTTTATTTGCGTTTATTCATTACCGGTGCAGAAGAGTTGTGACGAACCGGTGTGTCTTATTTATAAGACGCACTAGTGCGTGTTAGGATGATAAGCGCACCGGACTGTATAAAGTTCTTTTTTTTGTGTATGTAAGTTCATAATAAAATAATGATAATTATAAAGTACATGAATTTATTTTCATTATTTTCTAAACTTTATTATGTTACAAAAATTTGTATTATTCTAGATTTGTTATTTTACAATTATTTGCAAATTTATAAATTTAAATATTTTAATAAAATCATTTCACATTAATACAATTAAAATTTTCACATTAATAGAATTAAAATTTTACAAATATTTTAAATAAAATTACAATTAAAAGTACAATAATTATAATTAGAATTAAAATTACAATTACAATTTTACATTAATTTCACATACATGAATTACGATTAGAATTACAATGACAGTTTTAATTTTATATACAATTACATTTAAAATTTTACATAGAATTACATTTACAACTACAATTACAATTTTACAAATATTTTACTTACAGTTCAATTAAAATTACAATTACAAATACAATTACAATTTTAGAATTTTACATACAATTACATTTAAAATTTTACATAGAATTACATTTACAATTACAATTACAATTTTACAAATATTTTACATACAATTCAATTAAAATTACATTTACAAATACAATTAAAATTTTAGAATTTTATATACAATTACAGCTAAAATTTTAGATAGAATTACATTTACATTTACAATTACAATTTTATAAATATTTTACATACAATTCAATTAAAATTACAATTACAAATACAATTACAATTTTAGAATTTTACATACAATTACATTTACAATTACAATTTTGCAATTTTTCATATATACAATTAAAATCATTTCAGAATAAATTAAATATTACAATTACAATTAAAATTTTATATTAATAAATATTTTACATACAATTACAGTTTAAATTACAATAAGTACAAATACAAATACAAATACAATTTTACAATTTTGCATACAATTAAAATTACAATTACAATCACGACATAATATTTAATAAATATCATGGTCATTTAATATTAAATTAATTAATAAACATCATCACGATCATGATAACCATCGTACAAACATCATATTCGACTAATAAACACATTCAAACATCAAATTAACCTTATATATTAAGATCATCACAACACAAACATCAAATATACATCTCAATATGTCAAATAACTCATGCTCTCACATATAAACATCTATCTGCAAGTTAAACATTAAATGAACATATCTAACATGACCTAACAATATGCGCCACATCATGATGATCACCAACATGAAAATTAAGTACAACTGCAACATGAACATAAAATACATGGACCATCCATATATATATATATATTTATATAAATGAATAATGTTAAAAATATACAATTGTAATATAAATGTCATGAATCAGGCGTTGGTGGTAGTATAAAAACATCAATAGCAGTACTACAAGCGGATGCCTGCTCAATAAAGCTGGGTGCAGCCTCGACATTCGATGGTCAAGCCTGCTAATGATCATGATCACTAGTACTGATGGATGCATTCGCTGGTGGTAGTACAACATCAATATGAGCAGTAGTAGTGGAGGCCTACTCAGTGAATAGTGCATCCTTGACAGTCGATGGTCTAGCCTGCTCATGATCATCATGACTAGTACTGATGGATGTAGCTGTAGGCTACTGATTGGACATGGCCGATGGTCCAACCTAATCTCCATGATGACTGTCAGATGCTTCCAGTGGAGCGTCATGCTCATCAGGTGTGCTGCGAGGTGAATGATCATGAGATGCATGTGAGTCGCTACTCGCGGACTCATGTCCATCACGTGTCGCAGCTCGACTACACCTATAGCTACGAATAATCCTCCTGAGTCGCGTAACTATTGTTGTAGCTCCTACGACATTCTGCATTAGGATGTACATGTCACGCGACATGCCTCTCCACATCAGTAACAGCCTATCGTCGACCTATATGTCTCTGTAATGAGCTGGCTTGATGCCCGCATCAACAATCAATGCATAGAGTTGGTTGGCCAACTCCATCTTATATCTGGTCTCAGGTCGACCATGCCTAGAAAAAGGTGGCACCAGTGCACCATAATGAGCAGGAGCATGTCTCTCTGCTGCACTGGCCTCATCCTCATCATGATCATGCTCGACATCAGCCATATCTTGATCGTCATCATCAAGATCCACACCTGGATCATGTGGTGGGCTTGGCATCTCCTTGCCATAAAAATAGCCAACGTCTGCAAAATATATACTAGTACACAACAATAATTAGACAATTTCATCACACAATTTAATAAAAACATGTTAATTAAGAAAATGTTAGAATAAATATAAATAAAATAGTAATATTACGTCTATCATCTGGCGGCTCATTGGCTGTGAAGAGGATGTTGGGACACCCTTGCCAATATAAGCCAGCATAAGGACATGGGACCAAAATGAAGGGATGTAGCCTATCAACACTGGCTAGTAAGTCTAGTGAATCATGTGATATCTTGGCTGGAAACAAAGTGTCTCCCCTCTTGGCCATCATCTACCCCCACATGTGCATCCGGGCCTCAAACATCAACCTACGAGGCTGTCAAACAAAACTAGGTCTCATCTCTGGAAACCTCTCAAAAAATAAACAAAACAGCTCTAAAGCAAAAGGGAAGTTTATCCTCCCTTGTGCATGAGCACGACATCTATCTAAGGCCATACAAAACTGCCGCAAAAAAATGGTAGACCACCTAACAAGTCATGGCTGTTGTACTAAAGAATCAACATAATATAAAATCGAGCAACTAATGTGTTGCTCATCACTGGTGTTGTGCGAAATGGTCGAAATGATAAGGGAGAGGCACTGCACGTCCTGTCTACCAAAAGCACCTATACCTAACTGACCTCTATGTACCTGAAACTCTGAAGGAGACAGTACATGTGCTCTAATGTATCTCTCGGAGTAAACTAACTGACTCCCTATTGCACAATAAGCTGGCACGTCTAGGAATGAGGGAAAATCCACCCCTCTCCTCGATAGTCATGTAATAAAATAAATATCCTCTTCAATGGGTGTGTACCACTGGTCAAGACCAACCTGGAAAGCCTGTCGGTGGGCATTCCACCTGCGGACAAGATATCTCAAAAACACATTGTGCACCTTTAGGGAAGTATCCTCCTCATAGAACTTGAGGAGGCCTACCTGCCTAAGGATCTCTTGGATATCTACAGTAATAGGGCAAGGGTATGCATCTCTCTCCCTCTCTTGGGCCTCCCATTGGCGAATCATGTCATACTGTTCAGCCTGTTATTGTTGTTGTTCCTCCTCTTCTCTATGAATCATTGCCATATTAAATTAAAAAAAATTATTAAAACATACATGTATTTAGGAATATACATATATATATTTTTTTTTTGAAAAAAACAAACAGACAAGTCGGTGCGCCACAAAAATAGTCACGCACCGGTTGCGGTGCATATTAAGAATATAGAGCACTGGTCCCAGTGCCCCTAATGAAATAAAACACACCGGTCTCAGTGCAATTGTCTATTTTTTAAGCACCGTTAACTTCATCAAGTTCAGAATAGCGGTGCGCTGACTGAAATATACACCCCAGCGCATATAGTTGTGTCAGCGCACCAACTTCATGACAATTACATAGCTAACAATGCAATATTTTACCTGGCCACACCGTTGACCCTCTCAGAATCCAGAATGCGTTGCACTAACATACACCAGGGCGGATAATTCCGTCAACACACCGCACTGTAATCCTTGTGGTCAATTGTGCGCCTGGATAAATGAGTGCACCGCCTTTTATTTTTTATTTTAAAATTATTCGGGGCGCCTTTCGATACTGCCCTGGAAACAGTGCAGATACCATTAGCACCAGTGGTGGTGAAGCCTATAAATTTTATAGGCAGCACCGCTATTCGGTGCGAGCCAAACAAATTCGGCGCACCGCGCAACAATTTTTTTTTTTTTTTTTAATGGTTATTTTTAAGGTTATTTCAATATCTAATCCGCTAAAAGGCTTAATTGTGGAAAAAATAGAAAAATACTTGTACATTTCTTCGTCGAGGAGGCATATTGGCTGTAAAGTTTGCAAAAGAAAATTTGCCCACCGTTTTTCAAAATGCAAGCTAGAGATTGGTGGTCAATGTAGAGCAGCAGTGCATGCGAGGAAAGTGAAAAATGAAGTTTTTTGGCCGTAATTTTTTTTTATTTAACCCTGTTACGGTGCGCAGGGTTTTATAGGCTCACCGATACGCTTACCTACAACTGCACCGAGCTGTGTCAAATTTGGCACGTTGTTTATAATGCACCGGGGTGGTTCCCTAACACCACACTGGGATGTTTCAGTTTTGGCGCGAAATTTTGATGAGGTACCGCAGTGGAAAATCTGTAAAGCATCGGTGTGGAATATTCGTAAAGCACCGGTTTTTTGGCCTTAATTTTTTTTTTATGTAACGCTATTCTAGTGTGTGCAATTTATCGGCACAACGGTGCTCTTGGGTAAGAACACACCGGCATGTTTCTGTTTTGGCGTGGTGTTTTATGATGCACTGGCATGGAAGAGTCGTGAAGCACCGATGCATTACAGTAATAGGAGGCCTCAGATGTGTGTGTACATCGCAAAAGCTTTCCGGTGTGCCAATGTCTCGTGCGCACCAGTGTGTTCTATGGTAGGGCGCGCACCGGTAATTGAGAGCTCAGAAGCACTAGAAAATTGAAAAATCCGAGTTATTTTGCCGTAATTTTCTAATATAACCCTTTACCAGTGCGCGTTGTTTATAGGCGCACCAGTGCTCTTTGATAAGAACGCACCAACGCATTTCTGTTTTGGCGTGGTGTTTTATGATGCACCGGAGAAGAAGAGTGGTGAAGCACCGGTGTGTTACAGTAATAAGAGGCCCTAGATGTGTGTGTAAGTCATGCAAGTTGTCTGGTGTGCCAATGTCTCGTGTGCACTAGCGCGTTCTATGGTAGGGGGCGCACCGATAATTGAGAGCTCGGAAGCACTAAAAAACTGAAAAATTCAAGTTATTTTCCCGTATTTTTTTTTTAATATAACCATTTACTGTTGCACGTTTTTTATAGGCACACCGGTTCTGTTTCTTACAAACGCACTGGTCAGTTTGTGTTTTGGCGCGATGTATTATGATGGACTAGTGCGGTTTCTTTCTATCATATCGGGTGCTTTTGGTTTTGGCGTTGTTTTTTATAATGCATCGGCGCAGAATATCTGTGATGCACCGATGCTATAGAATAATAATACACACCAAGTGGGTGTATACGGAGTGCATGGTGTCTGGTGTGCCAATGTTTTGGTCTGCACCAGTGCTTTCGTGGTTTGAGTGCACCAGGGTATTTTTCTGTGGGGTTCCTCAAAAACATCCGCTAGAGGGTATTTTCCTTGTAGTGTATTTCTAAGGGAGGAGGACTAATCTAGGTGGATATCGATGGCCACTGGCCTATTCCACCTAGACCTCTAGTCGGCTTGATGAGTTTCCTTGTTTATAGTACAATTTACTATTTTAGCAATTTTTAGGGTCCTGAACTTCCAAAGCAATTTTGACCTCCTAAATTGTGTTTTTTGAGGTCTTTAGTAGGCTTGTAGTCGTAGGCACGAGACTACCACAAAAATCTTGTAGTACTCAAAAATATATTTTTAATGAGACATTGTACACGCCAAACGAAGATCATATGACCAAGTTACGACCCCAAGAATTTGGCTTCCAAACTAACCCCAACAAGGCCCACAAACACTTGGTGTTCCTTCTCCTATGGTTAGGTTTTTGGTTATTTAGGGTTTCCCTTTGATGTTCAATAATAAAAAGGCTCTTAAGCCTCATTGTAACACAGTTCAAAGCCATGTAGCCACCACATCTCTTCTCAGAGGTCAGCTACCTTCGCTTGATCTAGTTATTTCCATTCTATATGTCAGCATATTACAGTTCTTTGATATTAATGAAATGAGAATTTAGTTCTGCCGCATCTCTGTATTTATGTTTATTTTTGTATTCTTTTGCATTCTTGCATAAGTCCAAGTCATCAAATTGCATAGGTGATGAATATATGAAAATCAATATTCAAATGACATAAGTGATAAATATCTCTTGTATGGTAAAGATAAAATATTATATCATAAAATGCAACCACAGTAGTGACAAACACAATACCAGTTAAGATTAATTATTATTGAATGAATAAACTTGCTATGAATCCATGCTCTCATAAGTTTCCTTTTAGCATTCATTTCAAAAATATGATATAATTTTCGCACAAGCTTGTTCATCTTAGATAAATTTTGAAGTGTTTCATCAAAGAGATAGCATGGGCATCTACTTATAGTACAAATCAGATTTTGAATACATGTAAGATACTCTTTTATGCAGTGAGATCACCCCAAAATAAATAAATAAAAGATTAAGGAAATAAAAAAAAATTATTATTAAATGTAATGAAAAATATCTTAAAAAAATAGACAAATAACTAAAAGATACTTGAAAATTAGGTTATCACGACCTGAAATAATGAAAAAATATTTTATACCATCAATTTATTAATGCATTAATACAAATATTTACTAATATATTAGCATATTAAATGTTGTAATGAAATAATGCATTAGTGTAATAATGTATTAACAATAATAAATGCAATCTAGTATGAATATATCATATAAATGTATTCATAGCATGTACAGAAAAATAAGTAAAGTATAAGGCATAGTCATTTCATTGAAAAAAAAAACATTGAACAATAAAAGTTCAAGCAAACATATATATAATATAGTGAGATTAATTATGGTTTTTCTTTCTTCCTAAGAGGAATATATGCACTATTTTTCATCTTAACATAATGCTAAAAAATAAAGGTGGTGAAATGTTTAAACAATTTATGGAGTTGACTCTTGATATAGCTATAAAGTTTAAGTTTTTCTTTTTTTTATTATCAATATTAATAATAGCTCATTTTAAGTCAATATTTAACAAAGTTATCAATTCAATGAGAACTGTATGAGTTCTGGTTTCTTTAGAGGTGGAACAAAATCATGATTTTTATGCTGATTTTTAAAAGGGTTGATACAGTGTCGATTTTTTTTTAAAGATTTTTTACACTTTAAATTTTCTTATGTAAGTATGTAAATTTTTTTTAAATGTTAGTGATTTTCATGCCAGTTTTGAAAAGTGTTGATGGAGCATCGACCTTTTTTTGGCTTTATTTTTGTCACTTTAAATTTTCTTATATATTAATTATGGATAAAAAAATTTAAATGTTGGTGTTTTTCATGCGGATTTTGAAAAGCTTCTATTTAGCATCAACCTTTTTTTTGTGGGGCATATTTTTTACACTTTAAATTTTCTTATGTCTTAAGTATGCCCATTTTTTAAAATGTTCATTATTTAATCATTTTTCAAGTTGTCTTATTCCTCTTACTGTTTTCATCCTAAGATATTTATTTTTAAAGGGTTTTTCAAGCTTCTAATTTTTGTTTTTCTTTGCAATGGTTTTTTTTTTTTTTTTTTTTTCAAAGTTAAAAAATAATAATAATAAAATTAATATTTTAAAGTTAGGATTTGTTATATATTTATATCATTAATTAATACTTCAATAAATTTTAAATAATTATCACTAAAAAATAATAATTTTATACACTTGAAAAAATACACATTTTTATATAATTTTAAAAATGCGTATTTTGAGACATTTTTCGCTAAAAATGATATCTTAAATAAATGATTTTTATGAAAATTTCGAATGAAAAAAATAGACAAAATAACAAAATTTATGAATTTTTTATGAATTTTATGTCTACAATGATAACATTCGAAGGGTTTTTTTCCAAAATTAATAATTCACATAAATTTTTAAATAAAAATAAAACTTTTAATTTTTTTTTAAGCAATTTTAACCAAAAAAAAGAAAAATAATAAAATAAAAATAAATTGCATATATATATATATATATATATATATATATATATATATATATATATATATATATATATATATATATATAGTAAGCTTGTTAATACTACATATTCATCATGTCCAATATATCACCTCGATCCGAGTAGTGAATTGAATCAGTGACTTTATTTCAAAAAATGTCTTAACAAAACACCCAATCACCATTTATCCAAGACTTCATGAACGTTAAAATATATCTATATATATATATATATATATATATATATATATATATATATATAACAAAAAAATATATTTAACAATAAAATGAAAAATAAATAAATAAAAATTTAAAACATTATAAGCATTTTAAAATAAAAAATCATAAAACAAACCAAAAAAATTAAATTAAAAAAAATAAATAAATAAAAAATATTATTATAAAAAATAAATAAATAAAACAAACTATTTCATAATTCGATATTTAAAACATAATAAATATTAAGTTACAAAATAAATGAAAAATTAAATAATTATATTATGCCTTAAATAATTTCTTTAATTTAAAAAAAAATTAATCTAATTTGCTTTTATTTATTATTATGATTTTTCTTCACTTTTTAGTTAACTTTTTTTTCTTCTTAAATTATAATTTTTAATTTTTTTTAATATATATCTCATTTAAGAGTGAGTTTTGTTATTTTATTTCTTTTATGCTTCAATTTTTTTTGGGTTTTTAATATAATTTTTTATGTTTGATTTTTGTGGGCTTTTTTATTTATTTTTATATCTTTTTTAACGTTTTATTATAATTTTTATTATTTTTTTAGTCTTTTATTTTTTAGTTTTGATTTTTTGATTTTATTTATTTATTTTTTACAAGGTTTGTTTTAATCCTCGACTAGTAATCTGACCCTATTATGTGTTAATTTGATAGTTGATTTTTCCGTTATAATAGATCTAGTTTACTCCACGATGTACCAATTTCATGGTTGATTTTCAAGTTTCCATTGCAATGGGTCAAGTTCACCCCCACTATGTGTCAATTTCATGGTTGATAAATTTTCATTGCAATATGTCAAGTTGTCTTAGGCTAATATTTTAAAATAGATATACTTTTAGCATTTAAAAATTAAATTACTCTCGTTATATTGACTCTTTGATTTAGGTATTCTTTTTTAAGGGTTTTTTAAGTCACGATATTTGTTTTGAATTCTATGGCTAAAAAATGTCAAAATTTTATGGTTTTTCAGAGATATGATACTTTATCTTTAACGCCATGGATGAAAAATGTTAAAATTTTAAAGTTTTTCGGATTCATGATATTATCATTAACTTTATGGTTGAAAATTGTAGTAATTTTTAGGCTTTTTGAAGTCATGATATTTTATATTTAAAACTATCATTGAAAACTATTGGAATTTTAAGGTTTTTCAAAGTACTGACAATATTTTTTAATGTCATGGCTAAAAATTGTTGGAATTTTAACAAACAAACAAAAAGAAGTTTTGATTTTAGGGTGTTTTTTCATGTTTGTTGCAAGAAAACTTTATTTTTTAATGCCATTGTTAAAAAAATAAAGGATTAAACCCTGAAAAAAATAAATAAATAAAATAAAAAATGATATTGATGCGGCCCGAAAATGAAAAGTGTTGATGCGGCATCAACACTTTTCATTTTCGGGGTGTTTTTTCATGTTTATTGTAAACAAAATTGATTTTTAATGTCACTGCAAAAAAAAATGGAATTTTAACCAAAAACAAAACGTTGATATAGCATCAACACTTTTCATTTTACTACAAAAAAAAATAATGCTTTTCATTTTTTGGGGTGTTTCTTCATGTTTTTTTACTAAAAAAAAGGTTTGATGGCCTAGAGTTCTCATTTTATTATAAAAGAACATTTTTTTCTATAACATCATCTAATATCATTGTTTGTTTCCGATTATAATCTATATCGAAGTCTCTTTCATCGATATGTGAAGGTCTGAAATATTGACATTATTTGAATAAATAATTCAAGAAAAAAAATTTCACCCTTCAAAATATTCTTCTGCATTGGGTTCTTTTACTAGGAATTCATCATCTTCTTCTAAATTTATAGATAAAAAAAGGCACTTCATCAACATTCCATGGTTGATATCTAAAATGATATGCCAATATCTAATGGAATATTACGAAATGGTTTGTACAAAAAAAACTCAGTCTAGCAAAATATCTCAAAATGTTATGAATTTGCATTGGAAATAGAATAAAACAATGGACATACTATAATAATGGCATGTGCATCTCTATGTTTCCATGGATCCTTCTTATAGTTGACATCAAATGTCCAAGGTCTTGCTATTTCTAACAAAGAGAAATGTTCTAGAAAATTATGTCAACCTTGATATATCTGAACAAAACTATTTCGCAAGAAAATTGATTATCATCCCTTGGTATTTTCTTGACTATTTTTATTTCAACATTCAAGGGAAAAATGTGCAACTGCACATAGCAAGAGATAACTTTAGTAACATATGGCTCACGTTTCTCATGCTCCAATGCCACGATCAACAAGTATTTATGCAAAGAACCTTCAGTATGCACAAAACATTGGCTCTTCACATCCACCTGCACTTGCAATTCTTATCATCATATCATGATAACTTTATGACCCATTTTCTACTTTTCCAGCATACTTCAAAATATATTTCAATACTACATATCGAGAAACAACTAGCTTAAAATCAACATTTGCATGCCACATTATCAATATTTACCCTATCATAATTTTGTGTAGGCTCCTATACCTTTTTTCCTTTCTCATCTATGAATAATATTGATTCAACACAAAGTTTCCATGGAACATTATAGTGACATACAAGGATAGACCTATGTTTCCACAAACAAGAATCAACACTACACTTTGTATGTCTTTGAACACGATTCAAAAAATGCTCATAATATTCATGAGGATTGCAAGAAACAATTTATGGAGTATTCAAAAGGCAAGGCTCATGATTTAGTATTTTAAGTACCATTATATTTCTTCGATGGATGTCATGTGGATACCAATTTGTTACATATTTATCAAAGAATGTCTTTGCAATATTCACATTGGAAAAGTTAAACCAATCCATTCTTTCCATGTTTGGAGCACCTCACAACCATAAGAAACCATGGATATGGGTTGAACCTATATGCTGGGCTGTAGATGCGCCTCTCGGCGCAATGATAAATATTGGATCATTATATTTTTTTTCATCCATATTGATGCTTTTAGAGTGTAAAAAAGTGGAGGAATAAGCTCACAGAACTTTTTTTTGCTAATCGGACCTAGTTTCGCAAATTGGGATCTAAAATATTTTGGGAGTTATTTGAGGCATTAAATGGAATTTTTGTGCGTCAAAATTTGTTGATTTAGAGTGAAACATTTTTTTCCTATTCTACACACATATACCTTTCCAACAATGCAAAATTTACTCAATTAGAGTTTGTATGCAAAAGTCATGCCACTCTGAATTTGACCTTCCTGTTTTGACAACCATAATTTGAGAGGATGCGAGGTCAGGCCCAATTACTCATGGAAATGGGATAGCCATGTGATTACGATGAATAATTATATATAAGAGTCAATGTATTAACTCTATTTAAGAGTTGAAGGAAGTAAACTTAAAAACTAGTAGGCTATCAAGTTGTGTTTTAACCGAGCCACTAGGAGGAAAAGGGGTTCCATTCTTTTCGAGTTCATCTTGTTCGATAGACAAGTGTAGCTGAGAGGGATAATGAGAGAGCACATAGAGAGTATTTTCACATTTTAGTATCCCATAGGCCACATGCCTTACTTATTTGTACTTGCATCCATTTTCTATTCAAAGAAATGGAAAATAGTTTCATCACCTTTACAACTAGGTTTTCTCCCCAAATGGTTTCCCAAGATATATCTTGTGTCAATTTTGGTTTGTGAGTTTTTAGTTAATTGTTCTCTATTTTCTGCATATCTATAATTTTCATACATATTTAGTAAATAATAATTTACAGGTACAGAAATATAAAGATAAATAAACCCTCATAGTGTAGGTTTCAAATTTTAAGCATAATTTTATCAAATGTATTCTGACAAAATCTCTAGTGGAATATCTGATGAGCCTCAGTATTGCAACAAGAATGTTGCAACTCCCAAGGCTGCCAACTTTGATTATCAACCTGGGGTTCATACAAACTTAAGAGGTATCAACACTATATTTGCAACATACAATGTGTCCTTATTTTTTTGATCTTATGTAATGGATTTAATGTCATGAAATCAAAGCCTAAAGTAATTGTAGAAGTGTAAGTGTTTCTTTGAAAATAAATTAATCCTGGGCAAGAACAACAATTTGTAATTGAAATCCTAAGAGCATGAATTCAAATAAATAGGCCTAATCTACTTTATAAAAATGCATGTCATAGGTGGGTTTTATTCTTCCTCAATAATGGATTTATATCATAGGGGTCATGATTCAAGGCTAAGAGATAAAAACCAAGCTTTGGGATCAAATCTAGTCGAGTTTACACATGCTACAAGAGTGTTATAGGAAGTTATGTTTTGGAGATAACTCACTGAATAACTAATTAAATCAAATTCAAACGGGATGGGAATTTTTTTTTATTAAATATGATTTATTAGGTCTCCATTCCAAGTGGAATCACTCCAAAATACCCCTATTCACACGTGCTAAAAAATAACATAAAATTACTACTATAAAAAATGGAAATTCAAGAGCTAGTGAGCTAGTTAATATATCAAATGCCTAACCTAAAAAAGTGAATATTAAATGGGGTAATTTTTTTTATTAAATTTAATGTTTTTCTGACCTAATACAAGTGGAATCAACATAAATGAAGCATATTAACATGTTCTAAAAAATAACAGAAAATTACTACTATTTTTCTAAAAGGCATTTCCAAAAATCCTATTTTTGTGAAATAGTAACCAAATCCAAGTAGATCATTGATGAAGATGACTTTCAAAAGTTATTCTAAGGATGAATAATTTTTTTGAATCTGTAAATAACCTACAAAAGAACTCACTTCAATAATTTAACTCAATCCTACAACAAAAAAAACATCAATACTAAATACAAAAATAGGAAAAACAAGAATAAGAGATGCATGTGAAAAAGTAGTGAAAAGAACATAAATAAATTGTGCAAGAGGGAATTGAGGCTCCTGGGATGGCCAACCCCAAGGAGACTTGGAGTCCTATGGAAGAAACCAAGATTTAGAAACAAAAAAATGGCACCAAACTTCATTATTGAATCAATCAAAGTACATCCCTGCATGAAATGAAAATGGAGTTGCTAAACAACAAGTTTTCTCCACAAGAAGACTAAAAAATACATGCCCCTAGAGGAAAATTTGAATTTTTACTTATAAAAATTATGAGGAACCAATGTCCTTGAAAGGAGGAAGATTTTCCCTCCAAAATCCCTGAAATGGTGGATTTGGTTCCCAGCGCTAAGAATTTGCATTAAATGAAAGAGAACACATTCCTAGATTTTCTCAATTGTTGGAGCTCCATAATTTCTCAATTATTTCATGATATTTTGTTCATTTATTCTTCATTCTTGATCCTCCTATAGTAGGGAGCAATTCCCTAAATTCTCTCCTCCAAATATTCATAATCTTCCCAATATTCTCACAAAATTCTACAAAAATCAATAATATTAGGCACAAATATGCAATTATCTCTAAACCTTCCTAAGAACATATTAAATCTAAAAAAAACATTATTAAGTGTAAAAGGAGAGATTGAATATAATCCTTATGTGCCTAAGAAAGGTTAGATGGGCCATAATTTGTGTCTAATTTAGAGGCCCATCAATATCCATAGAATTTTATGGATCACTACATGTTTCCACTCACACCTAAAAAAAACTACAATCAATATATAGAAAATGATCAAAAGGATATAAAGATCTACCAAAATGATAAAGCATAAATAAAAAAAGAATTAAGACAAACTTGTACCGAACGTCTTTAGCTCAAAAAGGGTTTTGGAGGACTAATTGATGGAAGATATTGAATCTATGGTGCATACACATGGAAACAATATATGTATATTAAATAACATTTCCATTTTTAAAGTTGATTTTGTGGATGACAATTTTCATTTAAAGACATCAAATTATGTAAGTCGGGACACTTGGTGTCAGTTGCACTTAAAATAAAAAATGAAGTTGGACAACCCAATTTGGTAATCATTTCAAAGAATTTCATATGACACTTCATCCAATGAATATTTGTACCCCTAAGAGAAGAAACAAAATGCATCAGTTGCAAAAATAACTTATTGTCAGATAAATCATTGAGTTTCTCACACAAGTCTTGAATATTTGTAGGTTTATTTTCATGACTATTATTTTGTACAAAGAAGAAATGTGTTTCTTGGTTATCATGACACATAATATTGTTCAACAAGAAATATAAAAATCGATAATGGTCTCCAAATATTTGATCAAAATATATAAGTAACCAATATGTGAATATAACCAATCAACATCACTACTGGGAAATAAATTATGGAATGTCATGTCTAATAGGCCTTTAATAGTATTATATTAATTGATGGGAGAGGAATAAATATCTATCCAATCCAATGGTTGATTAGGTGTATAATCTAAATTTTCATTCAATCTTATTTTATCCAAGTCCCTTCATTCATTAGGAAGTTAAGAAATAAAGGATGAGGGATGAGAGTGCAAATGATCGGGGACCAATCCTTCAATTCCCACATAATTTCTCTCTATTTCATAAATATAAAAATCAATAAATTGTATCTTAGTAGCTACATTAGTCAATCTCTATGGGAGAGAAACAATTGAATCCATGTCAATCTCAATATCCCAATAATATTTATCCATTTCAATTTTTCAAAGCAATTCATCCATCACGCTTTCTCTCTTGACATAAAATTCATAATATTTGGAGCGGGCACCATGTCTACTGACAATTAGGAATTCAAGTTGTTCAACACATCGTGGGAGGTTCTTTGCAATCACATATATATCTTGAGGAAAGTTAATTGTGTGGCCACTATATTTATATTTTCCACCTCACCTTCAAAATTGGATTGACTTGTACTATTAACATATTTTCAAAGTGCATAAGAACTCTTAAAATATGAGTTTTTTCACCGGCACCCATGTTATTAAAATGAAAGAAATAGTGGAAACCTCTCTCATTCTTACATCTTTTAAAAATAGGCCCTTCAAACCCTTTGATAACTTCTATACCTAGATAAGATTCATTGTAGACAAAATACATTTCGACAATAGAGATATTATGAATCTTGGACCATAAATCAGTATGAACATCAACCATGTCTCTTCCAAAATGAAAAAAATTACCTTCATTTTCTCCATCAAAATGAAATCTATGGTGAGCATGATATGAAGCATCTACTTGAATGGGACATTACTTTGGAATTTTTTTTCATAAAATTATGGGATTGCATTCGCATAATTTGGTTTCATTCAATCATGTTTTGCTTTAAATTAAAAATCTTATTGTTAAACAAATTCATGAAAAAAATTATAGGTGTAATTATAAAACCGAGGAGTTGAGTAAAGGCATAAATTTTTTACATTATATTATCAATTAAATGGTCTAGGTTCAACTTGAGGAAGGTATATATCCTATCTTGGTTGATATGGGAATTTATTTCTCTAACATTATTCATTGAAATATTGTTTTGCAAATAAGCATAAAGAAAATATGGAAAGAAGTAAAACAATAAATTGAATTGTAAAAAATAATGAAAAATGATACTTGAAGTGCATGTGTTGTTACAAGAGATTGTATGGATAGAGTTTATATGAGGGTGCACATTTTCTACAAAATGAGGTTGAGAAAAGGTATGTGCAATGTGTAGTTTTTGTAGCATTGGAGGGTGTTCTAGTTTCGAAATTTTGTGGAGAGGCTAAAACACAGGAGTTCTCCAAAACCTCTAAATTAGTTTTGGAAACTCCACCTAGAGATAGCTCAATTAAATTAATTTACCATGATTTAATTTTTCCTAAGCCTAACTTAGGAAAACTGGTTAATTAATAGTAATTAATTGAGAAAGGTGAGAATTCTCTAGAAACTCACACAATCATGGAGATGATCTCAACCATTGGTTAAGTTTTAATATTGGCCATTGAAGTCTCAATTGGAGATTATAAGAGGAGGTATATTGGTAGATGTAGAATACACCAGTTGTAGATATTTAGTGATCAAGGCAGATCAATTTATTAGTGGCAGGTAATTCAGTGGAGAGATTGAGCCAATGATAGTGTAGTTGGTGGTAGAGTGGCAACACAAATATTTTTGGAAGGAATTTCCAGTCCCATAAGAGTTAGAAGAGGAGGGAAAAATTATTATTCAATAGGTTGTGCAAAGGCTACATAGTTCCTCAAGGAAGGAAATTTGATTCAGCCAAGAGAGGGGTCGATTCATCTTCCAGTGGCTGGCAAAATTTCTAGGAGGTCAGGAGAAACACTTCTAGAGGCAACAATAGGAAGGACATCATATTCATACGTATAATCCATCTAGTGCATGTAGGAATGTGCAGAGGCAACACATAGGGGTCTGCGTAAGGTTTTGAAAATCTAGTTTCTGAGGCTTAGTTTGTTGTGATATTGCTTGAGGAGGAGGGTAAAATCCCTTATATATTTTTTCCAAATTTATCTTAGATAGAAACACCAGTTTGGAATCATTTTATTGCCCTCAAAATTTATGTAGTTTCATAATAATAAAACCCTCACTTGAGAATTATTAGTGCTCGAAAATTCAACAGTTGCCATTTTTGTGTCTACATCGATTTTATCACATTGGGTTTTTCCAAGGAAAATTGTCCAAAAACAATGGTGCCATATTTTTTTTGTGTGTGATCTATTTTCTCCGTTCCTATCTTTGTTTCCAAAACACTTTTTGCATTGAAGAAATTGCAGTGTGAATAATTCATTATTTTTCCATTAAAAAAAAAAAATTCTTATCAGTTAGAAGAATTATTTATAGTTGCTTCATTTCAAGCGATTTTTCACATGGGATCAGAGCATATTTGACATATAGGAGGATCATAGATGAAGAGGAAAGATTTCATTTTTCAAAGGGAGTAGCAAGATGAAATTTTCATAGGTTGTGAAGTGTCTAGCCATGTAGTGTGAATTGCTAGACATGGTTCGATTTTCCAGTAACTGTAGGCTAGAAAATTCAAATTTTAGGGAAGTGAATTCTAATAGGCAGAGGAAGGAACAAATCAATATTTTTCACAAAGCATATTTATTTTCTGGGAACAAAGGGTTTGCAGTAGTTTTCTAGAGCATATTTATTGTCGGGAGGAAGAGAAAGTGCACACATGGAGGGAGTTTTTCTCATAGGGTCTCTAGTTTTAGAAATCCAATAGTTTCTAGTTGCAGCAAGAATATTTTCTCACCCCATGAAGGAGGAATAACAGTTCTAGTAGCCAAGTAGGTGAAAGAGGGACATTTCCTCCCCAGGTAAATTTTTTGCAGAAATGGCCACAGTTGGAGTTAGAGATCATGATAGATTGGATGGTGCTTCAAACTATATCATCTCTAAGGCCAGGATTTCATTTCTCCTAGATGAGCATGGTTTGAAGACTTATGCAGACAACTTTGTGGAAGAACCTACAGACCAAAAATAGTTATTAAATTTCAAAAAATTAATGGCCAATACAAAGCGAATGATTATAAATGGAGTTTAAGATCATGTAGTCTCACACATAGTAACCAATAATACATCCAAAGAGTTGTGGGATTCTTTTGTGGGGTTATATCAAAATCCTTCTGAGAAACAAAATATGATCCTAAACTAAAAACCGAGGAATGCTAGGATGCAGAAGGGTGAGGGCATCAACCCCTTTCTCACCAGACTTCAGGATATCTAGGATGAGCATGCAGCTATAGGAGATACACCTCCACCTACAAAAATGGTGAGGTTGGCCCTCAACAGTGTCACTAAGGATTAGGAGAATTTTTTCCAAGGCATTCTGGGACAAGATATGTATCCTGGGTGGGATCAGATATGGGAAGATATTTCATTGGAGGACATGAGGTGAGATCTAGTAAAGAGATCCATCATCGGCAGTAGCAAAAAATGATAGAAGGGTGTGAATGAGGAAGACAATGTGGCCCTTGAATCGAAAGGGAAATCAAAAGGTCCCAGTAAGGGATATGGCTTGCAGGGTGAGAAGAAGAAGTAGAAGTATTTTTCCATGATCAAGTGCCTCAGGTGTGGTGATTTTGACCACTAAAATACCTAATGTCCCCAGAGGAAGAAGTACAGGAAGGAGAAGCAAGATCAACCGGAAGCACTAACAGAGATCGATAATATTTCCTCTAGGATAGAGGAATATTTCGCCATTTATGCAACTATACCTTCAAGAGAGAGGTGGGGCGATATGGAGATTTTTTCCCAAAGTTGTGTAGAGATTTGGGAAGGTCCCTTCTAGGTGAGAATTAGATGATGTTTCCTCATGGATCATTACCCTTGTTATAGGGGCCCACAATATTTAGTAGCAAGAGGAACAATGTCAATTGGTGCAGTTAGTTCCAGGGTGAAGTTTCAGACTAGTTGTAATCAAATTTTAAAGGGCACATAGTAGTGTTGATAGCAATGCAGGAGGCACAATGCATAATTAGAAGTAGCTCAAATTTCCCAGTGGACAGTGAAGAGGCTAGTAGCACTCAGAGACTTAGGAGACATTTGAAAGATGGAGCCTATGGTTGATTCAGGAAAAGTATTTTGGATGCTTCTCACTTGCAACAGAGGAAAAAATATTGAGAGGGATGTTAGTTTGATTTCATTTCAGATGCATAATTGAGAACAATATAGGATGTACAGGGTAGTGTCAGCAATAACACAAATGCATCATGGTTTAGCTACAGTCAATAGAAAATGTATCAGAGTTAGCATATTAGTTTATGGATAGTGGAAAGTAGCTACAATTGTCAGACATCATCAGCATGTATGAAGGATGATGCAGAGACAAGGCATTGTAGTAGTAGTATAGCGTTAGAAAACACCTTCCTTGCTAAGAGGGAGTGTTAGTTTTTGTAGCATCATATGGTGTTCTAGTCTTGAAACTTTGTGGAGAGGCTAAAACATAATATTTTTCCAAAAGCCATAAATCATTTTTAAAAATTTCACTTAGATATAACTCAATTAAATTAATTTACCATCATTTAAATTTTTCCTAAGTCTAACTTTGGAAAACTTGTTAATTAATAGTAATTAATTGAGAAAGGTGAGAATTCTCTAGAAACTCTCACGGATCGACTTGGAGATGATCTCATCCATCAATTAATTTTTAATCTTGGTCATTGAATTCTCAACTAGATATTATAAGAGGAGGTCTATGGGTAGATGGAGAATATGCCAGTTGCAGATACTTAGTGATCAAGGCAATTAATTTACCAGTTGCACGTGATTCAAAAGTGAGATCGAGCAAGTGATCGAGTAGCAATTGACAGAGGAGAGTCCCAAAAGAGTCCAAAAATGAGGCCAAAATTATTCTTCATGAGGTTGTGCAGGGGTTGCACAGTGCCCCAATAAAGGCAATTTGATTAAGCCAAGAGAGGGTATGATTCAACTTCCAATGGCTGGTAAAATTTATGACAGGAAGGGAGAATCACTTCCATAGGAAGCAAGAGGAAGGAATTCATCTTCATAGGAATATTCTAGCTAACGTGCATAGGCATGTGCAAATGTGGTGCAAAGGGGCCTGCGTAAGGGTTTGGAGAGCTAGTTTTTGAGGCTCAGTTTGTTGTGGGATTGCTTGAAGAGGAGGGTAAATTCCCTCAAAAAATTTTCAAGTATTTATCTCAGATATAAATACCAATTTGACATTATTTTATTATATTTATAATTTACGTTGTTGCATAACATTAAAACCCTCATTTCTAAATTAGTTTTCCCACATTGAGTTTTTCCGAGGATAATTTTCCAAAAACAACAATGTCGTATTTTTTTTTTTGTGTACTCTATTTTCTCAATTCTTATGTTTTCTTACACAATATTTTTTTACGATGAAGAAATTATGAGTGTGAATAATTCATTATTTTTCCATTAAAAAAAATAAAATGCATAATAATTTTATTAGTTAGAAGAATTATTTCCAGTGGTTGCATTTCAAGCGAATTCTCACACAACATTGGAAACATAAGGTTGAAAAATTTCAACCATTTGCACTTGTATGTTACTATCACCAGCAAAATGAGATGTTTCAAGTTTTCCAATGTCCATATATTTCATACTTGTTAGATTCTCCAAACATGGGTTGCATTTTTAGAAGACTAAGGCTCCTGGATTGTACGAAGGTTATGCTTATAAAGAAAAATGTTTTCGAAGAATACTATTGTTAGGAGACTGCAGAAAAGTTAAAAAAAAAAAAATTAGAGATGGAAAATATTCAAGGAAAGGAACACTAGTAGGATATGTTCTTCACATGATAACATCCAAGCTTCAATACTTACATCTACTAGGAAAATGATTATGAATATTAATTGAAGGTCAACTATTTTTCTATGATATGTAGCTTTTTTTCATTCGTTTATTTTATATTTATTTTGTTGATATTATAAATATCAAAATTCATTATTCCTTTCACGTGATGCAGGAGAATGAGTTCATCTCAAACTACGCCTACTTATGGCTTTACTTGTAATTTATATAAACAATAATAAATATTTATAAAATTAATAAATAAACACTTAAATTTCAACATTTTTTTTTCAAGTTGTCTGTGATCCTCTAGGCTTGTCCTGTGGCTTGAGAAACCACGATCTAGGGGCATCCAATCTTTCAAAGTCACCTGGGGATTGCACCCGGCATGGGCCACACCAACCCTAAGATGGCTAGATTTTTTAGCATGTCTCCTCCCGTTAGCACAGGGCACAGACACCCCCTGTGAGGTTTGATCTTGGGTCGCCTTGCTAATGAGGCCCATCCTCAACGAATTGTGCTAGTGGAACTTGACACATAAATTTTAACATTAAAAATAAATAATATTTATATAATTAATACATTTTGTAGTTCAAACAATGGAATTTGTACAATGAATTGAATTAGTCTGTCTCACAACTTTTGTTCTTCATTATGAAATTAAATTTGAATACATTAAAATAATGAATGAAACATGAATTGTTTTACCACATCTCACAAATAGTAGAATAAAGGAAGTAATTATTTTCAGTGAATAATAAAAAATAGGCATTCCTATGTTTTTTCATAAATAGTCAAAAAAAAGATGACAATGACATGTTTGAAAATGTGTCAAAATGCATATTTTGAAGCTTTATAGGCTAAATCATGATATCCATGTGTAGTGTAAAATATGTACTTGGAAAAAGTGAAAAAACGTTTCCACTTTCAATAAGAACATTGTAATGTTCAAGTGATGCAAGATGGAATTTGGAGTTCTTTAAGATGGATATATCATAGGTAATTCTTGGGGCACAAAACTAGTCAACAAATCATATAATTTGAATGGTATTTATGTGTAGCTTCATATAAGAAATTTTCCAAGAATTGTGTGCAGAGTAAGGTATCTAATCCATATTTTATTAATACCCATATAAAGTTCATGCATCAAGCTCTAGTTGAATCCTTACTCATCTTCAAAATAGTCAAAGCTTTGCCCATCACAAGGTTGGCCAAAATGAAAATTTCGAACTTCCTCAATCAACCAAACTGAGGTGGAACCATTATTGATAAGAGAAATAAGTTGGCTCTTGTAAATTTCTAATGAAATACATAATATATCAATGTTAGGAACAAATCAAAAATCCCATAGTTTTATTTTTTTATCCAACCAATAGATCATGTACTTATATGTAGGGTAATCATCATAATTTTTTTCTAAATAGAACCAATACACTTTTCCTTTATAGAAAATGACCTCATTTGGGAGAGTTACATCACCATAAGGAAATTATTTACTCCTCAACTCTGTATCAATACTGTTGCAAATGAGAAAATGTAATTGTGTGTCATTGTAAAAAAATTTCATGCCAAATCAACCATATTTTCATGACTTAACTTTCCCTAATAGAGAAAAGAAGCCTCACACTCCAACATAAATAGACCTAAGATTTCTAAATGACTTTGTAAAAAGATTCATTAAAAATTAATCTCTTGAATGGAAGAAGGTTGTAGGCACAAACAACCAAATCATAGATATAATTGTGCACTCAATTGTGTATCCTGAATCAATTAAGGGAATAGTGAAAAATTATATGTGACCTTTCTAATAAAGGTAGGATCCATTAAAGTATCTATGTTTATTGTGACCTAAAGGAATTAGAAATCCAAATTATTTATGAGAACAAATATTACAACGAGACAAAAAAAAATAGATTTTGCAAAACAACATTATAAATTTACAAATTGTTCTAAATATTATAAGCATTGACAATAAGAGTGAAAGAAAGATTAGCTCAAAATTTTTAAATGTTAAATACTTCCAAATACCTTGATCCATATAGAAACAGAATGAATTCCTAAAACCAAAATAAATATAGACCATTATACAAAAAAATATGAAAAGCATTAAACTATATTACTTTGTATTAAAACTATCAATGATAATAACTATATTTAATTAAATTTCATTATATTTAAGATTTCAAATACGTTGAAGTTATCAACTATATTGAAACACTACTAAATTAAATTATATTAAATTTTAATGTAAATTATATTAAACTATAATAAATTAGATTATATTGAAAGTATATTAAATCATCTAACTTGAAATCATATTATATGTATTAATTTAAAAAATTATTGTAATAAACTATATATTTATTATATTAAACTATTTTATATTAAAAATTAAGTAACTATATTGTATTAAACCATTATTATATATACTATAAATTATAATTTATTATACTGAAATATATTAAAATTATAATCTGGAAATTATATTATGTTAATTAAATATTTTAGTTTGAGTGATTTAGTGAATAGTTTGTTTTCTCAATTGCGTGGGTTCAAATGTCTTCGAAAACATGTTGAAATTGACATGTCAGTAACATTTATGAAATAGTTATATTTGGTGTAATAATAACAATCGATATAATGAAAATTTAGATTCTCCATAAATTCTCATTTGAATATATATATATATATATATATATATATATATATATATATATATATATATATATATATATATATATATATATATATATTATTTTTAACTTTCAACTATATTGTATTCAATAATTTTTTAAACTATAATAAAAATATAAGTTATATTGTATTCCAAAGATTCTATGGAACGATAGAATCTGTGAGATTTGTGATATTAGGTAGGCGGAAGATGAAAAGCATTTCCTTTTACACTATCCGATTCTTAGTCATATCTGCTCTCAATTCCATAAGATTTGCCATGCTTCCAATCTTCTTGATGTATTGAGCCAATACATCTATAGTGATCGTGGAACACTTCGTTCCCTTCTCTTTGATCATAAAAACAAGATTTTGAATAATCTCACTTAGATTCTAAATTCTTTTTTTCTTTTCTTGAGATCCAATAAGCCACATTAATCTTAGTGAACATTAATCATCATTATCATATTATAATAAATATCAAATATTTTAAATTGTATTAAAACTATATTAAACCAAGTTATATTAATGTTAAATATATTAAGTCACTAATTATATTAAATTATACTAAAAACATATTAAAATTACATTAAATTATCAACTATATTACTCAATAAACAAATTTAAATTACATTAAACTATCAACTATATTAATCTATAAACAATATTGAATTCTATTAAAATTATATCGTATTCGAGAATTACTTTAAATTATCAAATATATTAAAATTATGTTAATCCATAAACTATATTAAACTATATTGCATCAACTATATTAAATTATTAGTATTAATACATTTATTGTATTATATTTTTTTAATCAAATTATACAATTTTTAAAATATCTATTTATTGTATTAAACTATTTTATATTAAATCATTAATTATATTGAAAAACCGTAAATGGCTAACTACATTGATTGCACTGGAATTATAGTAAATTGTTAAATGTTTTAAAATTATTTTAATTTATTTTATTTTATTGTTATTTATTTTATTTATTTTTTTCAGTCATGGTAAGGATTAATGTAGCATTTGTATCGTGGTCAAATTGTATTGATAGTGTAGGAGAATGATCGTGCATAGGGAGAAGAACAAAAGAAACAAGCATTAGGGGAATTCTGAGGTCTAAAATGGGCCTCATAAGGAAACTATAAAATAATAGTGTAAATAATAACAACATCAAATTTTAGAGGGGAAAAAAGAAAAAACTATTTTTCAACTCGTATTTTCAACTTATCTGCTTATGGGTTTAATCAAATCTCAAGTGAAAACACTCGTTGGATGTATAATTTGATTCATCATCAGAGTAGTACCCATGTTCCATACTTTTGATGGACCTTTCTACATGAAAAATGAGAAATACATGAAAAACATTATTGCAATCATGTATTTTCATGTATTTCTCATTTTTCGTGTAGCAAGGTCTATCGAAGGTATGCAACATGGGTACTCTTTGGATGAGGACTTAAATTTTGCATCCAACGAGTATTCCCACTCGAAATTTGAGTAAAACCTTAGGGAGATAAGTTGAAAATACGAGTTGAAAAAATAGTTTTATTATTTTATTATTTTTTAATCTTTTGACTTTTTTAATCCAAAAACGGTGAATCATCCTCTTTGCTTGACATCATCATCTTAAATCCTATTGGTTCTTATAAAGTTTATTTTGGTTGTACATTTTTCATAGGGGGCCCATTTTAGACTTCAAAATTCCCCTAATGATCTAAAATATGCTAAACAAGATCTAAAATAGCTTGAAAACTAACCTCAATTCTAAACTCATCCATTATAAGATAGGAAAATATTCCATCTAAAAGTTGAAACCTATTTTTGGAATTGTTGAGCGATCCCCTTGATCACCATCTCGCACACTTATTTGGAACACTTTCCTTCCACATAATATTATTATTTTTTAAACGAAAGACACTTAATATCAATCACTCTGTATAATATATCACACTTTTTCATATTTATTTAATTTCCTACGTTTTTTTAATTCCCCGTGGATATGTGTACATGATTTTTCATGTCTAATTTGTCACACACAGAATAGCTTCACGTGATCATTATACATGGAAATGAGAAATATAGAGGTAGACGACATTGAGAATTTCGTTGATTAAGCAAATAATTTTAATCACATAACATAAATGGCTATCAAATTTATTTTTGCACAATGCATTTAGAAAAATCAAGTGTTGTTTGAGTTTATGTTTCTTTACATGATCTTTAATATCCAACTGGAAATATTGAACATAAAGCAATACAATATAATGTTTCTTGAATTTTGAGATGTTGTTTAAGCCATATTGGAAATCGACTATGTATTTTGCAACACATCATAGATATGAAACACAACTAACTCTTCAACGATTATGATATAAAGAGGAATATTTACAATGCAGCATAACCCTTTCTTTACCATTTATTAAGTGGGATCTGCATTTCCATCTCTGCACATGCTTACTCCACACAACTTCCCTGTACAACCACAAGCGCACAACTTCCTCCACATTTCTACCTCCACACACGCTTCCTACGCACAACTTCGTACAACCACCTCCGCACTAATTTAGACTAGATAACAATGATGACAATTAAATCGTGATTCGAGAATAATGTCTACTATTTTATTTCAACTCAATTGTCATTATTATAGAAATTATGGTAATTCCTTAGTATTTGGATACAAATTGAATCAAATTTATTATTGTCACATCCCCAGGTTGTACGTTGTCAATATTACATCAAAAGCATTGGGGAGATTAAAATATAGATAATAATGTATCTAAATGATGATCAGGATAATTAAAAATCTAGATAAAAATTTATCTAGATAACGATCTATCTAGGGACATGTAAATTTGTCATTAGGTTTCTTTTCCTATTAAAATATTGATTTGATGTTATGCATTTTCGGCACTCTGGTTATCTTTTTTTCTTATGTTAGACTGTGCAAATGAAAAAATAAACGCATTGCATCAGATTGCATATTATCGCTTCTATGTGTTTGTTCTCTAGGACATATTCAATAACATAGTAGTGGGGATTATCATTTTTTATAGGTTTCGACATGAAAAAAAGTATACTTTTTTTAATTTTTGTTATTAAAAAACTTGTTTATGAGTGAAAATGTGCATGAGTTATGTGTCATTTTTGTGATTGTGTGGAGTGTGGATAAGTTGTGTGTCATCTTGTCACCAATATGGATGGATGATGATATTCACTATAAAAGAAACCAAATTAAATGAGATTGGGAAAAGGGGAAGCTCTGGTTAAACGAGAGGAAGTATGTTGAGACAATATACTTGTTGAGGCTGTGAATTAGACATGTGAATAGTTGTGTCATATTACATATATGTAATTAAATGACCAAAATCTGCACCAATGCCACTTAATTTTATCAGCACACTACAATGGTGTTGGATTCATTGATGCAAAAACTTTGAAAACAACCAGGAAAAAAGTCTTATAAAAACCAAAATAATCTTCTTTCAGAATGAAAGGACTCTTACAAGTCAAGAAAAAATTGTAATAAGTTTGTATTCACAAGGAGATACTACAATTTAGGTAAAGCACTATTACAAGTCATGAAAATTTCCTTTGAAGTTCCACACATATGCCTATTTACACAAGGATAACCATAAACAAATATTTCAATGTACATGGAGCATAACCTTTAATCAATTGATCAGAAAATTCTTTAGTGCAGAAGAAGTTGATTCTGCTAGAGTTTGGAAATCACACTCGATCTGCAAGAGGTGTTCGTTGACATTTATGCTTAGGAAAATTTTTTCTTGTGAATATATTTTAGGGTACGAAGAGGTTTCGTTGGGGATACAAAAAGCCTAATAAACATTAAATAATAAGTATTACTATATTATTTTAAATAAGAAATATTAATGTATTGCAATAAGGACTTTAATAAACATTAAATAAGAAACATCACTATTTCATTTTAAATAACATTGAAACCATACATCATTAATAAGGTTCAACTTCATAAAACTTACTTTCATTACGTCTTTATGGATCATTGATAAAATTGATTGTTATTTTGTCGATTATAATTTTATATGCTAAGAATATGGGTATATGATACCACCATTAATAACAAGTGCATCATTTCTTTTGTGTTGGCAGTGCATCATTTGCCTATATTTCCAATGCAAAACATTATGATTGAGTAGGGTCTCCTGGTAATCGTATGGATTCTCTTCGGAGCGTCCTGGTATGATTGGATCACAGCACATTGATAAAAAATATAATCTCTTCTTTTTTGTATTTATTCCTTTAAATTTTCTCTGAATTAATAGCATGGCTTTATCTATTCCTGGTGTGATTGTTGCACTACTTTTCTTGTTGCAATTGTGGATTGTTTTATTCTACTAATTTTATGTAAGGAAACAAAATCTTAGACAATAATCCAAGCTCTTAAATGCAATTTTCAAAGACAAAATGATACACGATCTATAGACAACACCTTTTTTTGTCAGCATGTGAGTCAAGAATATTTTTTGTTGTTTTATTTTAATTCAATTGTAATTATTATATAAATTATGGTAATTATTTCGTGTTCAGATATGGATTGCGCCATATTTATTACTATCACTTTCTATGGCTTTGAGCCATAAATATTGCATTGAAGGCATTGCAACGATTAAAAATTTATGCTATATAACAATGTATCTAGATAACGATGAGGACAATCAAATTGTGATTCAGGAATAACGTCAATTGTTTTCTTTCAATTAAATTGTCATTATTATAAAAATTATGATAATTCCTTTGTATCCAGACACACATTGCATAAAATTTCTTGTTTCACTTCCCCTAGTTGTACGTCATTAATATTGCATCGAAGGCATTGGGGAAATTAAAAATCTAGATAACAATCAGGACGATTAAAAATATATATAATAGTTTATCTAGATAACAATAAGGACGATTACAAATGTATATAATAGTTTATCTAGATAAAAATCTATCTAAGGACATGTTGTGATACAACTAAAATGATTTTTTTCCCATTTAAAATCGCACATGTTTTTGCCTTGTTGAGCCATGGTTTCTCTATTTAGCAGCAAAGCAACCTTACAACACCTATCCAGAAAAGCAACTGCATAGAGCTCTAAATATGCGCAAAATAGAGGATCTACGTAGGGCACTAAAGAATCGATGAACACACCTTCGAATTTCAATTTTATCATAATGGAATCTCTAAATATTGCATCAAAAATGCCAAATTTTAAACATAAAACAACGAAAGCTATTATATATTGGAGATGTCGTTCATGCTTAATTGAAAATACAAGATTTCTTTTGCAATATATCATAAATATGGAAAACATCCAACACACAAACCACCATGGTTTTTACTCTTTGCAAATTGAAAGTTCTTTGCACAAGAATTTTACAATAGCTATACAGAGACACAACTCCTTTATGCTTTAGAAAAAGCATTTATTTGGTTAATTTTTAAAGTCTTTCTCATTTAAAACTTTTGTTGGTATATCTATATAGAAGAACAGTTGCACAAAAATAATTAATTGATAAAATATTACGCTCTCAACTAATATGGAGATAAGAAAAAATATTTCATTATTCATAATTGATCTGAAAGGATTGTATTAGTTTGTTGTGCTGAGTGTCCTTTCAGTAATAAAAACATGTACAATTTGTCTCCATTTGTTTGCTTAAGGAATGAGTAATTTAACCATGAAACATAGATGAATTTATGAGTTTTAAGCATGAAAATAAGCCTAAATAACACCTAACAATAGTGTATAACATAGAAATAACATCACACATAAGTTTTACACAGTAGGCATGATGAATCAGTTCACCCCTCCTGGGCTACATCTGCTGGTCCAACTCCCAATGGCATGTCCCTCTTTGTCATTATGCTCAAAATTGTAAACACATGTGTTTACAAGCCTCTAATGGTTGTTTTCTCTACACTAGTGGCTCCATAATGCTCAAATTAGTCTAGGTAGACTCTTGTTTCACCCAAATTGATCAAAATTTGACCTCCCAAAGATTTTTCCCAATAACAGCTAGAAAAACTCCACCAAAAGTGGAGGACTGCAGTTAAATGCAGTTAAAATAGTAGATATCCGCAATTTTTGGTGGCACGCTATTAACTCCACAAAACAACTAACCATTGAATTAAATGTTATGGGTAGGTGGCCACATTCCAACCCAACCCTTACGATCCACCCACAACCGCAGGTGGAACCCATGTTGTAATCCATGGTATATTAAAACTGAACTAAAGTTATGAATAACGTTTAACATAACCGATGGAGAAACCATGGTATGTCATAAGGTGTAACCATAAACATTGGCGGTTGGAGTCAACAGTATGTGCGCTGGTGATAACCCTTGGTTCATGGGCTAAGGATATATGGGGAGGGGGCTAGCTCGAGGGGCGGGCCCCCTCCAACCCCCAATTGTCATGCAGATAAACCATAATATAGTGCAAATACCATGGTTGGTTAAGATCCAACACATAGAAGAGTTGGTAATAAGGTTTTTTTGTGGGCGATAGGTCATGGGTTTGACCCCCACTCCGACATAATAATTTTGTTTGAAACTCCCATGTGTCTTTCTCTGCCAAACTTGGAGCTTGTCTCCATTTAGATGTCCAATTTAATCCCACCATAAACCTTAGTCCATCAATAATTTGACTATCCAATTAATTCCACCATTCGCCCTTAATCCAACCTTCCTACCATTGGGGGTACGTGGCATGCCACGTGGCCCTTCCCCATTGGCCATCATAAAATGAAATGCCAATATTAATAAATTCAACTTAGACTTAGGAATTTAAAAAAATTTCACTTCCTAGTCATCCTCGAAAAATCTAGTGGTGCCACTTGGCATGATGTCATTGGTTGTTTCTGGAGGAGAATTCTTGCAATGCTGACTGGACTTGCCACATCAGCACTGTACCTATTCTGCTAATTTTTTTCCTATTTTGAAAAACAAAAAACAGACGATATCTCCTTCATCTGACATCGATTTTTCGAACCATTCAAGGCACTGGAATCGGAATGACAAGATCTACCTGGTCGCTAAGGTTCAGTAGTGTTTCGAGCATTTTCATTTTTTGAGCAAAATTTATGAACTCCTGATCACACCTCCCCATTGGGAAGATTTTTGACCCCAAAATCTCTTTGATTACAGATTATTAAGATGAGGATATTTTCCCCTCACTCTTCCAGTCTTTATCCATTGAAATTTTCCTAATTTCATCAATTAGAGCTTTTCTTGAAAAGAAAAAATTATCCTAGATTTTGTCGACCATTCATTATTGTCATGCTGCACTATTTATGAATATGCAGAACATCAATATAAATTTGTAGATAACATCCTGTTTCTACCTTGGTCAATAATCACAGGAAACTTGGAATCTCTCTCACCTTGCACTCTGTCCTTATGGCAATTGTTAGTTGTTTTTGCCTTGAAATTGTGTTGACTCTGGACCAATTTTCTTCACCATTGTAATGTGCCTCTTTGAAACCAGCAATGAACTTTTGTGAAACCTGTGCCTTCTTTTTCCAAGCTGCTTTGTCCTCTCTTTGACCTTTTTCAACTTCTTGCATTGACACCTTGTTTTCAACACCGTTCAACATCAATGTCGACTATTGCAACTGCTTGTCATCTTTTTTCAAAGACAACCTTCTTTCATTCTGAAACAACTCATTACATACATCAACATTTTTTTTTAAAGGATGATGTAAAACATCTCTTTGTTTAATCATCATCAATGTCAATTTTTGGCTTACATTGACTAGCCTCTTCATTTTCCCTGCATTAACTAAAGAAGTGTTTAGTTTCTTACGATGAGCTCTCACAAAATACTCCTTGCCATTTTTTAATAAATGGAATTTGTTTTCATGGAGATGGAAGATTTCTTTCCTATCATACAAGTAAGGACTGCCCAACATCATACCCGTTATGTCAAGCGGAACCACATCTAATTCAACTGTGTCAATCAAATTTGTAGTTATTGCAAACCACAACATGCACTTCTTTGAAACCTATAAATTTTCATCCTTACAAATCCAACCAAGTGGATATGGTTTTGGATGTGGAATGGTCTCAATATTAATTTTCTTGACCAAATCTTCGGAGATCAAATTTTCTTGTGACCCATTATCAAACAATGTGTCAATCTTGGTATTTTTGGATATGACCCTCACATGAAATAGTTTAATTCTCTCTTTTTCATTTAGAGCTTGTATGTGACAGTTTGATGTACTAGAACTGGGTTTAGTTTCAATCTATTTCCCCTTCATGTTCTTTAGTCCCATAGCTATGATTTTTGTTTCATCTCCTGAAGCTAACCCTAAGTCTTGTTCAACTATAGAAACAATTTTTCCTTTCTCTTTAGCTTTCTCTTCAACTTTCAAGCTCTCTAGTTTCAACTCTGAATGATGTTTCCAACAATGGTCTTCATCATGGCTAGTGTTAGAATATTTTTTGCAAAATAATTTTCCATTCTCTTTTCTAATATTCACATTTCTCTTTTTCTTCCATTTTCCTTTAAAATCATTTTCCTCATTATCATCTATGTTTTGTTTTCCCCTTGCCTCTAAGTGTGTGGCTTGTACACAAACTTCATCTAGACTTGTAGGGTTAAACATGAGGATAGTATGTCTTAGGTAGGTATGTAAGCCTCCTATATACTTGAGAAAATTTTCTTGGCTCTAAAAATCTACCCCTAATAAGAGAGCTCTTCTCCTAAATTCTTGGGTATAAACTTGTACATTTTTTCCTTTCAATTGTTTAAAAATTTTCCAGTCATTATGGATTTCTGCATACGCGCTAATGGATAAAACTGTTGTTTTATTGCAGAAATGAAATCAGTCCATGATAGAATAATCTTACCATGCTTCTTTATCTCCTCCTTTGTCTTGGATTCCCACCAAACAAGTGTTACACCTTCCATTCTCAATGAAGATATTTGGATTTTGGTATCATCATCGTGAAGGTTCTTAATTCTCAAATAGACCTCCAATTTCCTAATCCAATTATCAAGCTTTTCTGCATTGACTTCACCATTAAACATTGGCAATTCAAACTTAACATCAAGTTTTAGAAAAGGACTTTTACCAATGTTCTTTGACTTGTGTGGCTGATGTAATGGAGATGAAGTAGAGGATGATGATGATGAAGGTGAGGATGGTGACTTTCCACTACCTCCATTTCCTCCATTGCCCTTCTTTGATTTATCTTCATCATTTTGACCTCTTGATGATCCCTGACCTTCCTTGTGAAGCTTGGATCCTTCTCCTTCTAGTCTCTCATTCCTTTATTGATAAAGGACTCTCACCATTTCAGTCATGTTAAGGAATTATTTCCTAAACACCCTTTCTTCTTCTTTGGGATCCATCACTTCATGGATTTCTACTTCTCCTATAGGCATTCTTAATGCTACTTTTGATTCTTTTGGAGGTGAACTAGGTGGTGGAGAAATTGGTAATATTGCCCTCCTTTGTTGTGTCTCACTTTGAGACCCTATTGCTTCCACCAATTTTCCTTCTCCTCTCTTAAGCTTGAGCCTAGTAAGCATGTGAACACTTGCAAACAGTTAAACAACTATTTGCACACAAAAACACCAGAGAATAAAATATAGCTCTAATACCAACCTGATCTGAAAGGGTTGTATTAGTTTGTTGTGCTAAGTGTCCTTTCAGTAATAAAAACATGTATAATTTGTCTCCATTTGTTTTCTTAAGGAATGAGAAATTTAACCATGAAACATAGATGAATTTGTGAGTTTTAAGCATGAAAATAAGCCTAAATAACACTGAACAACAGTGTATAATAAATAAATAACATCAAACATAAGTTTTACACAACAGGAATGATGAAGCAGTTCACCCCTCTTGGGATACATCTACTGGTCCATCTCCCAATGGCATGTCCCTCTTTTTCATTCTGCTCAAAATTGCAAATACATGTGTTTACAAGCCTCTAATGGTTGTTTTATTTGCACCGATGGCTCCATAATTCACAAATTAGTCTAGATAGACTCTTGTTTCACCAAATTGGTCGAAAATTGACCTCCCAAAGCTTTTTCCTAATAACATCTTGAAAAACTCCACCAAAAGTGGAAGACTGCAGTTAAAATAGTAGATATCTGCCTTCTTTGGTGGCATGCTATTAACTCCACCAAAACAATAACTGTCGAATTAAATGTTATGGGTGGGTGGCCATATGCCAACCCAACCCTTACAGTCCACCCGCAACCGCAGGCGGAACCCACATTGTAACCCACGGTATATTAGTTCTAAACCGGAGTTATGAATAACGTTTAACATAACCGATGGAGAAACCGTGGTATGTGATAAGGTGTAACTATAAATGATGGCGGTTGGAGTCAACAGTTTGCGTGGTGGTGATAGCCCTTGGTTCCTGGGCTAAGGATCTATGGGGAGGGGGCTGGCCCCCTCCAACCCCCAATCGTCGTGCGGATAAACCATAAGATAGTGTGAAGACCATGGTTGGTTAAGATCCAACGCATAGAAGAGCTGGTAATAAGGTTTGTTGGGAGGCGATAGGTCGTGGGTTTGACCCCCACTCCGCCATAATAATTTTATTTGAAACTCCTATGCGTCTTTCTCCACCAGACTTGGAGCTTGTATCCATTTAGATGTCCAATTTAATCCCACCATAAACCTTAGTCCATCAATAATTCGACTATCCAATTAATTCCACCATTCTACCTTAATCCAACCTGCCGTGGAGCACATAATGTTGACAATGATTGTTCCAGGTATTTGTTTGCATTGATTTTTTGAATGTAACATTTTCATTTGTCTTGTTTCTTGTATAATATCTTATATTTGTTTATTTACTAATATACATACATATCATGGTATTAATTATGTGTAATTTCAAACCATTACTAGGTGAGTACCAAGTTAAAGACATGAATGTATATCTCAAGCCTCTTATCGACAAGTAACTAAAATTATGGGTTGACATCACTATTTATGCCATATGTAAACCAATAAGGCAAAGGCAATTTCAATTCCATGGATTAATTTTATGGACAATTCATGATGCCCCAGGACTAACACATTTTTGTGGTTTGTAATGTTCCAATATTGCAGTTTAATAGTATATAAATATTTGAAGATATCATGCATGTTTTTTAAATAATCCCTTTGTATAATTGAAATTAATCCATCTCTTAATGCAAGTTTTTAAACCCCTAGATGCAGGTGATAGTAGAAGCACGCATGAAAACAGTGTCTCCCACACTCGAGATGATGAAGATCTACAACGCAGGCCTTCACTCAATGTGGATCCACACTCCTGGAATAATTCGCATGAGATGAAAGAGACCAAGAATCATCAAGACACTCAAAGACATCAACATCCCCTCTAGGACACTTCGCTGCTGCAATATTTTGAATGATCTCCTGGACGGATATGACTTTTGTCCATAAATCTATGCACATGCCTACCCATGAAAACAGTTACAGCATTCAGCTACGAGCGAGGCATAATAATGCTTAGCATCTTCGCATGTGTCACAGGCCTACAAAAGGGGATGACCTACAACACAAAGCTACTCACAGTATGCTCCTTCTGGTTTTTTTTGCTTCAATTCCAGCCCTCATGCATGCCCAGTCTGACGCGCAGCCTCCTCCCCAATAGTGCGCTATGCAGAATCCCCCAAGCTGCATACCCCCTGAATGTACACCTCAACTCGGCTCCACCTTCCTTGCTATTTTCACCAGCCTGTGTGCTCCAATTATCATGTGCCCCTTACTGTGCATCCTCTATCAGCGTACTTCCCTGTCCAATAAATCCTCATTGCGCACTTCCCACCTCGGGTCAGCACTACTCCTCCAGACCTCTCAGACCCCCATCAACCCCTGCTTCATATGACCATGGATCCTATAATGTGCCAAAGAACAATTAAAGGAGGCCAGAGAGGTGTGCTCCCTGGTTGCTACCACTGACAGCCAGATAACCGCTTGGAATCCATTGAAGGATCCTCCTTGGGAAATCACGTTAGAGAGGCCCAGAGCCCCGAACTCGACCAGGAGGAGGAGGCCCCCACTCATGTAATGTAGAGAGGTAGAAGCGGACCAAGGAAATCCACCATTGCGCACCAGGAGAACCCCTTGCCCTACAAAATTGAACCTCTTCCGGCACAGGGGGGTGAAGGGGATGACACAGACGTTTGGATAATCGACTCGGAAGGCACCTGGAAGCGATTCTCGAATGTCGAGTACCAAGTTGCTCCCATCCTCTATGCACCTACTTCAAGGCCTCAGCATCAGCCTACTGATGAAGAGGAAGTCGTTATGTAGGAGTGCGCATGTCCCATCATGGAGGAAGATCCAGATAACAATGATGATGCAGAAGACTCATGACTATGTAGCAGCTCAACTCTTCTTAGTTCTTTCTCATACTTGTTATTATCACAAAACCTCTATTTTTATGGTGCTATGGCACACTTTGTAATTTTTTGTTTGATGTTTTTTATGGGTTGGTTTCCTCTAAGGAGGTAGCCCCATACTTGTGCAACAAAGTCTGGGATTGGTTAAGAGGAGCTTACCAACTCAGCCTGTAGCATATGTACTATTTTATTTTAGAATTAATATAGTTTAGCCTCAATTACCAAAAAAAAAAAATGCAGCTATTTAAAGAAAGGGTAAATAGTTGTTGTCCTAAGATGAAATCTCCTCATTAAATTTTTTTAAGAAAGGAGCTTTTTTGTGAGTATAATCACTTCCTCTCTAAGAACCATAGGTATCACACTACTAAAAAACATATTTTCAGTGGGAAATAAGAGATTGGATTAAAACCACAGAGAATGACACCTCACCTATGGAAGTTGGAATATAAAAAAAATTATCAAGTTATGCAATTTGTTTATGTATCATATATGTAATGTTTTGAATTTTTTATATATATACTTTATTTTATCGTATTTGATAATTATTGTTGTGATTTCTTTTATGCTTCATCATGAAGGTCGTGAAGGTATTAATAATGGGCTTCCATGAAGAATGAAAATTCATCCTACTCAATTCATGAGGTTTCCATACTATGAGGACCTAACAATAGTTCATTTGTTTGATATAATACATATCGAGAAGAATGTGATGAAAATTTTATGGCGAATCATAGATGGTAGAATCAATATTGAAATAATCGTCAAAATTTGTAGTGACATTCAAGAAGCCAATCATGAAATGCAAAGTGTGATCCAATAAAATAGAGATGTACACTGAAATATCCTTCCATGGTCATTAATAGAGAAGAAAAGAAATTATATAAAATATTTCATTCGAATAATTAAATTTCTTGTAGGTTTTTTTTCAAACATAAAAAATATCTTAATAAATTAAGGTGAATTTGGTCGGGTAAAAAACATTATTTGCATACCTTAATTAAGGTAATTATTTTGTTATATATATTTAAGTTTTGGTATACATATTCATATTTATTTTTCTACTTTGTATTAAACCAATGATGATTCATTTTTATTGTTACAATATGTTCTACCTATATCTCTCCTACATGACTTCAACAACAATGTCAAACAAATTATATATTATATTGGAAAATACGTGAGGTGAGTAATGATTTGTATTCCAAGTGTTTTTTAAATTTGTTTTTAAACTTAATGACATGTGTTTTATTTTTTTTTATGTGATATTTATGATTGCAGAAAAAAGTATCTCCCCTAGACCTAGTGGACTGGTCTAGAACAACATAAAGCAAATAACATAGAATTTCTTTTATAGAAATTGAAAGATGGAAAGAGGCCTACTTGGAATCCATCACAATATTTACTTTCCTCCTGACTTGTAAGTTTCAATCCTAGCTCTAATTTCTATATTTAGAACTTGCACATGCAACCAAAACAAGCCAACGATATACAACATCTATGTAGCATAATTAAATGACTCTATTCAATGAATCAGCAAGGCATTGAAATATATGAATGTAAATGTAACATAACACATATATGAAAATATTATCCTCTTTGTATTAATAGAAATGGGAGAGACTTTACAACCAAATATAGTGTTGATATTGTAGATATCTCCCCAATTTGACTTCTCCTTCCTTGTCACAAAACACACCTCAATGTCACCCTAATGCATGAAGATGATGACTCTCTTAGATTCAAGGTGGCAGCATGAGGGCATGATCAATCTCTAAAATCCAACCATGATGTTGTGGATGGAAGTAAATATATAGTAGAGTGTAGTAGTTTAGGAATTTTATCCATTTACAAATCTAGGCTTGAGATCCACTTAATATGGGAGGATGAGCTCAAGGATTAAGAAGTGAAATATCTAAGGTAGGATTAAATGGGATTTGATCTTCTTATCCAAGGTAAATGGTTAAAACAACTCCTGGAATCTTTTGGAAGAGGATCTTTGGGATTCTTTCTTATTTTCTAGAATTTCTATAACCAATGCACCCCCAGCAAGGATCAAGTGGTTGCTTATCAACGCTGGTGAAAAAGGGAGAAACCTGCGACCGAATGCAGGTCTCTAAAGGGGTAGGGTGCATTGGGGCTTAAAAGCACTATTTTGGAGCAATCATACCTATAAACTCAGTCATTTGGAAAGTTCATGCTTAGGGTTTTGCGTAGGGATGATGACAACATGTCTACATATGATGATCGATCCGATTTGCAGGCATATTGACCATATGCGACAAAATGACCTATAACACTTATAATGTAAGATATTATGTTTTTTTGACATGTTATTTTCTTGTATCATCCATAGATGGTTTTCATTGAAATAAATCCATAAAGAAGATATAAATTATTGGCAGAGAGAAATTTCTTGGCTAATGTGTGAAATGCAGAAATATCTACCTCTGCCATTTTTCAGTGCACAAGAACATTATCTCGTACACCAAGTTGAGGAGATTGAATTGTGTAGAATTACACACATAAGGACAACGTGGATGGTGGAGAGGGACTTGAAATCACTGAAGGCTTTAGTTATAAAAATAGCATGTCCTGAGGGTTCTATGGTGGAGGGATATATGTTATATCAATCCATGGTGTATATTAGTCAGTGTCCTAAATTAGTAGCAAATATGCATGTGGATCGCATTTGGGATGTGAAATCAATAAAAAAAATTGAAGGGGAGCACCTATTTGGAAAATTATAATAATAAAAGTGAGAGGTAATTAAATATTTAATGTGGAGATTATTTATGTTGAAACCTAATCAGAAAGGATTGAGATTGTTGTAAATATTGTAAATAATTTCAGTTATGCATTAGAGAAAACCAAAAGACTTTGGAATTGGAATCCCAAGACACTCTGCACTCATGTATATATTCATAATTTGGCTAATGCAATAAACAATTTATTCTTAGAGTTACCCTCGACCTAACATGATATCAAGCCAACTCCCAAATTAGCCTTTTTGCTATAACTCCTAAATTCACTGCCATATTCTCTGTTTTTTGAATGCTTTTCCCTCTTAACACTGAACTCTTTGTATTTTCCTTGAATTAATCTCCTTGTATGTTTTGTGTGTATGCAACTTTGAGTGCATATTCCATATTTCTACCTCAGTCAGAAATTCTTTTTCTTTTAGCCCAGCTAGGCCGCTCAAGAATCTGCCTAATTTCCCTGCTAACTCAATCCATACCTCGCTTATTTTTTCCACCTTTGTAGAGAAAATATATAAAAAAAAATTGCATACGCTTTCTCGGATCCACAAAAATTCACAAAGAATACCATTTTTTTCATTGTAAAATTCAAGACCCTTGACTGAGTCGAACGCTGAAGTCAACCACTTTCCAGGAGAGACCTGAGAATGAGGATTTTAAATTTAGAAGATTGTGATCGTGGTTTTCATGGGCATGCGAATGTGAACGTTAGTGAACTGGTGCGTTGGTCGTTTTGTTCAAACCCTTAAAAGACAAAAACCGTGACCATGGTTGTTGATTAATTGTATGTATCGTGTTTTTTTAAATGTTGTCTTTCGTAGGTCTTTTCTATGAGAGGGAATTTCATTATATTCGTCGGTGTTAATAAGTTCCATATGCGTTGAATGTTCCATGATATATCATGCATATGTATAATGGGTATACCATTGAACTATGAAAAGTGAATATTAAAGTGCGTTCAATCACATGTATGTGGTATATAATGGATTTAACGAAGAAAAAAGGTGCCATGGCATATGAATAATGATATATGAAATTGGTTGAGCTCCTTTATTTTTTAACGGATATATGGTATTATTTGTTGAAAACATGATTGTTTGCGTATTTTCATAAAGAAATATGTCATGATGGAAGTAGAATTGGGGAGCTAAGGAGCAACCATCCACCGGAATGCATGGGTACCAACCGCTGCAACCGCTAGTCTTGTAGGATGTCCTTCGTATACATGGTTCTGTCAACCATTATCACTGCATTCATGTACCTGTATCTACATATCCCCCTCCAACGTGGGTTTTATCGGATGACCCGTAACCATGCTCTTCCTTCATCGGGGTTTTATCGGATGACCCGTAACCATGCTCTTCTTTCATCGGGGTTTTATCGGATGACCCGTAACCATGCTCTTCCTTCAGTGGCAAACACTGACATAAACCTATTTCCAGTCTGCTTCACTATTATACGTGGTTTTTAGCTGACCACAAACTGACACTGCAAAATGGTTTTTGGCTGACCATGAACCTGTAGTTACAAAGTGGTTTTGAGATGACCACGAACTTTTACGGGGATACACATGCCTTTACAAGGCTTACATACTCCAACTCTTGGAGTTATCAGGTACATACAATGACCACTCCAAAACCATCCTAGACTTGCTTACCATTCAACTCTGTGACTCATTATACAACATGATATTGAGCCTATTAAAAAAAAAACCACACAAAAAAAACTTTCACTTTCGTTGTCCATCCTCCTTTAAATGTTGCCGCTGCTCCGTTACATCATATTTTGAAATGTTCACATCTTGGGCATCTTTGTCTTTATCAATTAAAAACTTGTAACTCCATCTTTAACCTGTCATTTGTTAGAGTAGTCAATTCTAACAAAAATAACTTCATATTGAGGTGACTAATCTCAATATGTATATTAATTTCAGTTCCAAAATACTTCCAGCACTAAAAAATCCCAATTACCCAAACATGCACTAACAAATATCCTCAATCAACAAAGATATTCATATAGATCTGTTGGAGAGCGATTATAGAGAACAACAGTGCTTTTAAGGTCAACGTCGTCCGGAAGAGTAGAAGGAAGTTCAACGTGCTTGGCAGCGTGATCAATAGCAATGGCTTTGAGCCTTTGAACACCCTTTTGGAGGTCCTTGGTTACTAGCTTAGGCCCGTTTCTCCCTGCAAAGGGGGCTAATTAAACTTATGGAGTTTAATTTAGTATTCTTTAGAAGGACACGAACTGCGAGTCTGAGCTCTGGAATTAGATCGAAGACACTATAAACGAAAACTTGAACGAAAACCTCACAAATTCACCACAGAAATTCCCTCCATTAAGCGCGAGTCCAATAAATTGTCCGCGGAAGCTTTCTCTCCGCCAAAAATCAGACAAATAAGCTACACTGTACCAATTATTTTTGGTTTTTTTAGAAGAAAACCTGCAAATTCCGCTAAATTCTCCGCAGAAACATTCTCATGGATTTCGTTGAAATTTTACAGATAGAAATCATGGCAAGATTTCAGCATTCATGCACCTTCCAAATTTGGACTCCAGTCAAAAGAAAATTGGCATTAACACCGTATGCAGTCAAAGTCGGGTGTATTTCCATCCGATAAGGGTTTTGGCGAGCTTCCAAGCAGAAGCACCATGTCTGTGTTTGAAGTATTCGCCACACTTCTACGCTTTGCTTCATTATTTTTCATTCTTCTAGCTCCTTACATATGCCTTTTCTTCTCCGTTCCTCGGTTCAATACGCAACAGTGAGGTCAAGATCTTGGAAAATGGGATTGTGGCAGATCAAATCTGCACCTGCACACCAGATCCACAGCATGAACACAAACTTCATAGCAGATCCGTTATACCTCTCAAGAGCACACCGCTCTTCTCAACATCGTCAGTCTCTTTATAAAAAAAAAAATTGTTGGCTCTTTGCAACAATCAGGAAGAAGACAACAAATTTGTTGCTCTCACTCAAACAACACAGCTAATCTTCAGCGATGACAAAAGCACTCCAGCAAGCAAATATATTCACGAACATCACAGGAACTCTCTTTTTTTATTTCCCTCAGCCCAGGAGGGGCTGAGGTCCAGGCTTTTACACCTCTGATACCAAAATAAAACTTTAATATGCAAACTATATATTAATCAAATAGATTACACACATTTAGACATGAATTAGTCTCAAGATAGGAAATCTATCTTGGACGTACAATAAGTTGGTTGAGGGAATATCTCAACCTCACACCAAACAAGGAAACTAGTTTTAGTTAATTCCTATTGAATAGGAACAAACTCTATACATAGGGAAGTCTGGCGGAGCCAATGGGAATAACACATTCCTAACAATATCATGCATATGTATAATGGGTTGACATATGATATGAGTGGTATACCATTGAACTATGAAAAGTGAATATTAAAGTGCGTTCAATCACATGTATGTGGTATATAATGGATTTAACGAAGAAAAAAGGTGCCATGGCATATGAATAATGATATATGAAATTGGTTGAGCTCCTTTATTTTTTAACGGATATATGGTATTATTTTGAAGGTGTATATGGTTTAATATATGTGTTGAGTCATACATGATTTAATATATGTTCATATAAAGTGGTCAATATGAGAGCCTACATTCTTAATTGAAGATTTTTTTTCAAGACAACCAATTATTTTTATTTTTATTGAAGGAAATATTTTTTTTTGTTGTAAGTATTGTGATTATTTAGGGCTCATATTATTTTTTATGATGCATTCATTCATCTCCATAGTGGGAGTAGTTCTTACTGGCAAAGAGAACTAACATGAGTGGTCTAGGAAAATAAAACATACTTTGATTTTCAATGAGTTGTGGAAAGGGGTTTGTGAAGGAGAAGGAGACAATGCATCTGAAAACCCCACTTCGAACAAGGAACGTTCCTTTTGGTAAAACAAGAATGGCAAGGCATATGCCTTGATTGCAGCATCAGTAAATGAAAAGGTGAGTCGACATATTTTTCCATTTTCAAATTCCTTTGAATCCTTAAACAAATTGAAGGAATTATATGACTCGCACTCTCAACTCTAAGTTGTTCAATTATGATCAAGTTGTTCAATCTTGAGTTGAAAAATAATATCCATCTTGCCTTAGCATCAGAAATAAGATCCATTATGCATGACATAAAGGCCGTCAAGTCACTATATCCCACCTATTCTCATTATCTTGAGTCATTGCAAGCAAGTGGAAAACTTAAGGAGATTTCCTTTGATTCCCTTGAGAGGAAATTTGTTGAAAGAGAGAATTATTTTTGGAAGAATACAGCTCCTCAGTCTTCTGAAGAAGTTGTGTTCCTTGCACAGAAAGAGAATAATCATGCACAAGATTCTTCTAGAGGAATAGGTGGCCAAAGTGTAAGAGGAAGGAATAATTTTAGAGGTTGGGGGCATACATTTCCAAGGAGAATGGTTGTATCTTCATTGCATATGATGTAATAGATATGGTCATGATACTTCCACATGTAAGCTACCTTGGGACCGAATTGAGCAGGAAAGACATGAAGAAAAGGGTAAAACAACTAGTAAAGGGAAAGTAAAATCACTTGTGTCTGCTCATTATGTTGTGTCACATTACAACATTGGGGTAACTGAAGACTTATTTAATGCTTCACTTACTTCATGGAAATATGATTGGTTTCTTGATTCAGAAGAAATTTTCCACGTGACTTTCAGGAGATATTTCTTTTAATAATCCACTAAAAATGTTGATGGAGTGGTATACTTTGCACATAAGTCAAAACTCAAGCCATCGGGGCTTGGCACCATCAAGCTCAAACTGCCTAGTCTTCCAGACTTTTTTCTACATGATGTTCTATACCTACCGGAGTTAAGGATAAACTTGTTGTCTTTGGTTCACATCCACCAAAAAGGACACTCCATTCACATATTTGATGGAAATGTTGAGGTTATAAAAGCATCAGATCACTCACTTGTCATGTCTGGGATAGAAGAAGATATACTTTTGAAGCTGCAAGGAACCTATGCTCGTGCACATAATTTTTCATACAGTTATCACTATGATGAAGGCACACTTCCATCAATTATTTTATGGCATGATATATTTGGACATCTAAACTATGATAGCCTTCATTTGTTGAAGAAAAATGGTGTTATTAGTTTTCCTACAAATCCTAGGAAACTTAAGCAATGTGATGCTTGTATCTTAGGATAGCATAGAAAATAGTATTTTCATGATTCTCATTCCAGAACACATAGAAATCTTGAAATCATTAATTTTAATTTGTGTGCCCCAATGCTTTTTCCTTATACAAATGGTAATAAATATATGATGACATTTATTTATGATTACACCAGAATGTGTTAGGTTCATTTATTGAAGAACAAATTTGAATCTTTTGAAACATTCAAGGAATTTCATGCATGGATTGAAAATTATGCTCAATCTCATATTGGTTCTATTCATGATGATAATGGAAAAAAATATACTTCAAATAAATTTTAAAACTATCTTCACCAGCATGGGATCAAACATTAAACACTCGTGCCTTATAATCCCCAACATAACAGACTATCTGAAAAAATGGAAAGGAAAATATTAAATATGGTACGTTCCATGATGTTTTTCAAGAATGCTAAACTAATGTTTTGGGATGATGCAATTCTCTGTGTTGTGTATATAAAGTATAGGTGTCCATATAATGTTTTCAGAAAAAAGACTCCATGTGAAATGTGGTATGACCACATTCCTTCAGTGAGGCATCTCATGGTTTTTGGTTACACTTGATATGCCTTGATACCTAAGGAACAAACAAAAAAACTCGAAGCAAAGAGTCGCAAATGTATCTTCCTGTGGTACTCAAATAAATCCAAAGCATATTGTCTCTATGATGAAGTGAATTTATAATTTCTAGAGATGTGATCTTTCTTTAATCTTCCAATACTGACAATGTTGTTGAGTGGAAGATTGATCGCTTGGATAGATTTGGACATGAAAACTATTTTCAAGGGTTTGATCATGATATTCCACATCTTAAAGTGGGGATACCTATATTGGATCAATATGTGGAATCTTCTTCTAAAGCACTCTCTCCCCCGCATGAAGCTCCAGCCATTGATAACAGTGTGAGTGACGTAATTAACAAAATTCGGAGACTAAATATTGACTTAGCCCCATCTCAATCAATTGAGCTGCCTGAGCCATCTCAGAAAGGTCCTCCAAAATGGTTGAAAAAGACACTTGAAATTGTTCGTCCCGGTGATTTTTCTACAATGTTCTTAAACCATCATCTTTGGTTGGTGGATAACCTAAAACCATCACAGGTAGTAGACCTCCCTTCTTTTAGGTTATCCACCAACCAAAGATGATGGTTTAAGGTTATCCACCAACCAAAGGCATGCTCATGGGCATCTGTGTCTCTGGCTACATCTCTGAATCTGGAATGACAAATTGTGGCTCAGGCTCGCTTGGACTGCTGTGTCTCTGGCTACAACTCTAAACATGGAATGAGAGATTGTGGCTCAGGCTCGCTTGATCTGACATCGAAGCTTGTACATGACCACCATTTTCCACAGTCCCAACGCTCATATGCTCATACATCTCTACGTTATTCCCAATCGACTCCCCTACAGCACTCCCCTTATATCCGCTTCTCCATCACTGTTATCCGCTTCAACACTCCCCTTACATCTGCCCCTTCCCCACGCTCCACGCCTCACATATACACAACCCTACCACCGCTCCAGCCGCCCTTCCTCATTTCAAACGTTGCTCCCCCACTGCAATCATTCCCTTATCACTCCTCCTCTCTGCCATACGGCTCCTCCCCCTCACCGCTTGCAACTGCTCCCTACGCCGCTATCACTGCACCCTTCACCCACGACAGCCTCTCCCTAAGCTACGGCTCTACCCGCCATCCCCAACCCTCAACCTAAACTACGATTACGCCCTCTCTACTCTCGCCCACGGGCTCACCCTCACCCAATCGACTCCTCTTCCATACACCCTTTTCTATTTTTTAATTTTTCAAAAAAAAAAAATTATTAAATCTACCCCCGTCCCCCTACATTTTTTTTAATTTCTCTTAATTTCTCCTTCCCCCACATTTTTTAAAATTTCTTAATAACTCCCTCCATTATTTTAATTTCCCTTCCCACTTTAATTTTTACTACAATCCCTCCTTTTCATTTAATCCCAATTAATTTATTTTTAATTAATTAAAAAAAAAAAAAACAGCAGAGAGAGAGAGAGAGGAAGAAGAGAAAATATGAACAGCAGAAATGAAGGAAATGGCATATGAAGAAGATGGACTGAATACATAGAGAAAATTGCAGATTTGACATTTTATGATTTGTGGCATATATAAGAGGGTGATTTTCTGAAGAAATTTACATTTGAAGACAAGTTTTCTATCATTCAAAACAGCTCTTTGAAGGAAAATTCGAGTACAAGATGTTTTGTTGCACATATTTTGCAGAAATATTGTATTGAACTGACATTGATTTGCAAATTCATTCAAGACTTGAAGTGTATTTGAGTTGAAAAATTGTTGATTGCCCTCCATCATTTGAGGAGCAGATTTTGTACTTTGAAATTCTTTTGAGTCAATTGTATTTCTTGTTGCATCACATTGTAAACGGGTGCATTTTCGGTTGAAGCCGACACCCTTTGATTTTTTGAGCCTAAGTTGTTAAAATGGCTAAAATCAATGAGGCATTAGTGTTGTTGAATAACCTCATTCATTCAAATGTTGATGATGTGATAAAAATGAGCAAGGATGCTCTTTGTAACATTCAGAATTGTTTGCAAGATGCACAAGAGATGATTGAGTTTTTGCAGTTGGAAACTCAGCTTCAACAAGATGAACTTCAACAAAAGAGTCACCATTCTGAACCTGTTTCTGTTCAGAATATTGAGAAGGACTCTCATCAGAAGAAAGTCAATAAAGTTGCAATTGATTCCCATTCAGTTCCTTGTACAAGAGCAGATGTACATGCAGATGCAGCAGTTCAACCTGCACTTCCTAAGCCCATCATCAGACCTTGGGAAGAGCTCTTCCACAACAAGCACCGAACTGGTCTTGGATATGACAAGGATGTGACCTTTCATATTCCAGACTACACCAAGCCCATCATATCTCAGAGTGCTGGATTCATGTATGACAGTTCACCTGCAGCTGTTCCAAATCCTGTTCCACAACAACAACAGATTGAGAAATTCCAACACTGTGATTGAGTTGGCCATATGAAAGATCACTGTTTTGATCTTCATCCATGCAAGAACTGTGGTCGGCACACTCATTCTTCAGACAGATGCTTCAGAAACAAGCCTCCTGCAAGAACCAAGATTCATCTTGGATGGATCGCTTCTTGGCAATGGGCATCAGCAGCCAAGAAGATGTTTAAGTCGCATGTCAGAACATGTTCACGAATATTGAGCAAACTTGCAGTTGATTTTTCGCCATCATCTCACCTTGTCCCTGACAGTGGGGAAAATGGTGGTCATGTACAAGCTTCGACGTCAGATCAAGTGAGCCTGAGCCACAATATCTCATTCCATGTTCAGAGTTGTAGCCAGAGACACAGCATTCCAAGCAAGCCTGAGCCACAATTCGTCATTCCAGATTCAGAGATGTAGCCAGAGACACGGATGCCCATGAGCATGCCTTTGGTTGGTGGATAACCTTAAACCATCATCTTTGGTTGGTGGATAACCTAAAACCATCACAGGTAGTAGACCTCCCTTCTTTTAGGTCGAAGGTCTCCCTTTCATATATGAGGAACACTTCCTCTAGCAGAAGCCTTCAGCTTAGTAGCCTTCAACTTCTTGCCAACTTTGGTTGAGTTCCAGGAAATGCTTCAAGCATTCCAGAGTTGTTGGTAATCCTAAAACCATCACAGGTAGTAGACCTCCCTTCTTTTAGGTTGAAGGTCTCCCTTTTTTATGAGGGACAATTCCTCTAGCAGAAGCTTTCAGCTTCTTGCCAGTTTTGGAAGAGTTCCGGGAACTGCAACAAGTATTGTGTTCCAGTGTTTGTGGTAATCCTAAAACCACCTCTTTTTTCCAACATTTCGGAGAGTTGATTCAGCCCAAGTGCTGCCATGTATACTTTGCAGATTTGTATTACAACTCTTTTCTTGGACTCACACATACCCCTTCAGATTAAGGGGGGATGTTGGAACACCTAATCCTCATGGGTAGGTGTGGAATGCGAAAAGTCACAATGGAGTCCAAGTGACCTTGGAATGTGAAACCAAGAGTCACACCATTGTACTATAAATGTACATCTTTGTATAATGGAAAATGAGAAAGCCTCATGCTTATCTTTCATTGTGTGTTGAGTCTCTTGTGTGTGTGTTTCATCTTCCTCATACACCATGTGTGTGCTTAACATGGTGTTTAACACAACCAGATAGAATGGAGTTGATTTATAAAATCCTAATTCACCTGTTGATATGGATTTTTCTTATGATTGTGAACTGAATTTTTCTACATATTTCAAACCAACTTCCTTCAAAGACTTTTAGTCTCATGATGAATTGAAAGAATCGATGCATAAATAATATGATGCTTTGATAAATAATGGCACCTGGAAGCTAGTTGATCCTCCATTGGGAACCAAGCCAATAGGCTGCAAGAGGGTCTTCAAGAAAAAGTCTAAAGCAGATGGCTCACTTGACAAGCACAAATCCAGGCTTGTGGAAAAAGGTTTTGCACAGAAGGAAGGGGTTGATTATGGGGAGAATTTTTCCCCCACATAAAAATGGGCTACCATTTAGACACTCTCTGCCTTGGAAGCGAAGAGCAGTTGGAAAGTCCATTAAATGTATGTAAAAAATTCTTTCTTGAATGGGGATCTGAAAGAGAATGTTTTTATGTCCCATCTAGAAGGATTTTTTGTGAAGGGTCAAGAACACCAAGTATGCAAGATTATAAAACCTTTGTATGGTCTCAAGCAAGCACCACAAGCTTGGTACAAGAAGTTAACCATGCATCTTCTAAAACTCAATTTCAAACATTATGATCTTTATTATGAAACATTGTTTGTCAAGAAAATTGGAAAAATAGTTGTATATATTGTGGTATATGTAGATGATCTTCTTATGATAGGGAACAATGAGAACTACATTTCATCCATAAATAAAGAACTGAGAAAAGGTTTTGAAATGACATATTTGGGCTATGTTCACTACTATTTTGGTATTAAAGTAACTCAACATCTGAAGTTTATATTCCTCTATTAGAAGAAGTAAATTAGAGATTTGTTGAATATTTTTGGCATGGTTGAGTGCAATCCTTTGACTACTCCAATGGAATAGAACTTAAAGCTCACATCCACTGAAGGAAAATAATTTGAGGATGCAACAAAGTATAGACTTCCCATATGAAGAGTTAACTACTTGACTACTACTAAACTACAAATTCCATTTGTTGTTGGAATCCTCTCCAAGTTTATGCAAAATCATTGTGAGGGTCAATTGTCTGCTGCAAAAATAGTTCTAAATTAGTTGAAGGGAACTCAAGACTTTGGACTCAATTATACACAGGTGGGTGAATTCAGCTTGATTGGATACTTTGATTCATTTTTCAATGGAAATAAATAAATTGGGGTATCTACTTCAGGTTATGTTATAAGTATTGGATTAAGAGTTGTCTCTTGGAGGTCACGCAAATAGCCAGTTCTAGCAGATTCCACAACTAAGGAAAAATATGTGGCAGTGGTTGAAGAAATGACGAAAAATTGTATAGGAAAATTCTAGAATATTTTCATGAGAAACAAGTGCATACAACTCCTCTTTTGATTGACAACACTTCTGGAATAAAGTTTGAAAAGAACCCAAAGTTCCATGATCAAACCAAGCACATTAATAAAAAATATCATCTGATTTGACATCATGTTTATGCCAATACTATCCATCTACGGCATTGTTCCACAAAAGTGTAGATTGCACACATCTTCACCAAAGCACTTGGAAGAGAAAAGTTTTAAATATTCATAATGATGCTTGGACTCATGAAAATCCATTCAGATTAAGGGGGGGGTATGTTGACACCTAATCCGAAAGGATTGGGACTATTGTAAATATTGTAAATATTTTTAGTTATGCATTAGAGAAAACCAAGAGACCTTGGAATTGGAATCCCGAGATTCTCTCCACTCATGTATATATTCATGATTTGGCTAATGCAATAAACAAGGTATTCGTGGAGTTACCCTCTTGGCCTGACAATTTATAATACATAAAAAATTTCATTTTTGTTTATGTAATTATTATTCTTTATTAAATTATTAATATTGACCATGGTAACTAATATTTATTGGTGGTTCAAACTAGTTGTGCTAACTAACTGGACTTCATATGTGGGGAGTCTCCATAGGCCTCGAAGAGCTGACGGCGAGTTGAAACCTTGCGGAACCACGAGCCTGGTTCGTGACTAGCTACAACACCAACCATTACAAGGCGGCCCTACTCACCTTGGCGCTATATTTGGTCACTCATACAACTAGGTGGTGTCAAATCAAACCTTCTTCTCCCGCCTTTCATTTTCGGCAGCATCCCTATGGAAACCTCCAACTTCCCTACCAGCTCCAGATCTGAGGGAATCAGCCAAGAATCGGAGCCAAAAGGAACTACGTCAGCGGGGCACAATCCCAATCGACACAGCGAGAAAAAAATGTTCCCATGCAAGCCCATCTCGAAGGAAATACCAAGACTAATCATTGAAGATCCATGGATAGACGAATATAGAGACCACATGAGCAAACACGCCCTGATCTGCAGATTCATGGGGGTTCGACTGAACGAAAAGGCTCTATGCTGGTGGATAAACCAAAAATGGAAACCCAAAGGGGATTTCGAGCTTCAGCTAGGATCGAGGAGCTTTTTCACCGTTATCTTCACCCACAGGGATGACAGAGATCGTATCTTCGACGGAGGACCATATTTCTACAACTCTGTCAGACTATACATCACGTACTGGAGGCCAAACTTCGCTCCAGAACAGGAGGATTTCAAAAAAGTTCCAGTATGGATTCGCCTTCACTCTCTGCCTGTGGATTACTGGAACAAGCGAATCTTGGAGGCCATAGGAAACCAGCTGGGAGTCTTCATCAAAGCCTCAGATCTAACATCACAAGGTAAGTACACTGCTTATGCTAGAATCTGTGTTTACCTGGACATTTCAGGACCCCTCCCAAGCCATATGGAGCTCATCCACAGAGGAGTGCACTGGAAGCAAACCATTGATTATGAAAATATCCCATTCAGATGCCGAACCTGCCGCCAGCATGGACATCTCAGCCACGGATGCCCTGTCAATCAACCACAGCCCAAAGAACAACAGGAACAAGTGGATACTCCAGCACCTGGCTTCACCCCCGCTTCAAGAAAGAATAAAGGGAAGAGAAGAAAAAAGGCTCCAAAACAACCCACCAACACTACCCCCACTAATAAGACCTCCACCCAGCAAAATAGCTTTGAAATTCTGGGTAATATTGACTCATCGGAGCACCCATCAGCTCCTCAGGCCCCCACTAATCATGATCTACCAGATTCAAGCCAACCCACGCCTACCACCAAAGCTCCAAGCTCAACCTCTGACCCAACCCATGCCCAGGCATCACAACACCAACAGGACTCCTCTTCCCTCCAGAATATCACCAGCCAAACCTCAACGCAAACCCAGCAGCGCATAGAAATGCAATTAGATCAGCCCTCCACAACCCCCTCAAACAATCCTCTGGAGGAGATCCTTGGTGATCTAGATCTTCAAAAGGTCAACGAGCAATGGTCCAAATTAGGAGTCGATGCCATTCCTCAAGACCATTTGGAGAATATAGAAATGGCCTACTTGCAGTTGGAATACATCAACCAGAATGCAACCAAAAGGAAATGGGGAAATAGCAGCCAAACAGGTATACAAGCCAACATGGATCTGGATCAATACAAATCACAGGGACCAGGCAAAAAAAGAGGGCACAAATCCACACGACAGCAGATACAAGAGCTGGGCAGATGCCTAATCAATGAGGGGAAAATCAGGGCATTGGTCCTTTCTGCTCCAAAGACTGCTCAATGAAAATCACAACCTGGAACATTAGGGGGCTCAACAGCACCTCCAAAAGAAGGATCTTGAAAAACCGCCTATTCTCACAGCACCCAGACATCGTCCTACTGCAAGAATCCAAATGCTCTTCCAAGAGCACGGAAACTCTCAAAAAACTTGTTTCCAACAGTCATCAATGCATCAGCATAGATGCAATCGGGCAAGCAGGAGGGTTGATCACATTCTGGAACAAAAGCAAATTCATAGTACAAAATGCTCTGTCCACCAAGCACTCTCTATCGGTGATTTTCAACATGCCAGACTCAGGGCAATCGATCTGCGTTACCAATGTATATGGACCCCAACGACTTCAGGAAAAGCTGGAGATGCTGCTAGACCTGGATGAACTCAGACAACACCATGGGGCAGATCACTGGATTTTAGGAGGAGACTATAATATGATTACCAATCTAGCAGAGAAAAAGGGAGGCCTACGAAGACTGGATAAGGACTCGGAAGCATTCAACACTTTTATTGCTGCTTCCAAACTCATTGACATCCCCACCATCAATGGTCTACATACCTGGAACAACAAGCAAGGAGGAAACCGGCAGATAGCTTCAAGGCTTGACAGATTCCTCATGTCGGAATCCATTCTGTTGCAAAATATAGACATGGAGGCCAGCATTCTGCCCATAGGAGGATCTGATCATTGGCCAGTGCAGATCCACTTCACCAATTTGGATAAATCCCAAAACAGACCTTTCAGATTTGAGGCCTTTTGGACAGAGCACCCATCATTCATGCAGAATATACAAAACTGGTGGACTCAAACCACCATAAGGAGCAACAACATCATGTACATAATCCAGCAGAAGCTCAAAATTATAAAGACAAACCTCAAACAATGGAACAAAGATACCTTTGGCGACATATTTCAAGCCAAAAGAGAACTTGAGGTAAAAATGGCGAATCTCCAGCAAACTATGATCACAGAAGGGCCTAATGAGGAGCGGAACACTCAAGAATTGATTCTGCAAAGGCAATGGGAAGAAAGACTAAAACAGGAAGAGCTACTGTGGAGACAGAAATCGAGAGTGCAATGGTTAAAACAGGGCGAGCGCAACACCAGCTTCTTTCACAAGTCCACCATCCAGAATAGAGCTTTTAATCGCATCATATCCCTCAAGACTGCAGATGGCGATCAAGTCTTCTCAAGGGATCACATCGGATCTGAGTTCAACTCCTATTTCACCTCTCTTCTCAGCAAACCTCTTCAAGATCGATCCCAAGCCATAAAGGAAATTTTGGGAGCCATACCCAGCTTAGTTACAGAGGATCAAAACGCCCTGCTTCTAAGAGAGTTTACTGAGCAGGAGATTGAAGAAACCGTCTTCTCCATGGCCACGAAAAAGGCCCCCGGACCTGACGGATTTACAATTGAATTCTTCAAGGCGTGCTGGCCCATTATTAAAGCTGGCCTTCTTATTCTTGTAAGAAACTTTCACAGAACCAAGAAAGTCCTACCTGCCATCAATGCCACTTTCCTTACCTTAATTCCCAAATCGAACCAGGCTGACTCCCCTAACAAGTTCCGCCCCATAACCCTTTGCAATGTCCTCTATAAAATCCTTTCCAAATTGATGGCAGACAGACTTAAATCCGTCCTCCCCTCAATCACTTCTCAAGAGCAAACTAGCTACGTTGAAGGAAGGCAGATCACTGACAGCATAATCCTCACCCAGGAAGTATTGCACTCTTTCAAAACAAACAGATCTCCAGGCATGTTAATCCAGCTTGATCTGTTCAAGGCCTTTGATAGAATCAGCTGGAAATACATGAAAGCAATCCTCCAAGCTTTTGGATTTAGTCAGCTATGGACAAACTGGATAATGGAACTGGTTTCAGGTGCCTTCTTCTCTATCCTGCTAAATGGAGGACCCCTACAACCCTTCAGTCCATCCAGAGGTATAAGACAAGGGGACCCCCTGTCTCCTTTTCTCTTCATCATAATGGCAGAAGGGCTAGGAAGATCCTTAACCAAGGCAAAGCAGCAGAACCAACTCAAAGGCATCAAACCAGCACACCAAGGACCCACTGTAACGCATCAGCAATTCGTTGACGATACCATGCTCATGGGCACCCCCACAGTATAGGAAGCTCAAACCATCAGCAAGGTGTTAAAAACCTTCTCGGAAGCCTCAGGTATGGAAATCAATCTAACCAAATCCAAACTTTTTTTCTTCAACACATCCATTCCTGTGCAGAGAAATCTCAGCAGAATTCTGAATATTCAAAAGAACTCCCTTCCAACCAAATACCTTGGTATACCGCTTTCGGAATATGCCTATAGATCGAGCAACTGGGAAGCCCTTCTCAACAAAATGAGAGCCAGGCTAAGCAGTTGGACCCACTGGGCACTAAACATGGCCAGCAGACTGATATTGATAAAGTCCATCCTTCAAACCATGCCAGCCTACATGTTCTCAGCACTTGCAGCCCCTAAGGTGGCTTACAAGACCATCCGAAACATTCAGCGCTCCTTTCTCTGGAATGGACCCTCTAAGAAATCCAAATGGGCCCTCCTCAAATGGATAGACATCTGCAAACCAAAAATGGAGGGAGGTTTGGGCCTCCGAGACCCTGAGATATTAAGCAAGGCAGTAGTAGCAAAAATCTGGTGGAGATGGGTTGAAAATCCTGACTCCCTCTGGGGCGCCCTGTGGAAAGCGAAGTATACAACCCAAATCAGGGATAAAGACCTCATCCGGCTCACAGGCACCACTCAAGGATCCCCAATCTGGAACAAAGCCTGGGAAAACAGACATATTGTTCAGCAGCATAGCTTCTGGAAAGTACACCAAGGCAACACAACCCTATTCTGGGAAGATGCCTGGCAGCAGCTTCCAATCTTGGAACACCCAGACTGGCATACTCTTAAAAGAGCCATGCAGGAGGAAGGTAAGATTACGGTAGCAGACTACTGGCAACCGGAAAGCGAAGCAACCATATGGCAGAATTGGATCTCTAGAGAACAATGGCATACCCCAGCAGGCCCAGGGAATGTAGACCATTTTCTACAAGACTTGGACAAAAGGAAAATCCTCAGATCCAACAGAGAGGACATCCTAAGATGGGGAAGTAACCCCAAAGGCACGTTCAACCTCAAAGAAGCTTATAAGCTCTTGGCAGCCTGCCCAGATCAGCAATCAGACCACAAATGGAAAACCTTGTGGAGCAGAGGAACTTGGCCAAAAATCACACTCTTCTCTTGGCTAGTCCTACATAACAGGGCTCTCACATGGGACAACCTTCAGAAACGAGGTTTTGTAGGCCCTTCTCAATGTATGCTCTACGAGAATGGTTCGGAAACGCTCAATCACCTGCTCAATACCTGTCCCACGGCTTGCTCTCTGTGGGATGACATGGCCATGGTCTTCAGACAATCAGATAGAGACAGAAAATCCATCCAAATTTCACTAAGCCAGTGGAGATCTTCCATATCCTCCAACCCCCTAGTCAACAGTGCCTGGAATCCAGCTCTGGGTGCATTAGTTTGGATCCTATGGAAAGAGCGAAACGCAAGAACATTAAAAAACATAGCCACAGGAGTTCACATGCTGATAAGAAAGGTTCGACTGCTCATCACAGAAACAGTCAACACCATAGGCATACAGAAGATAGAGGGCAATGCATCTCCAAACGAGGCAAGAATAATACAGATCCTGCATCTTCAAAGAAGGACCAACTCTGCTGGAAGGAACCAAACCTCAGCAAGAATGACGCAGGACAAATGGACTCTGCCCCCCTTCAACACATTCAAACTCAACTTCGACGGGGCTTCAAGACAAAGCCCGGGCATGGCAGGCTATGGGGGAGCAGTACGGGATCACACAGGAGCAATTCACCTCATCTATCATGCCAATCTCGGAGTGAACACCAACAACGCTGCAGAACTCATCGCTCTCCTCCAAGGCCTCACTCTGGTTGGTCGATACAAGCTCCTACCTCTGATAGTAGAGGGCGATTCAGAGATAATAATAAGACTGATCAGGAAACTCCAGATGGGCGCATAGGTGCACAAAGTAACCCCAAGCTGGAGGCTGTCAGCAATACTAAAAGATCTCCAAAGCCAACTCTGCAACATGAAAGGGATCACCTTCCAAGCCGTTCGAAGGAAAGTAAACAAGCTAGCTGATGCATTGGTAAATGAAGGGATTGACTCCAATCTGGAAGAGTACCACAGCCTTTGGTATGATCAGGAGGCGGGAGAACTCAAAGCCAAATGCCACGATATCCAACAAGCGGATCTGCAAGCACAAGCCTAGGCCACAAGGGGTCCTCATTACAGGAAACCATCGCAAACTCAATCAATGCCCGATCGATTATGAGCAAGTCATGCCCAAGGGAGAACACAGCCCACAGGATCGGGAAAAATCACGCAGCATCCCGTCACACCGGTCTCTGAAACAAAAATCCGCATTGCAGAATGCTCGATCACCATCTTCGTAAGTTGGGCCGGCGGCAGCTCGCGGTCGACCGGGATTCTTCGGGCGCGCTCGCAGTGGCTGAGCCGCGGTGCACAAGCCATCGGGGCGAAGCGACCTCAATTTTGCCGAATATATCCATTGAAGCAATATTTCGAGGTCAGTATTGACTCAGAATCTATGTAATTTTATACATTACAACCAATATAAATCGCTTAAATTTACAAAAAAATATTTATCGTAAATGGATTTTCTGATAAATTTGGTTGAGAGTTGGATGCACTACATATGTACATTGCAAACAATATTGATTGGATGAAGGTATGGATTTAAAGATTTATACAATGTGATGATAGGTTATCATGGGAAGGGGTGTCTACATTGGTTATAGAAGCTCGTCGTAAAGGAGATACCAATCTTATGCAAAGGTAATTTTATTTAGTAAATGGTTTGAAAAATAAATAGGCACGCATGCACTTTCACCTATAATATTTTATTAAGTAACTTTATAAAATATTAATGTGAATGTAGGTGTGTTTGTTTTCATATACTTTCCAATTTATATAAATATTTTTATTAATTGACAATGCCTTTCGTTATGTGTTTGGCATATTGCAGTTGAAACACCACAGGGATATGTGGCACAATGGACATAAAATTCACATCAAAAAGTTGGATGAAAAGAGGGAAAATTCTAATTATGGGATAGTTGTAGTCTTTTGGTCCACTAATGTTTCCTCTAGAAGTGACACACGTCCACAAGTCTCTAAAAATCAATATTATTTGTATTTGGATGGGATACTTGAGTGTGACTTTAATTCCTTCAAATTGGTTATGTTCGACATCAAATGGTATTGTCTATGAATGAATGAACATGATCTTGATAGAACTGTTATTCAGAATGATGAAAATTTTTCCATGGTTAATACAAGGTCATTTGAACCAGGACTAGATCACTATGTTATTCCAAGCCAATGTGAACAATTCTTTTACTTATATGTTCTAGGTAGAGGGGGTTGGTTGGCATATGTTGTTAGATATGATCCAAGAGGAAGGTCGGTAGAGTATAATATAGCAGAAGAAGATGATATTGAAGAAGAAGGTGATGTAGAGGAGAATTTAATTCATGTGTCAGATGAAGACATCCAAGAATTTCAAGAAGATTTTAATCAAGGCAATGTTTTGGATGAAGATGATATCGAAAATGTGCTATCTAATGAAAAACTTGAAGAATTCGAGCAAAAAATAAGAGACAATGTTCTTGATGATGATAATAATGATGATATGATTGGAAATGATGACATTGATGATGATGTAGATGTGGTCAATCCAATCAACGTCAATTTTGAAATGGAGGATATATATGTTTACTTGGATGATGAATAATATTAATGATATCAAAATGTTTAAATGTACAAGGTATGTTTTTATATGTTCTTTGTTGGTTTTTCCTCTTTAATTTTCCTTACATTTTTGTTTTCTTAGTAATTTGTAGGTATGCTTGATTCTTACTACGTTTCTTCCAAATATTTTATAGTAGATAAATTGGGTATTAGGGAATTGAGAGTGATGTGAGGGGGGAGAAGGGTCCATATGAGCTTCCACCTTCATGTGGTTGGCCTTGTTCATTAGACAATATATTATTATTAAAACAAAGATAAGCTCATTGAGGTATGTATTTATCCTCATAGAGGCTTAGGCGCTCAATTATTCAAGTACCCATCGTCAAAGAACCTTAATTTACTATTGAGAAGTCATGGGTTCAATTATCTTAACACCCTTGGGGTTAGGTAAATGTTCAATTCACTTAACATTTAGAAATCAATGGAAATTATTCTATAATTACCTAACCCAGCATAGAGTCGGGGGTTGTGAATGGGGCCAATGTTGATTTTTTTTCAATTTGTGCTTGTATGCACTGAAATTTGAAATGGTTATACTAGATGTATGAGTTAATAGTATGGGAGGTTTTTAAGGCTCAAATATGAATCATGCTAATAATTCAACAAAATTTTGACATAAATGTCGAGGAAAATAAATAATTGATTATTTTTTACTATCCTTATCATGATATGTATTTACTAGCCTCGCCCAGGGTTACGTGCTCAATTGGTCAAGTACTAACTGGAATAAAATAACCTTAATTTGATATTGAGAGGTCATGGGTTCAATTATCTCGATGCTCTCAGGGTTAGGTAAATGTTCCGAATTCACTCAAAATTTAGCAACCAATGGATATTATGTTTTAATTAATTGACCCCACATAGAGTCGAGGGTTTTGAATGGGGTCAACATTGAAAATTTTTTAGCTTATGCTTATATGAACTAAAATTTGACATGGTTGTAGTAGATTCATGTTTTGAAGGTATGGGAGGATTCCCACACTCAAATATGACTCGCACAAAGAATTCGACAAAATTATAACATAAATGTCGAAGAGAATAAATTATTGATTATATTTTACTTTACTTATCATGCTATGTATTTACTAGCCTTGTTCAAGGTTATGCACTCAATTGGTTTTGTACCCATTGTCAAAGCACCTTAATTTTATATTGAGAGTTCACAGGTTCAATTATCTCGATCCTATTTGGGTCAATTAAATGTTCATGTCACTTAACATTTAGCAATCAGTGGAAATTGTGCTTTAATTAATTGGTCTTGTAAAGGGTTGGGGGTTGTTAAGGGGGCCAACATTGAATTTTTTTTTCAATTTTTCATTATATGCACTTAAATTTGACATGGTTATAGTATATGCATGAGTTGATGGTATGTCAGGGTTCTAAGACTCAAATATTACTCATACAAATAATTCGACAAAATTACAACATAAATTTGGAGGAGAATAAATTTTTATTATATTTTACTTTACTTATCATGTTATGTATTTACTAGCCTCATCCAGGGTTAGGTGCTAAATTAGTCAAGTACTACCCATCGTAAAAGCACCTTAATTTTCTATTGGGAGGTCACAGGCTAAATTATCTCGATTATCTCGGGGTCAGGTAAATTTTCAATTCACTTAACATTTAGCAATCAGTGTAAATTATTCTTTAATTAATTGACCCCACACAAAGCTAGGAGTTGTGAATGGGGCCAATGTTGAATTTTTTTCATTTTGTTAATGTATGCACTGAAATTTGACATGGTAATAGGAGATGCATATGTTGATGGTATGGGAGGGTTTTAAGACTCAAATATGACTCACACAAATAATTAGAGAAATTATAACATAAATGTAAAGGAGAAGGAAATGTTGATTATGTTTACTTTCCTTATCATGTTATGTATTTACTAGCCTCGCACTCAATTTGTCGTGTGCCCATTGTCAAAGCACCTTAATTTTCTATTGATAAATCATGGGTTCAATTCTCTCGACGCTCTTGGGGTTAGGTAAATGTTAGATTCACTTAACATTTGGTAATCAATGGAAATTATGTTTTAATTAATTGACCCTGCATAGAGTGGGGAGTTGTGAATGGGGCCAACATTGAAATTTTTTCAGTTTGTGTTTATATGCACTAAAATTTGACATGGTTATAGTAGATTCATGTGTTGACAATATGGAAGGGTTCCTAGACTCAAATATGACTCACACAAAGAATTCAAAAAAATTATAACATAAATTTCAAGGAGAAAAAAATCTTTGATTGTTTTTTACTTTCTTATCATGTTATGTATTTACTAGCCCCGTCCAAGGTTAGGGGCTCAATTGGTTTACTAGACATCGTAAAAGAACCTTAAATTTTTATTGAGAGTTCATATGTTCAATTCTCTCGACCCTCTCAGGATTAATTAAATGTTCAATTCACTTAACATTTAGCAAGCGGTGGAAATTATGTTTTAATTAATTGACCCTGCATAAAGCAAGGGGTTTTGAATGGGGACAAAATTGAAATTTTTTTAGCGTGTGCTTGTATGCACTAAAATTTGATATGGTTATAGTAGATACATGTGTTGACGATATGGGAGGGTTCCTAGACTCGAATATAACTCACACAAAGAATTTGATAAAATTATAACATAAATTTCAAGGAGAAGAAATCATTGATTACGTTTCACTTTCCTTATTATCCTATGTATTTACTAGCCTTGTCCAGGGTTAGGCACTCAATTGGTGAAGTATATATACATCATCAAAGCACCTTAATTTTTTATTGAGAGGTTACAAATTCAATTCTCTTGACGCTATCGAGGTCAAGTAAATTCTCAGTTCAATTAACATCTAGCAACTGGTGGAAATTATAATTTAATTAATTGACCCCACACATATTTGAGGGTTGTGAATGGGGCCAACGTTGAAATTTTTCCATTTTGTGCTTGTACGCACTAAATTTTGACATGGTTATGTATTAGATCATGTTATTGCAGTGGGGAGGTTTATAAGATTAAAATATGTCTCACACAAAGAATTCAAAAACATTATAACATAAATGTAGAGGAGATGAAATTATTTATCATTTTTTACTATCCTTATCATTCTATGTATTTACTAGCCCCGTCAAGGGTAGGCCGCTCAATTATTCGAGTACCCATCATCAAATCACCTTAATTTTTTGTTAAGAGGTCACTAGTTAAATTCTCTCGGTTCTCTCGGGGTTAGGTAAATGTCCAATTCACTTACATTTGGAAATCAATGGAAATTGTTATTTAATTAATTGACCCTACAAAGAGTCAAGGATTGTGAATGGGGAAAATATTGAAATTTTTTCAGTTTGTGCTTGTTTGAAATTAAAATTGGCATGGTTATAGTATATGCATGTGTTGACGGTATGGGAAAGTTCCTAGACTCAAATATGACTCACACAAATAATTTGATAAAATTATAACATAAATGTTGAGGAGATGATATGTGGGTACAAATATGTGATCATAGAAGCAACAATCCTAGAAACTACTAGAAGAAACAAAATACCAATCATCAACACATGCCTGCCTCGAATATTAAATTTATCCATTATCATAACAATAAAACGTCAACGTGAGATTGAAGTGGAATTAATGACTAGTTTCTATGACAATATTTAACAACAAGAATTTCGTTAGCCCTCTTATCCTAATCTTCCTTCATGGAATATATACGTCAATTAACAATTGGTTCCCATTAATAATTCAAGTCAAATTAAACACATCTCAATCTTATTAACAAAATTAACTATCATTTATATGTACCTCTATATTTAATATCCTCTATATTTACCCTTCCTTTCTAGTTTTTGAATTTTTGATGTAAATATATTTTTTATATAGAAGTATTTTTCAAAAAATTAAAAGGAATATGTAACGATTAAAATTCAACAAAAAAAATCAATTATAATTTATTCAATTAGCTATGGCATATGTTATACAATGATCAACACTGGAAAGGTTTGAGGCTATGGAAAATATAGGAGACAAGGATTTGCTAAATTTGATAGATGTCATGGGGTTTATATCACTCCCATATGCAATCTTGAATTGTTGAGTCAGTGTTTAATTCATGCTCTCTAGATAGCATAACTCCTCTTTGGGCCACATCCATTCTCTAACTAGTGTCTACACATTGCCCACGAGTCGTACATTATGTTAATAAAATGAAAAAAAATATATATTATATAATATATTAATAAATAAATAAATGTTTAATATGTGAAAAAAATTATAATATCTAGTTTATATATACCTGTTGGGTGAGTTAAATCCCTGTCATTAAATTTTCAACTCGAGGTCGTGAATTGATGAGGTATATGTGTACTATATGTACTAGGTGATTATTTCTCAGAACAGATTAATCTAATGCAAGAAAATTTAAACTAATTAAAAATAAAATAATTAGAGAAAATGAAAATCAAGTGCACATGTTCTTTCTCAATCACTTTCTCTCTCAAATACTAGCTCTACGAAAAACAATAACTCTAATATAAGCTATGAAATGAAAAATTATTTTAATATAGTAGTCTATGAGATTACTTATGCGAGATTACTAGTTTGTTAATCCAATCCAAACATAATGAAATTAAATCAATCTTATCAAAACAACATTAATGAAATCAATATAACAATAAAGAAACTAAACTAAACTTGCATAAATGAAATAACATAAATATTTACAGCAAAGGAAAGAGGTGTGCAAGCTGTTGTTAATGGGGGGCCTTCACTCCTCAGCAAGCACATCGAACGATTATCAAAGAAACAATATGTATTCCATAAAATGATGTTGGACAAAGTTCCATAGATATTACAATAATTAAACTCTCTTCCTCTCTACCCTCACTTTTAAAATTACATTAATAATTTATTCTCCATTATTCTATATTCTATAATATCTCATATCTTGGATGGAACCCTTTGAATGAAGGATGCACTCTTATTTATAAAAAATATATATATATATAACTAATCAATAAATTTAGATCCACAAATCTCTCCTAGATCCACAATTATCTCTTGTGTTTACAACCAATTACCTAAAAATATGAGATACAAATCCTCTCGCACATCTTTAGGAGACTCATCAAAACATCCATGATTCTTCTCCTTTGAAAGTTCTTATTCAATGATCAAAATATTATAAAAATATTCCACAAACATTCATGAGTTCAAATTGAAATTCGAATTTGTGGTTGAGTGGCCAAGTAATACTCTTCTAGAATCTCCAAATAGGCCTACAACATCATAAAACTCATCCCACTTTTAGATATATATGAAAACATGCTAATTTCCTAATATTTAATCATAAATTCTCTTAAAATACTTAAAATAAATGACTTGGAAATTAATAATGATAAACCCATATCATCAGGAAAAATGGTATTAATGTAGGGTTATGGAGCTACAGGATATGGTAGTAAAAAGAACTAAAGATGCACATCTATCCGCTGGTGTGATGTTGATGGTAGTATGTAACAACTCTAACAACTCGACCTAATAGTCAACGTAGTCCAGCTGAAACCCCCATAGTGCATCTCTAATATCACAGCGGGATATCATCGGCAGAAGCATAAAATGGCATGCTTATGGCCAGAGCTAAGAGGTTACGCTCCACCTCAAATATAGGGATAGACCCTCATCATAAATGGTTGCCTCGATTTGAGGAACAACCCATCCCACTACCTGAGATAGCCCTGGAGGCCTCACCGCTCCAATATCTACAAAGAATAATCACAAGTTAAACCCTTGGCACACATATTCCTCCCTGCTTTCTTACTAAGGTCTTCCCACTGTCCTCCCGGTGGAAGAGGAAGATCGGGATCTCCCTTGAATCAGTCCCTGCATATGGCCATTCATCAATCATGATCAGTTGTTGTTGTATCTATATGAAGAAAGCAGAGAGGAATGGATCTTCTTCTCGCTGCCATGGCGATGCATCAACTCGCTCCATCTATGAAGTCATGGATCCTTCGGTGCAAGAGGTCCCACCTCTATTTGCTGGAAACGGAATAATGGCACCCTCCCTAAGAAGAGAGTCACCAAGATCGAACCATATCCAAAATATTTCAACTTCACCATTTTTCACTTGGTAAGTTGATCCTTCATGTTAACGAGCAACCCATCGCACCGGTTAAAAATCATTGGATTCATACAATCCACTGCATACTTGAAGTGAGATTTTCTCACCTCATAAAGGGATTGCACCCCTGCCACTCAAGAAATAGTGTAAAGGATTGTCCTAAGAGTTGTATCATTGAAAGTTTTAACGTAAATTTTCTCGCTCTTGGTCTTTTGAGACCCATCACTGCAATTTCTGGCGATAAGCATGCTTGTGCTATCGCCACCTGGTCTAGATCCTGATGGATGGATCAGAAGTCCCCTCCTGGAAAAACCGGTGATGAAATAGATGTCAGATACATCGATATCTAGGTCCTAACCACCGATCACAAATACTTGCTAGTCTATGTCCCACCATCTCACCAAGTACTGTCGTAGATCCACTTAGGATCGCATCCCAAGTGTTCAGAAGAATTTGAGCAAACTGCAGTTATGTAGTGCTCTTATACAGTTTGGATCCTGACCTACTTCTCATTCCTCGGCCTCATGGCCCCTTTCTTTCCACTCTATTGCCATTATTCTCCTCTAAAACATCAATTAACAAGGATTAACCATCTTTCATGGAAGAAATTTCAAAAAACATTTGGTGAAAATTGAGCATTTATCAAAACAAATTTTCTCTTGGCACTAGTGCGTCTGTCTAGCAATTTTCATGCGCTAGAAGTGTGCTTGTACTTTAAGGGTCGGGGTGATCAACGCAGACCCAATAGGTGAAACACATGTTGGTCTCCCGCGTGCCCTATTTTTTCAAGGGCTCCTTAACCAAGAAAGAATGGATAAAATTTCTTGAAAAATAGAGGGAAATGTAGGCAAAAGGAATAGTTATTACCTGCAACACACTGATTAGAAAATGGTGCTCTAGATTGGTCGAATGGTGCACCTGAAGTTCAAAAAAATGGAGGGAAAAGTGATTTTTCAAAGTTCAAATGGTAAAAATAATTTTATTTTTACTTTTAGCTATTAAAAGACTTTTGCCAAATATTTTTAATTAAAAAATTATTTTTATCGTTTTATGAGATACTTTTACCCAGACTTCTATATTTTTCTCGATCAATGTGGCGTTTGATTGTATGTGTAGAAGCAAGTCATTATGACTCCAATTTGGTCATGGTGAACAACGAGTTACCTTTTATCGTTTTTTCGGACGCATGAAAAAAAATGAAAAAGAAACCCCCTTGGAGTCAACTTTAAGCTCTTTTATGACTCAAAACGTGAAAATATTACCAAGCACTTGTCATTTCGAGCTCGTTAATATAAATGAATTAACGTCGTCTCAATATGTTTTTACCCATGTTTTAGGCTGAGTATTTACTAATTACAAAAAAGGAATACCTTGTTCAAAAATGATCAGGAGGTTCTCTCAGATATTTTTTTCTATATTTTCGAATTCGAGAGGCTATCTACGAAAATGGATCTTTGGAGTTTTCTTTTCCACTACTTTTTAAAACCTCCTAAACATGAAAAAATTGCTGAGTTACCCCTCCGTTGATCCGGATTTATGTAGGAATGCAATAAAATATAGAAATAGACATAAACACAGAGATTGAGCGGAAACAATACTTCATTTTATTTAAATCAAATGATTGAAATATGCTTACAGACATAATGGAAATAAAAATAGCTAGGGTGTTGGTAGCATATCTATGAGAAGTGATGTGGTGGCTACAGGCCTATGAATTGTGTTACAATGAGGCTCGAGGGCCTATTTATCATTGAGAAATAATGGAAAACTCCAAACGTCCAAAAACCTAACCCTAGGAGATGAAGCGCCAAAATTATGGGCCCCATTTGGGTAAATTGGTGTTTCAACTTCCCAGGGACGTAAATTTGGCATACGATCTCCATTTTATGTGCTCAATAGCTTATTAGAAAGATTTGTCTCTCTCGGGTCTCCCAAAAAAAAAATTTTACGGCCTCAAAATGGCTCTGGAAGTTCAGGACCCGAAAAACTGCCAAAAATAGTAAGTTGCGCCAAAACTGAAAAACATAAAGAGACAATGGTGGGGCCCCAAGTGGAATAGGTGGGTGGCCACCAATATCCACTTCATTATTTCCCCAAAACAGCTCCAGGAGTGCAAGACCCGAAAACCTGCTAAAAATAGTAAGTTGTGCTTAAAGTGAAAAGCTGCAAGAATTGATGGTGTGGGTCCAAATGGAATAGGTGGGTGGCCACCGATATACACCTATATCATTCCTCCCTCCTTAGGAAGAAATGGTACTTATTTCATTGAGATCCTCCATGAGATGAGGCAAATGTTGTTGAACTGGGCATTAGATTTGTCAGAGATGTCATGGACTTGCGGGCAGACATGCTCGATGCATTTTGGAGATTTTGGTTTCTTTATCAGCCTCAGATAGTACATGTGTGGATTCTGTAAGTGTATTTTTCAGAGGTATGGCAACATCAGGCAGTGATGCGTCGGGGGTCAGATCAATGGAATGCTTGTCCTGACAGTGTGGAGGAACCTCTGTGGGTGAGGAGAAAATTTCCTCGTATTCCTCCATGACTTTATCCATCTGATGCAGCCATGTAGGGGAGCCCTGTTTCGAGGTTGTGACCACAATTTTATTCTTTCCTTGTGAGCGAGTTGTAAGGAAAATAAATTTCCTAGTTTGGGAAAAAATCTTACTGCGCTATTTTGCAGTAGTCAAAGAGATGACAGGAGTTGGTGCTACCTCTGGTATCTTGTACAAGTTATTTCCCAAAGTAATAACAACAACACGAGGCCTAGACTCATACACAGCATGTCACCTCCACAAGTATGGTTGGCCCAATAATACATCAGCTACATCAAGAGGATCAACATCACACAATACCTCATCCATGAATGGCTTGATACTGTACGAAAGGTGGCAATGTTGGTGGATGTGGATATCTCTCCTTGGGTGAAGCCACCCGATGGTATATGGCTATAGGTGTGCTATGGTCGATAGGCCAAATTGCTTCACAACCTCTGCTAAAATGAGGTTCTTTTGTCTTTCGCTATCGACAAGTACTTGCAATGGAGAACACTTCCCCACATCTGCGAATGGAAGAGGCGCTCCCCCTCCTCTGGATCCTCGAGATCCCCCCTTTGTATCTTGGTGGTGGCAATAATCGCACTGGGATCCGCATCAATGATATGCTTCCATTTTTCATTGCCTTTGTCTGGTTCTGACTCAGGATCAGAAAATGCTTCTGATTCAGGTGTCTCTAGTTCAGCCACCAATGACTATTTGGACTTGTTTGTGCTATGAGTGGGGATGTTATGAAATTCACACCACTTCCTCGTGTCCTTATTTGGATTTGTGGTGTTTTTATGAGTCGTACCACTTTGGCTTTGCCCCTTATTCTTCGATTCAGGGGCACCTTTCCCTAGATTCGGATTTGCAGATCCAAAGTCTCGCTTCTTTTGCTTAAATTTCTACTCGATTTTGGTGGCATATCGATATGTCGTGCCAAGCAATGTAATGTCTAGGAACTCCATTTCCTCCTGAATATGTTTATGCAGAAAGACACGGTACTTGAGCACCAAATGTCTCTCTAAATATTTAATACCCAACTTTGCGCGCAAGGTATGGAACAAATTTGTCAGTTCGTGCACATCTTAATCCCTTTGATGCCACAATGTGGTCCATTGGATGTATTTGTCCTCATAGCTCTCCACGAGGTAATATTGTTCCTTGATGTCATCTCAGAATGAATTCCAAGTGGGTGTGCCCGAGAACAGAGAGGGTTCCCCTTCGTCCTCTTGCTCATAGTAGGTTTCCCACTAGTCTTTGACATGGGGGGCAGCTTTGAGGAGTGCAAAAATAGTCTTTTCTCAGTCGGAGAAATCATGGACCAAGAAATACCCTTCCAACAAATTTAACCATCTATCTACGACGTTTGCATCTATCTGGCCTTCAAATATATGAATTTCAAAGTTTACATGTACCTTGAAGGGAGTGGCACCTCCAGAGTGACTGTTGGATGCAGATGCATTGTAGGTGGGCAGTTGTTGAAGGATATGAGAAAATTTATCCATCATTGCATTCCTTTGTTTCTTGAGGGCCTCCTCGAGCAATATTTTGATAGGATCTCCTGCTCCCTCGTCTTTCTTTTCTTCTGCCATGGGAGTTCATCGGGGTTTGTGAGGCTGATCTTACAAGGGTTCAACCAGATCGAGCCCTAACTCCTTATACCCTGACCGCATTGGGGACGTGCAAAGAAAAACAGAGAAAGAGCAGACCACTGGAGAAACTAAACTGTATGTTTAGACTCAATAATTCTTGAAAGCTTCTCAAGAGATCAAATAGATAAATATTTATTGATATGATATGAATAATTGATGATTACAAGACTGGGGCGGTGCTCCTTAAATAGGACTTGATTGGCCACACCCAATTAGAGAGACATGTCCTTTGGAACTAATGTCTCTTCATTTTACTAAATAATTATTTAACTGACTAAATATATTAACAATTAAATTAATTAAAACAAGACAAACACTCTAAACAGTTATGAAATTAAATTCATCACATTGCCTCTCCCTTAAGATGATTTTTCCTCAAAGCATAGGTAGATTGGGGTGTTGACGAAGGAAACGTTCTGACTCCCAAGATGAATCTTCCTCGAGTAGCCTTTTCCATTTGATGAGGTATTATTTTATCGTCTTGGATCGTAAAACCTTTTCTCGGGTAGCAAGTATGCCCTCAGGTTCTAGAATGATCCTTCCTTCTTCATTGGTCTCAGGAATTTCTGTTTGTGCTATTTGGTTTTTCCCTAGTACCTTTTTGAGATTTGATACATGAAAAGTATTATGGATTCGACACTTATCTAGTAGCTTTAATCCATAAGCTACACGACTGATCTTCCTGATTAATTGATACGACCCATAATATATTGGTGACAGTTTATTTTTTCCTTTTTTTTTTAACGATAATTGCTTATAAGGTTGGAGCCTGACAAAAACCCAATCTCCTTCTTCAAATTCTCTTTCCGTGCGATGTCGACCGGCTTGTTGTTTCATTCTATTACGCGCCATGGTTAGATTTTATTTTAATAAGTTTATGGTTCTTTGGTTTTCTTCTAAGTGATTTTTTATGGTTGGAACTTTAGAATTAAGAAGTGAAAAATCCTTCCATCTAGGTGGTTCATAACCATAAAGAGCTTGGAAGGGCGTCATTTTTGCCGATGTATGGTAGGTGGTATTATACCACCTTTCTACAAGGTGTAGCCATTGGGTCCACTTACTTTGCTTGTCAGTGACAAAGCAACAGAGATATGTGTCTAAGCATTTATTTACCACTTCAATCTGCCCATCTGTCTGGGGGTGATAGGTTGTACTCATGTTGAGGTATATTCCTACCTAGTGGCAAAATTCCTTCCAGAAATTGCCTTTGAACCTTGCATCTCTATCACTGACTATTGTCTTGGGAAACCCATGTAATTTGTATATGTTTTTACAAAATGTCTCCGCAATTTGCTTAGTTGTGTCAGTTTTATTGATAGCCATAAAATGGGCATACTTTGTGAGCCTATCTACTACGACAAATATCTTATCCTTGTCATCTGATACAGGTAATCCTTCTATAAAATCCATTGAAATCTCTTACCTTTTCTGATCTGGTATATGTAAGGGGTGTAACAGACCTGGTGTTGGAATGTTCTCACTTTTATTTCTTTGGCAAACATCACATTCAGCAACATATTTCTGAATTTCCTTGCTCATGCCCTTCCAATAGAATGATTTTCGAATGTTGTAGTAAGTTTTATAGAAGCCAACATGTCCGGCGGCAAGTGAACCGTGCGATTCCCTTAGGATTTTCGACTTAAATTTGGATGTTGGTGTTAGATAAATTCTATTCTTATACCATAAGATGTCATTCTTCCGTTCTAAATTGACATATTGACTGATATTCTTAATCATAGAGTCGCAATCTTCATCCTTGGCATATTCAGTTCTTATTTCATCCAACCAGTGTGGAACAACGATCATGGCAGCACAAGTGGTGTTGTCGTCATCTTTACATGAAAGTGCATCTGCGACGACATTTTCCTTCCCTTTTTTGTGTAATATCTCTAAATCGAAGGCTGGCAGCTTCTCCATCCACTTCTGTTGCTCTGTTGATAAATTCTTTTGTTGAAGTAAAAATTGAAGACTATTGTGGTCAGTTCGGATTGAGAATTTACTCCCAAGCAAGTATTGGCGCCACTTTGTTAATCCATGGATGATGGTGAGAATTTCTTTTTGGTATGTTGATTTTAACCCTTCTCGTTTATAAGTTTCCGGCTTTCAAATTCTATAGGGTGGTTATCCTGTATTAATACGACTCCAATTCCAAATCCTGAAGCATCACATTTGACTACAAATGATTTGGAAAAGTCAGGTGTTTCTAGTACTGGTGTGGTTGACATCACTTCCTTTAGTTTCTCGAAACACTTGTCTGCTTGATTGTCCCATTGAAAAGCATTATTCTTTAATTAATTAGTTAGGGGGGTTGTCAAATGTGCATAATTTTTAATAAACCGTCTGTATTAATCGGTTAGACCTAGAAACCCTCTTAGCTTCGATACATTCTTGGGTCTGGGCCATTCTCTTATTGCTTTAATTTTTTTGGGGTCTACTTTGACTCCTTCTCTAGATATAACGTGTCCAAGGTATTCGACTTCTTTCTGCCCAAAGGTTCATTTTGACAGTTTGGCATAAAATTGATTCTTTTCTAAAACAGATAGCACTGCCTCCAAATGTTTGAGATGTTCCTTCCATGTCTTACTATAAATGAGGATATTGTCAAAGAAAACTAATATAAACTTCCACAAGTATGGGTGGAAAATATCATTCATGGTAGCTTGGAAGGTGGCTGGTGCATTCGTTAGTCCAAACGGCATGAATTTGAACCCATAATGTCCTTCATGGGTTCGGAAAGTTGTTTTCTCGACGTCTTCTAATCTTACACGTATTTGGTAGTATCCTGATCTTAAATCTAATTTTGAAAAATACTCTGCACCATGTAGCTCATCCAACATCTCATCAATGAATGGTATCAGAAACTTATGTTTAATCGTGATTTTATTCAATCCTCTATAGTCTATACATAGTCGGAAAGATCCATCTTTCTTCCTAACTAGTACCACTGGTGCAACGTATGGGCTTCTACTCTTTGTTATGATCCCATGCTCCAAAAAGTCTTGTATTAATTGCTCTATCTCTATTTTGTGATGATGTGGGTAACGATATGGTTTGGAATTTACTGGTGTGGAGTCTATTTTAACCTCGATAATGTGTTTGATCTTCCTTTTTGGGGGTAACTCCATCGGTAGGTCTTGGAAAACTGTCTCGTATTTTTGGATCAAGGATGAAATTTTTGTGGACTGTGGGTTTCCTTCCATCGATAGTAACTCCAATTGTTGACATTGTGCCAAAAACGTTGGAACTCCTTTAAGAATGAGTTTTTTCATTTGTTGAGCAAAGATAACTTGAGTAGGTGGGGCATGGAACCCCATTAACTTGTATCTTCTTCCATCCATTTTAAACTTAATGAATTGCTTTATATGATTTTTTGAATACGTACCTAGTGTCCGCAACCATTTTACCCCTAAAACAACATCTACTCCTCCTAGGGAAACTGTATAAAAACTAGCTTCCATCTCATATTCGCTTAATTGCAACTTGACCTTGTGGCACTTTCCTACTCCATCTATTCGTTTCCCATCTACTACCATTACTTTTAAGTCTGCTACAGGATAAGAAAAAATGTTTAGCCTTTTCACAATATTAACATCCATGAATTTGTGTGTACTCCCTGAGTCTACTAGGACTATAACATTCTGCTTCTTAATGTGGCCTTTAAGTTTTAATGTCTGTGGCTGAGCTATCCTTGTGATGGCTACAAGCGAGATTCGTGGAATATCTTCGTCTTGTTCTCGATTTGGGTTTTCAATTTCTTCATTGCTCTCTTCATCAGTGATATCTTCTGGTGATTCTTCATCTTGTTCTGCTTCACAGTTATAAAGTTTTTGGTTTACACATTTATGTCCTGCGAAATATTTGTCTCCACACTTCCAACATTTCCCTTCTTTTTTTCTTTCAACATTAGATGGTTTTTTTCCTTCATTTCACATTGGTGGGGGAACGTATTTTCTTGATTTTTCCATGGATGTTCTATTTGATTTTCCATTGGAATAACTAACTGCCCTTTCATTATTGGCATATGGATTTCTATGGATTTTATTTTTTCGTTCAACAATTATGGCCGCATGTTTGGCCTCCTCAATAGTATTGGGTTTATATAATTTTAATTCTTCCCAAATGTAGTCTTTGAGGCCACAACGATACATTTTTAACAATTCTTCATCTCAAAACCCTCTTTGCCTTACTACTAATACTTCCCATTCATGAGTGTATTCACTCACCAATCCCTTCAACTTGAGGTGAACAAATCTCTCATCCTCTTCCTCGTCATGAAACATTTTCAACAGAGAACTCTTTAAATTTTCCCAATTGAACGAAATACCATTACATTTATAGGACCACCACATAAACCAGTCATATGCTTCTCCTTCTAGGTAGTTGGATGTTGTTATGACTTTTTCTTGCAAACCTAATGGTGGGTTTGCTGCAAAAATGGCATCCATTTTGTTTACCCAAATGATGGCGCCCTTATGATCCTTACCATCATATTTAGGTAATTCACTTTTAATTTTAAGGAGGTTCCTTTATGGAGACATAGTGTAGTATTGAGTACCTTCAAACTGCACTTGCGGTATTCGTGTCTAAAATTTTTTTTGGAAGTTGTGATCTGGAGAATTATCGTCCTATGGGGTCTTAGGACTTTGTGTCATTGACGATGGGTTAGCCTTCCCAAAATGTTGGTTCATTATGTCTTTTAAATATGCGATATCTTTGGCCATTTTGTCTTGATCCTTTACTAACTTTTCGACATCGTTGATGCGTTCATTTATCTTAGTGAAGTCTTCTTGAACTTTTTTTATATCGTCATTGTTATTTTCCTTTGTCATTTTATTCTTTCTCTTCTTAGGAGCAATTTTTTTTGTTTTTTTATTTTTTTAAAGAATAATAATTGTTTTTTTTTTTTTGAAGTATATTAAAATTATCTAATATAATATATATTTTATATACGTGTTAATAAAAATATATCAAACTTTTATAAAAGATCATGATCAAAAGGCACAAGGTATTCAACAAGCACGAGTTTCAGGTGTCTCGTGATTTAAAGCAAAGGGCGTTGAGGGTCAAAGGATACCAAGAGTAACGTGGATGAACCGAAGTTTATCGATTGTCAAGACCGAGAAGCAGCATCGAGGCCAAATGAGGGATCACAACGATAGGCACAAAAAATAACAATGAAATATGTGGGAAACAAAGGCAGCGGTTGAGTGAAGGCAGGGTTGATCTGGCTGTCGGTTGGCGGGGAGGAGCAACTTGTGCAGCGGAATAGAAGTGCGGATGGTAGCAGAAGGCGTGGACAAAACGGAATACCACTTCGATTCAAACGTCGTATAACCCATCACCCGTTCAGTATAAAATTAAGTCACGTAATGCCCCGTTATATTTAGGGACAGAGAGTAATCCCCGAGCACTGGAAGATCGAACACATAGGGTATGATTACATAGATTTTTTTTTTACTGTTGAGCACGAGAGTCCATAACACAACATACAATTTGGTATAAACAGAGATTAGGGAAATAGTGGAACACCGAAACAAACAAGTTTCCTTGCTATACGGTGGAGACTCTGATACCACTGGAGCAACTAAATTGTATGTTTAGGCTCAATAATTCTTGAAAGCTTCTCAAGAGATAAAATAGATAAATATTTATTGATATGATATGAATAATTGATTATTACAAGGCTGGGGCGGTGCTCCTTAAATAGGAGTTGACTGGCCATGCCCAATTAGAGAGACATGTCCTTTAGAACTAATATCTCTTCATTTTACTAAATAATTATTTAACTGACTAAATATATTAACAATTAAATTAATTAAAACAAGACAAACACTCTAAACAGTTATGAACTTAAGTTCATAACAACTGCTCTGAAACCACTGATCCAAATTTATGCAACAACGCAATAAAATACAGAAATATACATAAACACAGAGATGCAGCGGAAACAATACTTCATTTTATTTAAATCAAATGACTGAAATATGCTTACAGACATAATGGAAATAAAAATAGCTAGGGTGATGTTAGCATATCTCTGAGAAGATATGTGGCGGCTATAGACCTCTGAACTGTGTTACAATGAGGCTAGAGGCCTATTTATTATTGAGAAACAATGGAAAACTCCAAACAACCAAAAACCTAACCCTAGGAGATGAAGCGCCAAAACTATGGGCCCCATTTGGGTAAATTGGTGTTTCAACTTCCTAGGGACGTAACTTTGGCATACGATCTCCATTGATCTCCATTTGACGTGCTCAATAGCTCATTAGAAAGATATATCCAAGAAGTACAAATTTTGGTGCAAGAAATATAGACCAAGTTGTTCTCAGTTTTCCCAAAAAATGTCATTTTGGGCCTCAAAATGGCTCTGGAAGTTCAAGACCCGAAAAAATACCAAAAATTGAAAGTTGTGCCGAAACTGAAAAACTGAAAGAGACAATGGTGGGGCCCCAAGTGGAATAGGTGGGTGGCCACCAATCTCCACTTGGATCATTAAGGCCCCAAAACGGCTCCGTGAGTGCAGGACCCGAAAACTTGCTAAATATAGTAACTTATGCTAAAAGTGAAAAGCTGCAAGAATTTATGGTGCGAGTCCAAATGGAATAGTTGGGTGGCCACCGATATCCACCTGAATCATCCATTAGACTCGTAAAACAAAAATGATGAAGGATTTTTCGCCATGATGAGACTGAGTTACTCCTTCCTAGGACTCGTTAAACTTAGTAGGATGGATTCATCCGAAGGATGAACTTATACGCTAAGCATATGGTATCCTCTTCAAGCTTGCTATCAAAAATAAAGAGGCACTTGCTAGAAATATCGGGAGAAAATGGAAGTAAAGCATGTTTTGTATTATGTACCAAAGGCAGCATGTCTCTCTTCAACATGGCACTTATCTGCATTTCGTGTCAGGTTGGGGATATCCTTCATTCGTCATTTTCCTTCATGGGTTTCATAAATCCATTTGCCTCTCATTCGATCATCATATTCTGTCACCATGACCTTTGATACCATTTTGAGTCAAATTCTTCCAAACTTCGGAGTCTTGTTGCCGATATGTTCAAGAGAAGTCCTATCTATAAAATTCAAACATCGTCTACTTATTTGACCCTCTCTGCAACAATCCTAAATCACTCCTATCATCTTGAGAAATCCTTTGTTTCGCGTCAATGATGTGGGAATCATTATGCCCATCCTTCGACAGATCACTTCCTATCGATTCAACTCATTATCCAAGAATATGGTCTAGAAACTCATTCCTCAGTACCTTGGAGCTTGCATGCCTCAATGGCAAGTTATACGTGTTCGACGATAGGTTCACCTCATTGGCCTTTGATCGAATGATTATGCAAGTGTTCGACTTCAGTTCATTCATTCACACTTGTATATTGTGTTTCCATACCTTGAGGGCCATTTTCATTATTGTTTGTTCCTATCGCACATATTAATGGTTTACCTCATTAGAGGAAATTTCAACCTAAAAGTGGTCTCCTAAAGAAAATAATAAAATAAGAGTTATGAATTTTGGAGGGAAAAGAAGAAAACTATTTTTTTTAATTGTATTTTCGCATTGTCTCCTTATAGGTTTACTCAAATTTCGTGTGTAGACACTCATTAGATGCATAATTAAATTCCACATCCAATGAGTACCCATTACGCATACTTTTGAGAAGACCCACATTGATAAAATTTTAAGATACATTAAAAAACATGTTGAAACACGTTTTTTAATGTATTTGAAAATTTTATCAAGGCAGGTCTTCTCAAAAGTATGCATAATGGGCACTCATTGGATGTGGAATTTAATTTTTCATCCAACAAGTGACTAAACTTGAAATTTGAGTAAACTTATAAGGAGATAAGTAAAAAATACAATTAAAAAAAAAAAATCTCCTTTTCCCTCCAAAATATTACATGTACCTCTTTTTAAATTTAAAGTATTTTGATTGGTTTACATATTATGACATTGAAATTACATGAAAATTTCATGGGAACTTTTAGGCTAAAATTTCCACTAATGCATCGATCAGTAATCGAGTGGTTTCTACCATGTTCGACATCAGAACATCTATTCACATGGCTAGATTTGTACAACATATAGATTGAGATAGATACGAAGACACTGGATCACATATTTTATTATCTCGGCTGCATGGAGTTTTTAATTATTCATGATTTTATACTTGATATTTTCCTATGGATGGATGCGACCATACCGTGGATCCATTTCCATGTTCCCTTTCAGACGGATGGTTGCGTCCATACCATGGATTCATGTGTTATTTGATGTGTATTCAAAGATATGTTATTAGGAATGTTTATATCATAGATGTCATATATTTTATTGTGTTTGATTGGAAGGTCTCCTAATGATGGTTTTCCAAATTCAACCATCACTTCTCGTTTTGATTTCATGCTTTAGGGGGAGTCCGTTACACAATATTTTTTATCATTCCTCGTTCCTTGTCCTAAGTGTCATATTTTTTGTTGCTCATGCCCCAAATGCAACAAAGCTACAAAAGTTTTGAAAACTTGCTCATCCTAGATAACATGATTAAACTATCCCTGAATACCTAAAAGAGAAATGCCTTGAATCCTTTCTGGAAGAGTTTGTAAAAAATCCTACTTTGCAAGCCCAAGGCGGTTCTCCAATAAATAGCCTCATGCTTGTAACCCTATCTCTAACCTATGAAAAGAACTGGCAACATGGGAATTCAGCAGTAAATTCACACTGGTCTTCTTCAGGCAGGTTCTCCAAAAATGGAGCAAAAACTTCGTCCTCTAGAACTCTCAATAATGGAAGCCTAGTAATTTTTCGTTAAGTATATGGTCGAATTCTCCCATTTTTAACCTTTGATCATATATCTAAGGATTTTCCACTTTCAGATAAGGAATTTCCCCCTCATTTTTGGATCCATAACTTCTCCAGCTCTCCTATATAAGAGTGTCATGCCTTCCCCAAAGGGTTAGTCTTGGTTGGTCATTGTTGGTTTCCGTTATTCTACTTGACTGTGCCTATATGTTTTTGAATTGAGGGAAAAGGATAAGAGATTAAAGTGCTTGGTTTAGAATTTGATTTCCATTCTGAAGGAGGCCTCTAACATCAAGGCACCGGTTGAAAGATTCCCTTTATTTACTTAATAATACAAAATGTGTGTTGATTTATATGAACTTATTAATATTAACTTGTTTAATATGATACTCCTTTATTTGTCATGTGATTTACTTTGAAATATATATTGTTATGTCTCTTTCGTTTGTTTTCATATGATATTTCTTGCAAGTATTCGAACACGGAAGGTATAGCAAGGAGCAAGCCTGGAAGCGAAAGGATCAGCATCAACATCGAGAAAGCTATTGCATAGGAGTGAGGTAGTCCATCTCCCTCTCTCATTTTATTTCGATGTTAAACTAGGAAAGCTTTCATTCTTTGTCATAGTTGTTACTAGACCCACTCATTGGGCTAGAGGGATCGCATCTTTCCGAAGAAAGGATTGCCCGTGTAATAGGGTGAATAAATGAATCCCCGGCTAACTTTTTTATAAGAATGGGAATATATCATCCAACTAACTAGAGTCTAAGTTTTGTGTTCATCTAATTTATTATTTATTTATTAATCCAAAAATTGTATTATAGTGTGGTATGATGATCGTGAAAAAACGCCATAAGAGTTACAAGTAAATTATCAATAATTTTGATTTACATTGAATATGAAATTGATTATTTTTTTTAAATAATAAAAACAACTTTTATTTTTAGAAATATGTAGTTCGGGGGACATGACCACAATGATTGTGATTTATTTGATGAGGAGGATTTGTTCGATTCTCCCAACCCAATAAAAATAATCAAACAACTCGTGGTTAAAGAAAATAAATAACTGGTTCATTTGATTCGCATTAGAGATACAACTCCTGAGATGAAACAGAGTATGCACCTCTTGAATGAATATCTTAAGAGATATGAGGTAACAACCATATTTTAAAGTGATTTTTTTTTATGTCATGATTTGAATTATGAAAAAAAAATGTTTACATTATCTAATTGAAAAATCATTTTTTCTTCTATATGATTATTTGGCAGAGACACCACAACGTCTGGACACCATGAGCTAGCATATGCCTATAAGCATATTTGCTTCTCCACATTTGAGTGGTCATAGTCTTAGCAGTCAGACTAGGTCCACACCTTTAGCTTCAAACCCTGAGCACATGCCCCTAGAGGTAAAAACATGACCATCTTCTATAGGTGGTGACGAAGGTGACCACAATGATGAGACTATGGATTCATTTCCTAGATCATCACGTGTTACCAGCTCAGGGAAAATCACTTGCACATTTTTGGTGAATGAGAAATGAATTCCAATAAAAAAACCAAAAATATTAGGTAATTTGTAATGTTTTAATTGTTTCATGTTGTCTCCCTCAAACATAAATCATCTATATTTTTATTTTCAAACTAATGATCATATATTTTTTAATGTAGGAAACAACTTGATCTATAAACACATGAACGACAAATCATTTTTTTTTATTTTTGGGCCCACCATACACACAGGGGGCTAATTCCAAAATTCCAACCAGAAGAAAGAGCTTATGGACTACATTGAAGGCTTATTTGAGGTAGATACCTTCAATAAGAGCAAGGTCACATCTGCAGTTGGAAACTATTTAAAATATATACGAGACATGTAGGGGGGTAACTTATAAAATAACTCTAGCTATGATCATCCACCCATTATTCTTATGAGGGAATGGAAGTCCCTCATCGCCAATGCAAAGGATAAGAAACAAAGAAATGAAGGAAAAGCATCACCTAGTGCGCCAAGGTAAACTACATTTTTAATTCAATATTTTTAATTTTATTTAGTTTTAAATAAAATTGCAGTATGTAACATAATTGAAAATTTTCATATTCTTCCCAACACTTTGAAATCCACTAATGCAAGGCTTGAGAAACATGGGCAACACAAACTGGTCCAAGGAGACTATTCAAAGTAATAGGCATGAGTTGTAAATACCCAAAAATATTAACAGTATTATTTGTTGTATTACCTTCCAACTATCTAGTTATTGTGCAATCTAATGAAAAAAATCAATAATCTTATGCATTGGAGAGTGAGGAGTTCATAACTAAATCCACAGAGAAAGACTTATGGCTTTCTTTCATGTTTGGATTTCAAGTTGCTGTTGATTGCCAAATAAAAATGGGAAAAACTCCAAGATCTAGTCTGAAGGACACTAAATTAACCTTTCATTACTTACAAAATACAATCATGTTTGATATCATCCCTAAATTTAATGTGTTGCTTTATTTTAAGCAAGGGAGCAGCAATATCAACAAACAATTTGTTTATAGTTGAGTGCAGCTAGAACATGATTGTTGGAAAAAATTGTGAATTACGGATAAAACATGCTTCCCTAGACAGGTGTTAATCTAGAACAACAGGTTAAATACTATAAGACTACTTTTCCTAACTAAGAATAGACACACAGAATGGATTAGATGCTTACTTGGAATACAAGCTCTTCCAAATGATTCCTTTTGTCGCTCCCGTTGTAGCTTCAAATTCTAGCCGGCTATGCAAAATATTTCCTGCAAGAATGAACACTAAACAACATAAGATAGAAATAATACATATGTCTATTCAAGTTAGTTTGTTAAATTATTAAAGCATAAACCATATGCATCAACTAAGATCTTGCAATATGGAAAAAGAAAGCTAATACAAATGCATATAGGGAAAAGTAAGTTGTATTCTTAATTAATGATAGAAGGAGAGGTTACATCCAAATGAATGATTTAGTGTCACCATCTCCAGCAGCATCCCAACCTCATCACAATGTAGATATCTCTAGAAAAATTTCACTCAAATCAATCTCCTCAATGAAAAATCCACCAGCATTTCTCTACACAAATTCTTCCCTATCAAACACTAAGATCTGTGCTCAATTTATAGAGAGGCTGAGGTAGTTTTACAATCAATGACTTTCCAATAATATGCAAGACATGTTCCCAATATTGTAGATGTCAAATGGACACATGGATTCAAAGTTTGACACATGTGAACTCTTCTAGAAGGCACTAGCCAATTGGAGATTCCGGAACAATGAGAATTTCGCTCCCAATGTGACCAACGCACCCATAGATGTTAGGAAGTGCTTTGCAGAGCAGCCTTGCATAGGGCTACCTGCATATGCAACTCACTTAGTCCCTTTAGAGGCAGCGTTGGTGAGCTCTCATATGATATATTATAAACTTCAAACTTTGGAAACCTTTGCAGATGAAAGTCCTTGATTGATGTGTCTTGTTCTTTGTCTTAGGGCATGTAGCAATTGAAATGTTAGGAGATGATAGACCCTGTACATTGGTTCTAGAGATGATGCCCAGTTAAACAAGTCATTGGGAATGATGCCCAGTTAATCAGGTCATTGGGAATGATGCCCAAATTGACCTATAACAATTTCCCCCTAAAGCATGAAGTCAAAATAATAATAACAACATTTTGATTGATATGCTTTACACTGTGATGAGTTGGAGATGAAGCAGAGTGGCGACCTGCATCAATCTTACAATACATTACATCATGATATATCTTCTTGATCATAATTTCTAAGGGTAGGCATTCCCATGTTCAACACATAAACAATCTAGTAACATGTACATAATTCAGAAAGTCGTCGACATTGGAATGTTTCCCAATGCAGACATTCCTACATATATAGGCCCATGTTCGGATGACGATCTGTATGTAAGGTCACCGTACAGATGATGTGTACAACAATCCTAAAATTGAAGCCCGAATGGCTGAAACTAGATCTAGGGTCTTCTTATCTCTTTCACTCGATCATTCGGGTACAAGTCTAGCCATGTGAATATATGATTTGTCGTCGAACATGGAAATACATTGTTTGATTACCAGCCAATGATGTGAGTTGTTAACAAACATGAGAGAACCACCATTGATGATAATGGTCCTCAAGGTATTGTAGTACATTTATTAAGGCGTGAATAGATGATTTTATGTCGAACGCCAAACAAAATCTTTCGGTCAAAATTCCGGAAGCGAGGATCTTGTCGATGCTGTAACAAGCCTCATGGTATTGGAATCTGATGTTTCTAAGTGAACTTCCTAGATAATTATTTGTTGTCGATAGGAAGTCACCTTATTATGAAATGGGAGTTACTGATTTCAGAGACAAGGGTATGACTTGATATAGCAATTTTCATGGATGACAAGCATGAGAATAAAGGTTTATGAGTATTGCAGAAGGATGAGTCTATTCACTGGATGACTTCTCTTGAACATATCGGCGACACTATGATGAGTTGGCAACATTGACCCAAAACCAAAGTGAAGGTATGATGAACCATAGGTATTAATGAACCGTAAAGATGATTACCCAACCCAAACAGTCACGGACATGGAGTGAAGGAAGTGTCATGTTCAAGAGGGACTGATGCAGGAGAATTCAGGCTAGTCAGCAATGTGATAGCATGGTCACATGTTGTGACTAACAAGGGGTTGGAAGAAAATAATTTAATTAAATTTATTTGTTTAAATATATGAGAGTGTTTATTTATTGTTAAATATGAGGATAGGGTATATGTGGCTGAGTGATCCTCCTTGTATGGAGATCAGGCCAAATAGTTAGATTTATTTGGCTAAAATAGAGTTTTAAAAGCTTGATTTAGCATTGGTTTAGAAAAGAGTGGGTTTGAAGAGATTTTTTAGGAGAGGTTGAGAGATTTCTGGTTCAGAATCAGAATTGATTCATGAAACCATGTATTTGTATCAATTGTGTTTTCCTTATATAATTCGAGAGAGTGAGGATAGAGGTGGTAAGAGTGCGTGAAGTCAGTTTTTAGAAGTTGAAGGGCCATCAAATGAAGATCTGGCCAAGGCAAGAGAAAGTTTGTAAGTGGTTTGCGTAATTAATGAAGAATTGATTTTGTGTTAATTTCCATTGTGTGATTATGAGACTGTTGTTTCTGAATTGTATGAGATTAAATGAGTCGAATTTTGTGAGGGATTGTGGGATCGATCTGAATAAACCGATGATTGACATGGCTAAAACTATATTGAAAACTTGTGGAATATTGAAGGCACTGAAATGGGTATAAATATTATAAATGGTTATACTCAAATGCACTGAGTCTGCAATTTTGGTTGAATCAGTATATAATGTTCTGCTCTTTTGGATTTCCTAAATCTATGTCAGAATCGTTGTATTTGAATGCACTATTACCATGTGCAAAGATTCCAATTAATGAAGTTCGATCAGCAATAAGGAGTGTGCTCTGTTGAATTCAATTTATTGGGTTTACATCGATCTGTGGGTAAATCGATATCATAATGATTAGTTGAATGCAGATTTGGCAATCGAATGATGGAAAATTGATGTGGAATGTGTTAAAGGTTAAACAATGTTTTACATCTGGTTGATAAGTTAAATTCTGGCACGTAGAACAGAGTAATGGAGCAGCGCTGGTGTAATCGAAGGTGTAGCTGGATGTGCCATCGAATGAGGCGTTCAATCAAACAAGCTGACAAGTCGTAATGTGATAACGCAGTGTTTAAATCCATGAGAGAATTGATAAGGCAGTGTTTAAATCCATGAGGGAACTGAATTTCATGTCAATTGCGTTTATGGACAGAGGGAAGGCGTAGGGCGTGTTTTTAAACACCGTTTATTTATTTGGAATTCAATTAACACAATTTTAATTGTTGGGTTCCAGATTCAAGTGAAGGAATCGATTTGTGAAATTCCAGAGAGTAGTTGAATGAACTAAATGAGTTGGAATTGGTAAAAGGTAAATGCATTAAGGACGCTGAGAGAGAAATTTTGCACCAAACGCAGAGCAAAAGTCAGCGTTGATTCATTGAAATGGATTGAGGTTTTCTTTGCTGTTTGTTCACGTCATGTGAATACATATTGTTATTGAATCCTGTTTGATATAATTATATGCAGTCACAGAATTAGTGCGTGGTAACAATCGATGGAAGGCTTCCATATATTTGCTCTGCGTATAAGTGTTGGACGTATTTAAAGTTTGCAAGCAGCTTCTGTGTTTTAAATTGCAATCTAGAGGCCAGAGGCACCATGATTGTTAGTTTTACATTCTCAAAATATTGTTTGGGATCTTCTGGTCTTTAAGAAAATGCCTCTTAATTTTCAAGTGAGTTATTCAATGGATATTTCTAAAAATCAGTGTGTCATATGTCTTATAAAAATGGTAATTTGATCAACGAGAAACACTCTGAATTGCAAGTTCAATTTCCAAAGGAGCTTTCTATTGTAGTTGAAACAGGAAATAACAATGCAAATGTCGACAAGAAAGATATTTATGCAGAAAGTGCCAGCCAGTGAATGGTGAGTAAGCAATGCGTGATTATTGATTGTAATTAAACCAGTTCATGTGTTTAATGACAGAACCAATGGCCAGGATATGTGAATTGTTGAGCACGTAATGAATTCTCATGGATACAATTATCTGATAAAATTCTGGGTGAACTATTATATAGACTCTGCAGGCATTAGATGTGGTCGAATTGCAGATTTCATTGAGGGTTAATGCATGAGTTAGAAAGATTCTGGGTGTGCAGGGGTAACCCTGCATCAGGGACTTGCTACCATAAAGAATTTTTGCTCATTTTTCCCAAATTTTCCCCGGTCATTTGTTGACCAGTACCTCTTTATTGTTTAACAAGATTGAGGAGGATAACATTTTCTTGATCTATAATTCAACCCTTCAGGTGAATAAAGTATCACTATTTAATAATTTAATGAGTCTAGTGATGAATGAAACTCAATTCTTGCCATAATCGACAAGACCATCGTTATTTTATGTTTTAAAGAGCTTAACGATAGTGATAGCCCGGTCCTTTTTCATATTTAGAGATTTTGAAAAAGAGGACGAAAGAAAACTCCATAAGTACTTTTTTGTAAATTTGTCACTTAGATCCGAAAAAGTGTAAAATAATATCTAAGAAAACCTCTATGGTCATGTTTAACCAAGGTAATCCTTTTTCGTAAATAATCTATCTCAGTCCAGAAAAGGGTTAAACTTTTACTGAGTATATATCAATTCATTTACTTTTACAAGCTCGAAAAGACAAGTGCTCGGCAATCTTTTCACATTATCGGAGTCTGAAAAGAGCTGAAAGAAGACTCCAGGGGTTCCTTTTTCACTGTTATCGAAGCTCGAAAAGAGGAAAAAGTGTGCTTCAAATCCTTTTTCGTTTTTAACAAAGCTCGAAAAATAAGGAGAAAAAGTATGCTTTGTGGTCAAGTCATTCTTTGAAATAAATCTTCACGACTAATCTATTCATCAGTTCTATATCATGTTCAGAACAAAACCAAATGGATTAAAAATACCTGTTTCATGATAAAAACATAATAAAACTATAGTCATAGTAATATATTTAACTTGAAAGTAATTAAATGACTATTAAAAGTAGTTTCACTATTCATTTTTACCATTCTATAGTTACCATTTGCATTTTGGAGCTCTGAACCTAATTTTTCCCTCGAACTTCAGCTGCTGATTTTGATCATTTATGTGGATGGTTTTCATTTCCGTTTGATCTAAATTAGTGATATGAACCTCCTCTTTCCTTTAGTATTCATTTCATTTTCAATTTATGCAATTTTTTAGGGTTTTAAGGCCCCTAGGGTAAATTATGTCCAAAAAGAGGGCAATGCACCCCTGAATGTCGAAACCTGCATTGCATAGCAGGTAAAATGAAGGGTACTTGCATATGCAAAGCATTGTCTCTTGTTAGGGAGTGCGTTGGGAGCAATCTAAGTTTTTTATTTTCACATTATGCCCAAAATTTGCCTAGTTTTTTACAATGAATGGAATCTAATTGATCTTATGGTTTTATTTCAGGTTTCCATCAGATTAAAATGAAGATTACATGGAGGGAAAGAGAACATGAAGAACAGGATATGATTGCCTTAAATGATCCGGGTACAGTAAGAGCCCTAAGATATTGTGGACTGCTTAAGTACTTCAAATAGTCTGGGATGAGGCAACAAATAGAACTATTGGAGTTCTTAGTTCGAGCGTGGGATCCATATATCGAGGCATTTCATATTAAGAACCAAGTGGTTCCTATAACAGTAAAGGATGTGTACTTTATCACAGGTTTTTCGAGGAGAGGCTTGCCCATTTCTCTCTTAGGGTCTATTGTTGCAGGAGAGACAGTGAGATATTATGTTTTGCAACATTTTTATCCAGGGTCATAGTCAAGCAAAGATGGAAAGATAAACATCGGAGATGTTAGATATTTTCCCTTGAGAACTATCCTTTTCACGATCACAAACTTGTCACCACCATTACACTACATGTAGAGACTAGATCGTATATGCAGTGTGCGCTAGAGTGTATGGAGCCAACAGTCTTCAACTGGTCTAAAGCTTTTCTATCTCGGATAAAGGAACAACTGAATAAATAATAGGGAGGAAGGAAGAATAATTTCATTTATGGTTCTATCCTTATATCCTTCACCTTGGAATGGATTCCACTGATGCAGCTACAACATGTGACACTGGATATAACTAGTCCTAGAGATCCTCGGATGCAGAGATGGGTAGAACTCATGAGTTTTCATGCAGACCAATCTATTGTTGTGTTCTCTACCGCATTATTTTCCTAGTTCCGATGATATATTTTCGCCATCGAAGAGTATGCATACGCAGGAATTTATTTCCGAGGAGATCAAGATTTAGCATTACCAGAAGGCACTCAGTGGGGTGCAATAGGTAAGAATTTTTTTACCATGTTTTTTATTTTCCTAAGGTTTATACAATGTTTTTGTATTTTGATGTTTTCCCAAGACTAAACTAAATGTTTGATGTAATGCAGATGTTGGTCGTGGTCAACCAATAGTGGAACCAGAGCGCGAAGCAGATGTGCTAGCAGAGAGGGTTTTCGAGAGAGCAGTCCTTTAGGATCTTGATATGGCTGAGACTCTAACTGAGCTTCAGTAGCACATAGAGGCTTTTACCTTCAGTATTCTGGATTTATGGATCGAAGAGCTTCCTATGCAACTCCAACGACACATAATTGATGTTTCTAACTGCTAGATGCGATTACTTCGTAGGATAGCTATATCTATAGCATGTTACCACAAGCACCACTAGTTTACTTGTGACATTTTGCATACATTTTGAGGTCAGATAACAAATGTGTCTTGGGCACAAATTTTGTAAAAACCTATAACTATCTATATGATTTCAGTGTTTTCCTATGTTTATTGTGGAATCCTATTCAATGATGTGAATGTTTTCTTTACATATGTTGCAAATGTCTATCTAAAACCTAATTATCTAATGAATCAGTCAACGTGTTCAATTTCTGGAAATGTGTTGATATTGTATAAAATCAAAGTGTCTTTCCAAAAGTTGAACTCTAAGAAACAATCTATGCAATGTTGGATTTCTAACAATATAAACACTAGTAAGTTGTAATACCACAAGTTATGAGTCTAACCTTATGATGATACGGTTAATACCAAATGAAATGGCATCAGAGAGAATTTCGATCAATGCGATATACTCAGCGATATTGTTTATCGATCTACCAATACAAATCCCTTGAAAACTCACTAACTCGTCATTCGAAGCGAAAATGGCCCATGCTGCAGAGGATAGATTCTGCGTACTACGACTAGCACCATCAGCATATCCAACAAAGGGTTCCAAAGATTCAGACATCTGCGATGAAGTGTAAAGTGGATTACTAACGTCAAGAAAACTCTAAAAACAAATTAATATAGTAATGAAAATCAACAGCATATATATACAATATATTACAAAAAATTACTATGCTCATGATTAAGCATAGTAATGTTTCAAATACAACCCATTTCTAGGTTGTGCCAACGGAATTCCATCATAATCAACCAACTCATAGGCGCCCTTAGCAAGAAATATTTTGAAAATATAGGGGCCATGCCATAATGGCTCAAACTTTCCTGTACCTATTACATCATCTTCTTGATCGTAAAGAATGACCAAGTTTCCCTCTGAGAAAATGCGAGGCTAGAAATTTTTGTTGTATTGCGCCTTTATATGTCTCTTGTGTGCTTTGTTGGCCAATTGGGCTTCATGACGCATTTCATCAAGATGGATGAGGTTAAGGAGACATGCTTCTTCTTCTGAGGTGTCAGGTAACAAGTCAATCACAAGTTTTAACGACGATATTTCACATTGGATTGGTAAGATAGCTTCTAGACCATACACCAACTGAAAAGGAGTAAAGCCAGTTGTGTTTCTCACCGAGGTTTGATACGCCCACAAGGCAGAGTACAGGATCAAATGCCAATTTATTTTACGAACTCCTATCATTCATTGAAGCATACATTTAAGAATTTTGTTGATAGCCTCAACTTGTCCATTTGATTGTGGATAATAAGGAGTAGAATTATCATGTGACAATCCTAACTTGGCAGTCAATTAAGCCATCATGTGATTGCAAAAATGCTTTCCATGATCTGTAACTATAGCTTATGGGACCCCAAACCGTGTGATAACATGATTAAAGAAAAACAATGCAGCTTTTTTTCCTATGTTGTTGAATGTAGGCATCACTTCGACCCGTTTGGTAAAATAGTCGACTGCAACAATAATATAACCATGCCCCCCAGACGAACGAGGGTTACAGGTCATGAATTCAATATTCCATTTCTAAAATGGTCCCACAGAGACAACAGGATTCATTGGCATTGGCAGTTTGCAGATTATACGATCAAAAATCTGGCATGCATGACAACTTCTGACCGCGAGGATGCAATTTCTAAAAATAGTAGGCCAAAAGTAACCGGCGCGGAGTATCTTCTACGCGGTAGCATATCTAGATAAATTTCCACCAAAAGCCCCAGCATGACAATCATTTAACACTTTTTCGGCCTCTTTATGAGTGAGGCACCTCCTTAAAATGGTATCAACACCACGATGATAAAGTGTATCGCTTACAATCAGATAATCTTTGTCTTGGTATCGAATACGCCGTTGTTCAAAGCGAGAGGTATCAGGTCGAAAATTTTGGGTTTGGAGATAAATGATGAAATCCCCATACCAAGGATCAGATGATACGATCAAAAATAGAGACTAGTCAGGAATTGATGGTTCCGACATAGTTGCAGTACTATTAGAGGGAAGGTCACAGAGAAGCTCAGCCAGAACTAAAGACTTCTTTGACTTGGATTTGATGAATTCCAAATCAAATTCCTGCAAAATGACAATCCATTTTCAATATTTCCCCCCTAGAAATTGATCTGATAAGATATAAGTCATGGGGTTGCAATCCGAAACTATAGTGGTTTTTCGGAGGAAGATATAATGGCGAAATATTTGGACAGCTTGAACAGCTGCCAAGGAAATATTTTCTACGTATGAATACTTAACTTCCATATCATTGATATTATGACTCAAATAATATATCGGATGTTCAATTCCATTTTCTACTTAGACTAATACCATAGCAATAGTCGTTTCAGCCACAGAGATATATAGGAAATAATCATTTTGATAATTAGGGGATATATTAATGATGCTCGGACAAGAGTGTCCTTGATAGCATCAAAAGAAGCTTGTGAAACTTGGTCCCAATGGAAGGGAACCCCTTTTTTCAATAGTCGAGTAAATCCTTTAGCCATTTCGGCATAGTTTGGAATGAACCTTCTTAGGAAGTTACCCTTTCCTTAAAGTTTCTGTATCTGAAGTAAGTTTGACGGTGCAGGAAAATCAAGAATGGCCTGAACCTTCAATGGGTTGATTCGAATTCCTTCTTTTGAGACTAGCGAATACAAGCAAATGACCAGAACCAACACAAAAAAAACATTTATGTGGATTGAGGCGTATTTTTTAGTGTCAAAAACGTAAGAAAATGGCTCTCAAATGCATCGGGTGATTAGTCCAATTCCGTGAATGCACTGGTAAATCATCTAGATATGGTTGAACAATGTGTTTGATGTCATTGAAAGCATAATCCATTGCTCTCTGAAAATTTGCGCCAACATTATTTAAACCAAACGGTAGTTTCCTATAAGTGAATGTGCCCCAGCGACAGATGAGTGATGTCTTATGTTGATCATCTGGGCGGATATTGTTTTGATTGTAGCCAGAAAATCCATCCATGAACGAAAATATTTCACATCCAGCACAATCGTCAATATTCTGGTTAATAAAGGGAGTAGGATAGTTGTCTTTTGGACAAGCAAGATTGACATCCCGATAATCGACACACACTCTAATGGTTCCTTGTTTTTTCATGACAGGGACAATATTGGAAACCCACTCAGTTAGGGAAACAAGGTATATGACCAGCACGCAAAAAAATTTCAACTTCTACTTTGATGGCAGCGACTTTCTTTGGATGAATAGGACGAAGCCATTGACGCACCGGTTTGACATCAGGATACATATTAATAGTGTGTTCAACTATACTAGTATCTATTCCTGGCATTTCCTCATCCGACCAAGCAAATTCTTCACGAAATAGAGAGAGATATGATTTGAGTTCTGATGGAGAATAAGATACACCAACATGAATATTTTCTACAACGCCAGGTTTGTTCAAAATATCGATAGAAATGGTTTCTTCAATATTTGACAAATTTCGCTCGGAATTGATTGCATTAATGGGTAAAGAATTCAAAAATAAATTTTTAATGTATGGATGATATAGTTCACTAAGACTATTTTCTTCATAATCAGGAATATGGGAACAATGATGATAATCTTCCCATGGTTCTCCTTTTGACATCATGGCTTCCAGAATATTCTCATCTATCAAGAAAATTGAGGAAAATGGATCAGATGGAGTACCAAAATCTAAGGAACGATCAACCCAAACACTCGGCGACGCTAATTTTAGATTTGGCGCCCAAGCCAGATAGATTGATTGCTATGCCAGCTCAATAGGTTTGGGCGGAAAAAACTCTTCCAACGTAGAAATATCAAAATCACCCGTACTCTCCCTTAAGCGAAATAGAGTGGAAGAGATCATGTAGCAGGTCTCTATACTTGCAATTTCTGCCGATGTCGTGGGCGGTGGTAATGAAAAGGCTCACATTATAGTGGAATCCTTTAAGAGACCTACACCAATGTTCTGAAGTTCTAGTTGGGGTATGTGAACGAACGGAACACTTCCAGTTACCTGCGAAGCAGAGACAAATAAGGATAGTTGATTAATGACTGTGATAGTACCTTTATGTGGAAAGGAAATCATTCTAAAATATGTAGAAACAATTGCAGTTATTGCATATACCCATGGCCTTCCAAGTAAAATATTATAGTCAAGGGGTCTGTCAACAACCTCAACATCAATATTCACTATTTTTCCCCCTAGTTCAACATGCAAGTTATTAATAATACCACAAGGTTTATATGTACGTCCATCAAATGCCTTCAACGTCGTTGATGATTGTGATAAGTGCGACGAGCCAAGTGACTTCCAACAATTTAGAGACATAATTCATGTATATGCTCCCTCATCAATAATAGTGTGATTAACAAGGTGATTGAGAACATTTAGTTGTATGGAGAATGCCAATTCCGCTGGTAGTTGCGGCACATAGCCTGTATGATTAAAGACAACAAGATTAGAATCAGTCGGATCAATTCCACCAATAGCCGACAATAAAGCCTGTTTTTGGGAGGGACAATTTTGTAATACCTCAAGAGCAGACATAGCTAAAGGGGATTGAGCCAAATCTTAAATTATATTATAATTTTGTGCATATCCTTCTCGAGGATTATATGTCTATTTATGAATTACTCCCTTTGGTGGCTTAATTGTCAATTCAGGAATAGTAGTAGGTGGTACTGATTCCATAGACGGATTCATTGTCGAGGTAGTAGGTTGATCAATGGCCTGACTACCATAATCTTTATTATGTGTTGACACCAAAATATTTGTTGAAGGTGTTGTGACAGATAACATTAACACTTGGGAACTAGGAGCTGGATCCGTAGCAACCATGTTTGTGTCCGAATTTGGAAATGGGTCTGTCAACACAGCTGACGCATGGGAAGTCTTGATGATTTTTAAGACTTCAACGTGATGAGGAAAATCCCTAAAAAGGTGTTCCTCATTACAGATTATGCATGGATAACGATGTTTCCTAGGTCAATATGATTGATCAGATGATCTTTCCTGCGGGTTAAAATTTTTCTTTTTCTTAGATTTCCCCTTTTTCTTACTTCCGGGTTGTTGTCACTTTCGCCTTTGTCAAATGACATGGCATTAATTTCGGAAGCAGGAGCAGGATCAGATGCAGTAGTGTGGGTGTGTACTTGCAGTGCCTATCAAGCCGTCTCTGGCATGAGATTCCTTTAATTGAGGAGGAACAGTAAAATTAGATCTCGGTGCATTAGGAATTTTTTTATAGAGCGTGCCAGACTGAGTGTAAATAAATTCTAAATATTATGCATGAGAAATGACTTTCTCTTCTGTGAAGACACCACCCTTAGCTACATTCTTAGTTATAGATGGTAACAGGGACTTAATGAACCATTCAGCAAGGTGTTGATCTGGAACAAAGGTCTTAACCATTCGACGACGATGACGCCACTCATGAATATGACCAGAGATGTGAGTAGAATTAGTCTGTTTTAAATTGGTCAAGAGTTCCATTCCAGTTTAATATCCAATGGGTAACTAGAAATGAGTCAAAAATATAGTAGCTAGGGCTGTGAAATTATCAAAAGAAGCTCTAGGTAATTCAATGTACCATTTTGCAGCCGGACCTGTGAGCGTACGCTGGAAAATACGTAGTCGAACAGAATCATCATTCAGGGATTTTGATGAACACCATAAATGATAAGTCATGACATGAGTCGACGGATCTTCTCTAGGGTTCCATTGAACTTAGGAATATCTGAGGGTAATTTGTGAGGTATCATTGGCCACCAAGGAGCATAGTTAATTGGATCATTACTTAACCAATTTAAATCTGGTAACTCTAAAGTTACAACAAAGGGAAACTTTCGATTAAGGTCGGGTTGAGCATAGCTAGGGTAAGATGGAATTGCTTGAGCAACAGGCCTTTGAGCACCATCATAAGGAATCTGATACTGATAACCCAGATAGGGGTTGTTTTGAAAAGAAAATGCTTGAGGATTCTGTTGACCAAAACCTAGATATGATACTTGTTGAAATGAATTTTGAGGCATTTGTGCCTATGGCTGCCAAGGAGTCTGTCCACCAATGTTATAACCCAAATTAGGATAACTTGGATTCGGTTGATAGGTATAACAAGGTTGTGGTTGTGACATCCCATAAAATGGTAAACCAGCTTGTGAATAGATGATTCTGGATACAGGTTGTTGTAAATTAACGGAAGGATTTGGAGTATGTGGACTCAACATTTGATGATATTGAGTTGAAGGACCCGCTTGATAAGGTTGTACAACATTTTTATTCTATAATGGGGGTAAATATGTATTAACAAGTGGTAATGACGTGGGTGTAATAGGTTGAATTGGTTGATACAATTGTATAACCTTTTTTGGTTGGATAGGCAGAGTGGGCTGCCATTAACAAACATGCATTTCAACATTAGTTTGACCAAAAAGTGACGGAGTACTATCATATTGGGTGACCAAAGGTTTCCCCCTAATATGAGGAGGATAATAAGACAGAAAATATTTCTCTCCAAATGCTGGGAATCCAGTTGATATGGTACTTGAAGGAATAGACCTAGAAGGACTAGCTTGATATTTCCCTGAAGATGTGTATAATGAATCAAGTCATTCAGTACTTACTATAGGATTACCAGTTAAAATATCGGATGATGACATTGGTAAAGTCCATGGATTTGAAGACGCACCAGAGAAAATTCCAGATAATGATTTGTAACCTAATGGGACCAAAGGGCCACCATGAAAATATGACTCTGGTGAAGTTGTAAACATCGACGAGGTAGCTAGGGCAGGAGCTGACGTAATTGGAATAGGTAGCCCAACCGAAGATGTTGGTTTAGTCATGGTTACTTGACCAAATGTATACCATTTTGAATCGGCGGGAGTTTGAAAAGGAACAGGATCAACAAAAGAAGATGGTGTCATTTGAGAAAAAGACTCGTCAGGTAAATTTCCTCCCCAAAATGGGTTGGAGTTAAAGGTGTCTCGTCTTGTGGGATTTCTTCAATCGCTATTAAACCAGGTGGAAGTATTTCACCGTCAGGCCCAAAGTATATTTCAGGTGGTTGACTGTGTGATATGGGAGATTCAATAGCTACAGAACTTAGTGGGATGACCAAGGTAGGAACAACTTCCGGTCGTATGACTTCAGGATTCAGATGTTCCGGCAAAGAAGATACAGGATCTAGATCAATTTCTGGTTGAACAACGTCGGGTACAGAAGGTATGGTCTCACTAATTGGATGGATCGTGACCACGGGTAGCTATGAAGACTCTATTTTGACAACAGTAGATGAACTGAATGTGTAGAAACAACTTGAGCTAACTCTGGTTTATGGAAAGATGATGTTTCACCAGAGGTACGAATTGTACTTGATTCAGTAGATCGTGATCGCCTTCGCCTACCAGAAGTAACTTCTGGTGGTAAAGGTGGTTTTAACGCTAGTCTACGTGAACAACGGGGGAAAGGATTTTGCTCTTCCATGATTACTGATTTATTTTAACCAAAAACAAATAAACAAAATAAAAGGGTAATGCTAGGCAAAAGGGTTTACCAAGAAACTATGAACTGCAGAATACCTCCTAGCGAACCAAGAAGTACAGGCAGGCAATCTCCCTGAATTCTGTGTTCAATGTATCACAATTTACAAGGTGGTCGACTCCGTTCACTATGGATGGATAGCACCTAAAATTTTTCCTCCCAAATATACCCAAAGGTACGTGGAGGCCCAAGTCCTTATTAGCGTTGTCTGATGCAAAACCGCATAGTGAGAGCACCCCTTTATACTTATCGTACTATAAAACCGCCTGATATACCCAAAATTACATGGACGAGCTACAATATACTTACGTATGTGGAGTGAGGTATCACACTTGGAATGTATCGCAGACAAGTTAACGACAGCTGCTATGTTTTACGATGCCGGAACATGTCTCTAGCCTAGACCTTCTAAATGTTATCATTATGGTTCCAATGCTTTGTTAGGTAAATTGAGATTAATTTTATGTTGATCTTTCTTAACAATTTTCCTTTCAAAGGTTCGCTGCGATGATGTATTGGAAAATTCTTAAAATGCAACTAATAATGATAAGAAATCTTTCACTTTTAGTTTTTCAATGAAAATCCTAGCTACTAGAGGGAAAGAGCAATTAATTTGCGGGCAAACAAATCAAAGAACATAAACTAAATGCAGATTTCCTAATTGTTCCTTTTTGCAAAACACACAAACCACTACATGCAAATGCATATTTTTCTTTTCATTTCCTTTAATGTTATGAATGCAAAAAAGAAACTAAGTGCACTAAATCAACAAAATCAAATGCCTTTTACTTTTGAGAAATGAGGAATACAAACAACAATTTCTCTTTTGAAGGAAAAACGAGGAATGAAACAACAATTTCTCCTATCAGGAAACGAAGATTTTACGACAATTTCCTTTTTCAAAAGTAAATGGATCTAATGGGACAACGAAAATACTTTGAAATTAACTTGCCAATGATAAAGAAAAAAAATTTAAACAAACATTGAACAAATTTTAATTCAAGGGAGGAAGAGGTAGATGAATTCACTGGTCAATATGAGGCTCAGGCTTTTCAAAACACATCAGCAAACAAACTGAAACAAACTGCAAAGACAAATTCAAGGGAATTTGGATGGCTTTAGGAGGCAACGCAGTCTCTAAAGAGAGACAGTGCTTTGCAACGCAAGCCTAAAAGGGAGACAATGCTATGCAAAGCACTATATCCTGTCCAAGAGTGCACTGGGTGTAGTGTATAAATAAAAACACAGTTGTTTAACACACTTATTTTGAAAATTTGGGCCTTAAAAATCCTAATCTTTGTGAGTAACAACTACTGGATGAATAAAAAGAGAAAATCAAAGGCTAAAACACCTAGGATAAAGAGAAAATTTCCCCAGCAGAGTCGCCAATTTGTTGGGAAGAATTGTGAATTACGGATAAAACACGCTTCCCTAGACAGGTGCTAATCTAGAACAACAGGTTAAATACTATACGAATACTTTTCCGAACTAAGAACAGACACACAGAATGGATTAGATGCTTACTTGGAATCCAAGCGCTTCCAAATGATTCCTTCTGTCGCTTCCATTGTAGATTCAAATTCTAGTCCGCTGTGAAAAATATTTCCTGCAAGAATGAACACTGAACAGAGGAAGATATAAATAATAAAGATATCTATTCAAGTTATTTTTCTAAATCAGTGAAGCATAAACCATATACATCAACTAAGATCTTGCAATATGTAAAATCAAAGCTAATACAGATGCATATAGGGAAAAGTAAGTTGTATTTTTTATTAATGATAGAAGGGGAGGTTACAACCAAATGACCGATTTAGTGTCACCATCTCCAGCAGCATCCCAACCTCATCACAATGCAGATATCTCCAGAAAACTATCACTCAAATTAATCTCCTCAATGAAAAATCCACCAGCATTTCTCTACACAAATTTTTCCCTATCAAACACTAAGATCTATGCTCAATTTATAGAGAGGCTGAGGTAGTTTTACAATCAATGAATTTCCAATAATATGAAAGACATGTTCCCAATATTGTAGATGTCAAATGGACACATGGATTCAAAGTTTGACACATGTGAACTCTTCTAGAAGGCATTGGCCAAGTGGATATTCTGGAACAATGAGAATTTCGCTCCCAATGTGACCAATGCACCCATAGATGTTAGGAAGTGCTTTGCAGAGTAGCCTTGCATAGGGCTACCTGCATATGCAACACACTTATTCCCTTTAGAGGCAGCGTTGGTGAGCTCTCATATGATATATTATAAACTTCAAACTTTGGAAACCTTTGCAGATGAAATTCCTTGATTGATTTGTCTTGTTCTTTGGCATGTAGCAATTGAAATGTTAGGGGATGATAGACCCTATACATTGGTTCTAGATATGATGCCCAGTTAACTAGGTCATTGGTAATGATGCCCAAATTTACCTATAACAATGGTGCTCATGTGCATCCCCATGACAGTGGGTTTTGGCCCCATGATATTGCTTTAGATGATACCCAGATGGTAATTTCATGATTGTGCTTATCAATTTTGGAACAGTGATTTACTATTGTGCAATTATAAAAAAAATTCTTTGAATGGAAGATCATGTCATACATGAGGATCCCCTACCATAAGAGAAGCATAGGGTAGACATTCCAACAGTATCAACTAGTGCACTAGGTAAATAACTACAATGTAAAGGTATTTTTTAGTATTAATGAACTACTTTAATGATATTTGTTTTGAATGAGTTCTTTGAATCATTGGGAATCCTCACCTTCTCTTCATTTAGAAAGAGGATTAAAAATAAAAATATTTAATTGAAATGGCGTATTAATTATAACCTTTCCTCTTTCAAATACATAGTACGTAGAGGATGAGGCTAGAAAAGAAAATACTATGCCTGACTTCACTACTCAAGCAGGTAAATAACACTCTAATTCTCTTTTTATTATGAAATTTGTGTAAAAATAATAACAAAAAATATCAATTTGACATTTATGACTTGTTGCAGTTGATCATTCACCCCTCTTGCAGTAGCCTCTATGTCGTGAGTACATGACCAGGTTGTCAAGATGAGTTCGAGAGGCCATAACAACTGAAGGGGAAGAATAAATTGATGTCCTCATTTCTCAATTCATGTAAAAAAAAAGGAAAATAAAAAATAAATCTTTGAACAAGTTATATAACTAGAAACATCATGTATCATATTATGAAAACTTATTTTTGATGATAAAATTTATTAATATGAAGTATTTTGTGTCTGTGATTAATGAATGAATGTTATATGTCAATTAATTCTTTCTATATATTTCTTTATTTATAAACCCACAAATGTTTCTTTATGATTTTTTTTTTTTTCTAGTGTTTATGCATGAATCCTAATGTGTTGCTTTCAACTATTTTATAGTAGATAGATTGGGTATTAGGGAATTGAGAGTGGTGTGAAGGGGGTAGGGGCCATAAGAGCTTCCACCTTCACATGATTGGCCCTATTCAATAGATAATAAATTAGGATTCAAATCATCTTGGAGAAAACCTCCCTCGATCCAATAGAGCAACAATGAAGTCAATTTTGAATTTGCTACTACTCTGTCAAATCGAGGGAAATTTGCTCCAATATTAGACTAATACAATAAATTATTTTCAAAACAAAGAGGATATCATTCAGATATTCATGCACTAAATTCATTTTAATTATTCTTTAATAATAAAAATGATTTTGCAACAACCTTTAGAGATAATAGCATTCATCTTTGTGTGAGTTCCAAGGGATAATTGGTTTAAGAATATAGGATACATTTAATTGGGACTCAAGGTAAAAAAACCTTGGTTTATGTAATATGTCTCTTCTTATGGATATAAATCTATATGATTTTTCCCTTAATTATCTTGTGTATTCAGTATTTTATGGGAAAAAGAAATGTAGATATAATCTTCCTTGAGTATATTAGGTTATATCTAATAGTATTCAATATCCTTACTGCTTGAAAGTGTTTTATATTGGTGTTCTTGATCTCTTGTGTGTAGGAAGCAAGTGCTAGGATTTGGAGTTGGATATTTGGGTCTATCAACTATGATTACACAAGGACAGCTATCAAATAAAGGGTATAGACCATATTCTCCATTGTCTTAGCATGTATTAAGATTTATTTAATTTGATATAGCGGAAAATTGCATTGTAGTCTAATATCCCACATTTTTTCTTGGAAGGATGTGGAAATATGTATGTAATAGTTTAAATTTCATGGCTCTAGTATGTGTTAATTACTCTATTGTGTAATTTACCACTATGGGATATGGATTTTTTCTTGGAAGCTACAACAAAATTAGTCCTATAAACATAGTCTATGCACCCTACTATGTTCATTGGTTTAACATAACACTAGTTCATCTAAATCCCTGAGTTGAATTGGTATCGATGGATGTTTTTCCTTTGTTCACAAGTCATTCATAGTAATCCATTTCCTGTTGGGAGTTTCTCATTTTCCCATAGTCCATCCATAATATTTTATTGCTTGTTGGTTTTTTTTCCTCTTCCAAAAATATACACATTAAATTCTACATTAATTTAAGGGAATTTACATACCCTCAAGAATTGTATACATCACCAAAATGAATTTACATCCTCCTAAGAATTTTATCCACTACATAGGTGAATTTACATACCTTTGGATGCTTTTTCCATTGACTGGGTAAATTTACTCTCCCATGTGCATTTTATTCATTGCCTAGGAAAATTTACATCCCCTAGGTAAGTGACTCTATTCATTTACCTCGTCGAATTACTCTTAAAAGTCAATTTCCCTTTATTTGTTGAGTTGCCTTTTGTTTGTCATTATTTTTAATTGACATATTTATCATTCATTGGTCGAAAAAAATTACCTTCAATTAAAAACAACAATTATCAAAAGAAGAGGTTATGACAACTCTTGATATGGAAATTTTTGAAGAGGAAATGAATTTGAATTACCAAACAAGTAGCTAGTCAAATCTAAATCATCAATTTGTCAACTCCCTCTTCATCCTTTCCTTCTTGCAAAAATAATCCATCTACAACACATCATGTTATTCCTCCTCATCTACATGTTTTATTCTTTTAGCAGACACATCAATATAGGTCTATCTCTAGTGTTTTACCCACAAACCCTAGGGATTTCTTATCTAAGTTGAATCCTTGAGAATCATAAACCATCTGAGAATCTCATCACTATAACTTCATAAGTTAGGAACCCTTCCTTTTCTAGCAATATCTAAAATCAAGCAATGACACCCTATTAAAACAATCATTATCTCATCAGTATAATACTAGTGAAAGGAATCCTTTTGAAATAGTGATGTTCATCACAATTTAATCAGTAATAACACATGGTCCTGTTATTATGTCAACTTAAGACCCTAACATCAAGGTATATCTAAAATCCCCAACATATTTGAAAAATTTTCAATATAGCCATGATGAAAATCCTTTCAATATTTCTTTAATCTCTAGAAATAATATTCAACAATGCCATCATTGTCTTTCCAAAGGGCCCAGTTCCAAGTGTATACCAGTGAACTTTAACATCTCTTTCTTTTTCAGATACAATATAGTTTCTCTCTACCCTGATAATCCCTACAAATGTAGCTAAGAAATCATTTCCTTCATTATGCATATTGAAACATTAAGTGTTCTAATGAGGCCACCATATATGTCTAGAATACAACAATAGTATAGTTCAAATGTGTACAAAGAATAATTGTCATCCCAGTAACCATTCTTAAGTTTTAACACAAATAATCTTATGCAAAGATCATTTTCCATGTCATCTAACTAGACAATGTATCTAACAAATGGAGTATGGAGGTCCCAAGTATAATTATTTGTTGCAAATCACAGATAATTCTCCTATATTCTATCCTAAGAGGAGATTTTTTATGTTTCTGCATAGAAAATTGCATCCACGGTTACTAGAATTCTTAGTCACTTTATTTATGAGATTTATAAGATATAATATAATATTTCCTTTAAGACGTTGTCTTTGCTTTCTTAATTTCACTTCTTCTCCCAAGCCCCAACTCAATCCAAGAATAAGTCCTTATAACCCATCATCAACATTCAAAGGTATCAGTATTGCATTCTCCATGGAGAAAACGTTAAACAACAATGATCATCATCCTTGATCCAAATCATGGATCAACCCATATTGTCCTAAAATTTATCTTAAAGGTAGTTTCCTCACAGTAGGCCAAGAATGTTTAGCTTAGTCTTAATACAGGGTCAAATTTGGTTCATATTTTCTCATACAAGGGTTAATTCCTATTACAAATCCATTCTTTGTTCAATCATTATAGGTATGAGGCTTATCCTTGAGATGAATCAGACTTTTGGAATAAATAATAGATCTCACTCTTTCCTTAGATAAAAACATGATGCCTCAATATGTGGCCTCCACGGGGATATTGTGGCCCAAACACAAGTTCAAATTTGAATTAGAATAGACATCAAATAAGGTATAGTTTGTTTCTCAAATTTCAACCATGTTCCTTTCTCTTCATACAATGATCCATACAAGGTTCATCCTTCAATTGGTCTTCATAAAATTGTTCTTCCTTTTGTTCACAGAATAGAGGTACTCAGCCTCTTCTAGGCATGCGGTCTCCCTCACCAATTTTGTCCACAACATAGGACTTATGCGATATTGAAATATTATTTAATAATGTTATCACAGTTGGACCCAAAAACTAGAACATGTGGTTAAGATATAATGGGTTTTATTCAAGTATTAGTGTTTTCTAGGCACAAAAGGGTATCCAAATATGACCTCAAGATAGCCCTAACCAGGGCCAGATTAGGCCCTAGGGTTTTGTTACAGTATTGAGTTAGGGCTTCAAGACAGTTCTTAAATGGTGAGATGATTTGGTTTCATTCCATTTTCCTCAATGTGAATCCATTCAAGTGTCCTCGAGCAATAAATATTAGTCATAGTGGCATATTGAATCTTATATTTTGCTTCTACTTTGACTTCAAATCTCATTGGGTTCCTAAGCCCAACCCTTGAAACCTCTTCAATTGCCTTAGTTTTTCTAGTAGAAAAAATCCATGCCCATTGTTGCTTTGGTAAACAAACCCCACTACAATAATCTTCAAAAATTATTGTTATGTTGCTTTATTTATTTTTTGTCTTTGAAATTCCTTATACATACATATATATAAATTAAAATGCATCCTGTACTTATATTTATAGATATAATAAAGTACCCTTATTCCCATAATATTTTCAATTAATATGACATTATACCTTCCTCTACAGTACTAATTCAACATTCATTTTCATTTTTCTAGGTTGTAAAGGTCAAAATCCCAGATTAGATCTAGTGGATTAGATTCGCTTATAGTATAAGGAAAGAGAATAAATTACATGTATTTTATTTTTCAATTCCAACAATAAGTGGGAGGCATGCAAACTTCATTAGCACAACCTTATTAATAAGCTAGGTCCAAAGGTTTGTATAGCATTCAAGATTTAAACTTTATATATGAAAACTTGATGGTGACCATGATATCAATTAAATGATCCCCCTACGTTCTTAGAAAAATGAGATGGTTAGCATTCAAAATTTGTGTCTTGAACATGATAACACTACCAGAGTTGTCCAATAACAACTTCAACATTAATTAACTCCATCATTCAAGAAATTTTCTCATTAGTTATTGGATCTCCACAATGTTTAATAGATGTTTTATATCGTGCATTTGAATATTCGTCTCATTTCCTGAGTTTTTTTTTAATCCAACTTTAAATTTGAAGGTTATAAGTGCCTAGGTGACTATTGTCATTCTACTTCAACTCTCCAAGTTTACTTCTTCAACAACACAGGTTTATTTGTTCGATATCCATGCCAACATTCAACATCGACCTTGATAGATATTTTTCACTAGAAAAGTATCAACATTCCTTTTGTATAGTGCAGAGGTTATTAGGTTTTGGTCCTCTCTTCCTTGTTCACCTTCTTCAAATTTATGTAAAAATGACTCTAGGAGTGCCAAATTGAGTTATTATTCAAGTAACATAAGGTAAAATAAATTTTTAGAACTCTTTGGTTTATTGAAATATGGGAAAATTATGAACAACTACTATGATATTTTGTAAATATTTTAATATGAACATTATGTGATTTTTTTTGTATTATTTCAATTTGATTATGATTACCCACACACACAAACACACACACACTTAGTATATTATCTCACATACCAATGGCATGCCCTTCCTAATCATGTTTTGGGATGTTTCACTCACCGCACTCAATTCTATGCCACATTACCTAAAATTCCTTTGCCAACCAACCAATGTTACTCTAAAGATGTAACTCCCTGGCATAGGAGTCCAAAGAGGAACACTTCAAAGCATTGTATTATCATGAATTCCATTAATAAGAAACTCATTCTGTAACAACTCCCACTAACCAAAAAAAAGATTTTTTATTTTTGATATTACGTTTGTGACATTTTACCATTTTGGTCATTATAACTGTACAATTGTGACATAACTATACGTTTGCGACATTATAGTTACAATTATTGTAATTTCCTTCTTTGCTTTCATTTAGTTAGGAATTATTTTTTTTCATACAATTATTTTCTTAATTTCATACGGTTCCTCTTAACCTTAATTCTATTACCTTGGAGTAAAATGTAGTTATTACTCTAATCCTTTTCTGCTTAGGAATCATGAACTATAATGGTCCTTTTTATTTATATCCTTAACTTCTTTACTATAGGAATTGTTATAAGTATCACTTAGCCTTTTATAATTATATCCACCTAATTATCCTACTCTTTAACCTTATGACTTACATTTAAAATAACATAGAGTTTCCTATACTCTTTAATTAACTGTGGGTATGACTAAACTTCCTAATATTAACTTCCTCATACCCTAAGTTAACCATACCCCATAACCTATCAATGTGACCCCTCGTCACCCTTGGAGTATTTCAATTCAAATATTGTTAATTATAAGGGTTTGTATTGACCCTCGTAACCATTGAAGTAATACTATTCAACCCTTGATAATTATAAAGATTTTTATTACAATAATACGTTTTGACTATGATGGTCCCCATTCCTATATTCAATAATCCTTAATAAATTGACCATTACTAAAACCTTTCCTTAAGATACTATTTTGGCATATATCATATCCCAACCTTGGGAGTATACAAAATATCTCAGGTCATTATGCAAGGCTGTATGTTATTAACACTTATTTACTTCATCGTTACCATTGCCAATACTGGCTTAGTACGAAACCTCCACGTATACCCTTTCACGTGGTCGCACATGGCTCTAGTACCTTTTACCTTCCACCTGTATGTTGTAGATTTAATTCACATCGGACAGACGAGATCTCTTGAAAGAGACCCTAAGTTTTTCTTCTTTACCATCCAAATTTTCATTTGTCATTTGATGAGTTGAGATGCGGCTACTCTGGCCTTTCTCTCTAGGTATTTTCTTTTCCACCTTGAATCTAGTCAATACCCTTTGCCATTGTGGAAATCACCACTCTATCAACCACAGAGAGCATTTTATTAAAATCTTGTACTCGAGTTTTCCGCCAAGAATTAAAGGTTATTGAACTCCTTCAGTTATTCGTTTGCGGATTGGTTTCCTCTACACGATCAGGTAAATTTTTTGTTACAAATTGATTTTATTTATTTTTTCCAATTCAAAATTGCTAAAGGTTTTGGCTAAAAACTGTATTTTCCCTCTGTCCAGGTATAGTCATCAATTTTCGGCTCTGAGCTAATCATCAAGATTACGGTATTTTTACTTTTGAACCCTGGTCTAATTTCTTTTCTCTACACACTGGAATTTTAAGGTATCATTTCATTTATACTTTTGACTTGTTGACTTTCAGAGTCACCGTTCTGTATGGAAATTACACACGGTCTTCCTCAACCAGTGTCTCAACGTATTGATAGAGAGGTACTATTTTCATTTCCCGTCAATTTGAGAATATGAATCACTAATATTTTTTGCACGTCTTTTTCGTTAAGTGTATTCGTATTTAGACGAACCCATTTGTAATTGTTATTTCTATTTTCTTGTTACCCATTTTCGAAATTATGAGTTTTGGGTTTAATATATATATCCCCATTCTGAAATAGGTATTTTTGGTCTGTTATGTAATGGGCTCAAGCTCCTAATTTGACGAGGCCCAATTTTTATTTGTAACCTCTATTCTACATCCATTTAACAATTGATTAAATTTAGATTTCCATTTTATATTTTATGTGTAGGTTGTACTGATATTTTAATTTTCTCTTTCCTGATGATGGAATTGGGAAGAATTAATAAGCCACATTCAACTTGAAATCTTCCTTCACGCAGGGTAGACTCCCCTGTTATATTTAATCGCAACTAAGGCTAGATGTTCCATTTTCCTGTGTTTCAATTTTTCATATATATATATATATATATATGATTACGCTCTCTCCTAAATTGTACAATATGTTTCCCAGAAGTTACTGGTTATCACTTTCGTTTTGAATTCAATTTAGCAGAAGTTTCTCTTAGTTTAATAGCACCACGTATTCATTTCAATTTATAGTATGTTATTAGTTATGTTTATACGCTACCTCTGCATATAAGAGGAGTATAGTAACATTGGAGGTTTTTGTATGAATACATTGCTTTTACATATCAGATGTATATGGAAATACTGTGTGTTTTTATAGGAATTATTATGACAATAAAATCTCTCATTTCCTCCATATAAAGATTTAACTTGACTTACATATTCAACTATGTAAATTTCTCAATTTTCTTATACTGTACTAACTTTTCCCCATTGTATAATTGTTTGGTTTTTATTAAATTTTAACGAAATTCTATGCATTCATTCGTCAACTAGTTTATATACATTTTTTCCTCTAAAATTCATTATCTCTATATCCATTGACGTCCCTATAATCGTAATTATGGGTTTTTCCTTTATCCAGAATCTAATTTGTTTAGATGTCTAGAATGTATTCTTGCAAGGAATCAAATGAATTTGCCACATTCATAATTTTGGATTCATTCTTCATCTTCCAGATTGATTTAATATTTATGTTCACTTACTCTTTGTTATTGAATATTAATTTACACCACTACTCTTGGTGGTAGTTCTCGTAACTTTTTAGTTACATAATATTGTTCGGATTTTATATATGTATAGGAGTTTCGTCAACTTCCTTACACACAGTTTTGATAACCTCTCTTTTTATTTTTAATAATACTTCACTCCTACTAAAAGTATTTACCTATGTTATTCGATATTCAGTGTGAAATTTTCATTTTAATTTTCTAAAGTAACACTTTTATTTCCTTACTCGGATGATTGTATTTTTTCGAGTTTGGTTCACCATTTCTCAAAACTTGTTCACCTCATTTCCTAGGTTTTTAATGAAATAAATTCAGACTTATTCATCAATGTCATTCATTATGTTTGTTACTTCAGGTATACTTACAGTCCTTATTATTGTAGGTACAAGGAGAGAAAATCATGAATTGAAGAGTACTTTCTAGGTATTATTTCTCACCTAATATATTCTTTAATATTATAATTTATTTCATAATTTGTAATTCTTACCTCACTAATAAAATTCTAGTTTCAACTTCATTATTTGTTTCTGGTTTGTTATTATATCTTCTACAATTTGTGATGTCCATCGTTGTCATAAATCATAGCATCTGACAGACAATATTCCAAAATTTTCAAGTCAGTCATCATACCAATGAAGACACTACAACATCCACTCCTCTATGCGTGTCTTAATTTTGTTTGGTTAAAATATTGCTAGGGTTGTGACCCTAATGTAATTTTATAATATTTCTGTACAATTCAAAACTTAATATTTTTGGAACAGTTTCATCTTCAACTACTCTTGAAGATTTTGAATTGACTTTTATGTATACAAAATTAGGATATTACATATTTTATGTTATCTATATTATATTGGCACCTATATGACTTTAACTTTGAATTTTTATTTGTTTAATATTCTTTTCCACTTTATAGAATATATGTAACACATTTGTCTTACATTCATATCTGAAGTTTATATCAACATAGAAATTTTGCAGATATGTGCCTTACTATAGTTTATTTCCATACTTCTATTTTGAAATAAATAGTTGATTTAGACCCTGGTAAAGGGTTTAGAGATTCTGCTTGTTTATCCCTTAGACCATCCTAAGCCTATGTAACAGAATATGATACTTAACTATATTAATTTATAGTTGAGACTCTGTCAAATACATATGGCAATTAATTTCTGAAAATAACATTGTATAATACACATACATCTATTGATTTACTTTACATAACAATTCATGAAAGTCCCATTCTAATAACTATAACATAACCTATCTTTCTTAGTTCTACTTTTCATTTATCCTTTGATTTCAATTTCAGATTTATTATAAACTCATAAAAGTAGAACTAAATTTGAATTGGTAATAGACAGATAATTCCATAGAAATTACATGCCACTGTATAAAGACTAATTTTCCTCCCAACCTCGAGCTTATTCCACATCTCTTCCCTGAGTAGAGACCAATTCTTCCTATGCATAGACAACCCCTTTTTCACACTAGGAATAGCTTATTTAAACTTGCTTTCCCTCAGCTTTTTTCCATAACAGCACCCCACTATTTTGGGATGTTGTTTCCCTTAGCCTAGGCTTTGATTTTTTTTTTCTACAAAAGCTTCTTTTAAAACTAGCTTTTCCTCAACCCGGTTTTATTGTTACCCATTCTCAGTAACTTTCCACTTTACTGAGGCTTTTATTAGATATTTTTCTCACATATAAAATTTTTTATTTTTTTATTTTTTTCTCTAAGGATTTCTAGAGAATTTAGGGAAAGTCTTGGGATTCTAGTCCATCCTCATGGATTTTAATTCTTGGTCTTAATTTAATTTGTCTTTATACACTAATATAATTTCCAAATTTATTTATTAATTTCCAAAATTAATATGTCCATACATAATTTTTCCTTAGGTCCGCTTGACCTTTAGGTTTATTCATAATTCATAAAAGTTGAAAATAGGGATATTACACATTCCTTTTCATGCCAATTAAGTGGTTTCATAATATATCTTATGACCATGACTCTATTCTTTGACGTGCTAAACATATGATTTACATTTTAAGTTTAACCCTTGGGTATTTCCTATTTCCATCATGGTAGATACTAGTTTATTTGTGTGAAGTGCATGAAGCTCATAAGAAAATGATAGATACACACTTTCCTTTCCTCTTAGATTTCCATTACATCACTTGTAAGGCATGCGAGTTCCACCACAATATATAAGTTACTATCTAGATATTCAAGAACTTTATGAGAGTACTCTGGATATAATAACCTTTGGTTCTTATGACTTGTACGAAAAATGTCAAGTTTGTGACTAGAGTCAGGCTTGCCCCTATACTCAAGATCCTATGAGCTGAAAATAGAAATCCAAAGGATATTCACATTCAAAACAAGAGCAAAAATAAAAATTCAAAACTTCAAACAAAGTAAATTCTGACACAATAGGCTAGAACTAAAATATGAACTTAAAACTATAACTAAAAATTAAAGCAATAAAAAAACGATATCAAACTAAGGAAAATCATACTAAAAATAAATCTACTATATATAGGCTAATAAATAACACCAACAAATGATCATGATTTTTTTTTATCTAGATTTTACCATTGAAAAGGAGATTTTCCATTTCTCCTTCAAAGGTCTGAAGTTTGAAATTTTTGTGAATAGTCTTCTCAGCAACATGAAATTGACCAAGGAAAATTTGTTGAAACTTAGTATGTTTCCAATTAACCTCATTAGATTTATCTCAATTCAATACTAGATCACACAACTAGAAATATTTACTGCTTACTAAGTTCTTATAAAAACAGCTCTTGACCAATTACCAATGTTCATGAAGATTATGTTTATCCTTTTCTTGTTCTTATTCAATTTTTAAAAAAGAATTAATTCTTATTTGTATTACCATACAAACATGTTCCCTACAATATTAGGCCAATCGTAAACAAGGAAGTAAGACATTAACGGGAAGGATTTCTTCCTTTCCATAGACAATGGAGAAAGGAGAATTTCCTAAGGATACTTTGGGTGTGATTCTATCAGTCGAAAATGCATTTGACAAGGCATGATGCTAGTCCCTTTAGTGTTCAACCATAGTATTTTTGAGGATACAAATAAATAAATAAAATTGGTATATTATGCAACACAATTACCTTGCAAATTATACTTAGCGGTATATTTAATTTTTATCCCTTTGTCTAAAGCAAACTAGATCAATTTTATTGATAAAAAATAGAATTATGAAATAGAAGGGAGTTTGGAACACCAAATATAGTAATGATATTATTTTAGAGGAATAAAATCACCTAATTGTCATTAACTCGCTTCAAGGAAACAACCTGAGTCCATCTAGTAAAATAATTTGTCAAGGACACAATATACTTGTGAAGCTAGTAAGAATTCGGAGTGATCTCTCTAATTATATCCAAGCCTCATTATTCGAATGGACTATGATAGATGTAGTTGTCCTTTCCTGAAGTGGTTTTGGGAGACACAATTTTGTTTAGCTTTGAAGAGTTATGGAATCAATTTTAAATCCATTATTGGTTGTCCACCCATATCACATGAGGTTATGCAATATCTCAAGTGTGGAAAGATATGTGTTATGAAACCAACTCCAAAAATAGAAGAAAAGAGATATCAACGCCTTATAAATAAGCTACTTCGAGGGGGAAACCTCCTTTACATTACATAAATGAAAAAGTCTTGGATGATTCAAATGAAAAACCCTCCTTTCTATATATAGGATTCCATGGGGTTACAATATAATCCTAGCCGACCTAACAATAATAATGTAAGGGCACAACAATAACAATAGTTTGGTTTTATGGGGCACAATAATAACAATATGGGAACTACAGGGGTACCACAATAACAATAAGGGGGCTACACTAACAATAATAAGGGAATACACTAGTAATATAGGGACTTAACATGCCCCTCTCCTTCAAAAAAGTGTTGTCCTCAATGCTTGAGTAGATCTGGATGCTTCTGTATAAAATTCTCATCCTCCCATGTGGAATCTTCAGTGAGTAAGTTCTTCCACTTGATGAGATACTCTGAAATTGATCGATTTCGTAGCTGTCAAGTTCTTGTTTCCGTGACTTCTTCAGGTTCCAATATGATTTTTCCTTCCTCATCAAGTTCTAGCAATATTGTTTGAACTAGGATTTTTTCACCTATAACCTTTTTTAAGCATGAAGCATGGAAAACTGGGTGCACTCAAGAAGAAGTAGGAAGCTCCAATTTGTATGCCATAGTACCAATATTTTGCAACACCTTTTAAGGACCATGGTACTTTGGAGATAATTTATTATCCTTCTTAGCTTGCTTGAGGGACATTTTTTTGTATGGTTGTAACCGTAAAAATACCCAGTATCCTACATCAAAATGTCTCTTGTTGTGATGTTGATATGCCTGTTTTTTCATTCGATTTTGTGCCAAATTTTGGTTATCCTTTAAGAGTTGGAGAACTTGTTGTTGATGCTCAATGTGAACTTCCACTGCTTAAACCTTAGATTTTTCTCTTAAAGATAAAGTGATGGACAGTCGATGATATCCATAAAATGCCATAAATGGGGTCATTTTTGTTGCAGTATGGAAGGAAGTGTTATACCACCATTCAGCCAGAGGTAACCACTTTACCCATTGTGCTTTTTTATCATATAAAAAACAATGAAGATATCCTTCCAAACATTTGTTCACTATCTCAGTTTTCCCATCGGATCGAGGATGATAAGATGAGCTATGGGTTTATTGAGTACCCAAACAAGAAAATAATTTCGTCCAAAAAATTCCAGTGAAAATGGGATCTTTGTCACTTACAATAATCTTTTGCTTTCCATGTAGCTTTTGAATTGTTTCCATAAATGCAGTGGCAACTATACTTGCTTTAAATGGATGAGATAATGCACAAAAGTGTGCATACTTGGTAATTCTATCAACTAACACCATGATGACACTCTTTCCTTCAGACTTGGCAAAACCTATGATAAAATCCATTCAAACCTCCTCCCAACATTGACTTGGAATGGGTAAAGTTTGTAGGAGACTTGGGGTCTTAATTTTCTCAACTTTATTTTGTTGGCAAACCAAACATTCTGCTACAAACTTTTGAATATTAGATTTAAGGCCATCCTAAAAAAAATCTTTCTTCACCCTGTGGTAAGTTTTTAAAAAATCTTGAGTGTCCTCCTATGAGAGAGGTTTGCAATTCCAAAACAATATTTTGTTTTGGTTGGGAATTCTTACAAATATATAAGCGATATTTGTACCATAAGGAATCATCTTTCCAACTAAATCTATCAGATGTATTGGGATCTTGCTGCAAATTTTGAATCAGTGTCCACGCTTCTTCATCATTATTCCATTAGTCCCTTGCTTCGGTTATCCAATCTAGTTGGATAATAGAAATGGCACAAAGAAATTCTTCCACCTCCTCATCCTTTCTTGAGAGTTCATCTACAACAAGATTTAGCTTCCCTCTTTTGTAGATGATTTGAAAGTCATAAACCAACAACTTTGTGACCTATTTTTACTGCTCTTCTGAATATAGTCTTTGTTCCAAAAAGTATTAAGACTATCATAATCCTTTTTTACCTTGAAGTGTCTTCCCATTAGGTAAGGTCGTTCTTTCTTTAGTGCATGTAGTATTTCCAAGATTTCCTTCTCATAAATATCTTTCTTTAAATACTTTCCTTTTATTATAAGACTTTAAAAATCAATGGGTCTTCCATCTTGCATTAAAATAGCACCAATTCCTTTTTCTGAGGCATCACACTCCACAATAAAGGTTTTTGTGAATTCTGGCGTAGCTAAGACCGGTGCTAGGTATATTGCCTCTTTAAGTTGTTCAAAGGACTTATTTTCTTTAGGATTCCATGAAAATACATCTTTCTTCAATAATGTTATTAGAGGTGTTTTTATTCTCCCATAATTCTTAACAAAATTGCTATAATACCCTTTTAACCTGAGAAATCATTGTAACTTCTTTATGGTTGTGGGGACTTTCCATTCCTTAATGACTTTAATTTTGTTAGGGTCTACCTTAACACCCTCATGAGATGCAATATGACCCAAATATTCCACCTCTTGTACTCCAGAAAAACATTTGGAGGTTTTTTTCATATAATTGTTTCTCCTCCAATAGTTTGAGCACCCTGTCAACATGTTGAACATGATCCTTCCAAGACCTGTTGTAGATTAGTATATCACCAAAAATACTAACACAAATTTTCCATGGAAGGGTTTAAAAATGGAATTCATCAACCCTTGAAATATGGAAGGTGTATTGGTAAGGCCAAAAGGCATGACCGAAAATTAATGATGACCCTCATGAGTTTGAAATGTTGTTTTCAGAATATCTTCAGTCTTCATTCTAATTTGATGATATCCTGAACGAAGATCCAACTTGGTAAAACAAATTTCTCCATGTAATTCATCCAATAATTCATCAATCACGGGAATGGGAAATTTATCTTTAATAGTGAGCTTATTGAGCCCCCTATAATCCAGAAAAATAAGCCATGATCCATCCTTCTTGTGCACCAATACTACTGGCGCAAAGAAAGAACTTTTACTAGGTTGAATTACACTAGCCTCTAACATTTTTGCAATCCTACGTTCAATTTCGCTATTTTGGATATAACGGTATATGTAAGGTCTGATGTTTTGAGGAACATTTCTTGGAATAAAATGAATAGCATGATAATGATCACGAATAGGTGGGATTCCTTTAGGAGTTTCAAACACCTTGGAATGATTGTGCAAGACTTTTTGGAGATCTGGAGAAATAGATGATTTTGATGTTGGAACTTCTAGTGAGCATAATTGTGCAATTACGCCTCGCTGTTCTTTCTTCATAATATTTTTCATGACATTAGATTTTATTATATTTTGCAGCTTCCCTATAATACCCCATAAATCAACTTCCTTTCCTTCCAAAAAAAAATTCAAGAAAAGTTCTTGAAAATTAAAAGCTATTGTCCCCAAAGATTGTAACCATTATACTCTTAGTACAATATCAGCACCTCCCATTGGAATGGAAAGAATCGGACTATTCAATACATATTCCCCCATGGTTAGATTTTATATTATGGCATTTTCCATATCAATTTATAGTCCCTCCATTTGCATCCATCACTTGACACTCTAGTGTTGGGTATATGAAGCAATTCAATTCCTTGGCTACCCTAAAATGAATAAAATTACGGGTACTGCCTGAATAAATAAACACTATTACATTTTTCTTCTTGATATGTCCTTCTATATTGAGAGTTTGAGGAGTGGTAATTAATGCCAATGCATTACAGGATATGGTCGGACTCATTTCTTCTTTCTCCAGGGTTGGTTCCTAGCATATATCCTTTTCTTTTGAATTTTCTTGTTCATTTTCTTCCTCCTCTTCAAAATCTATGTAAAATAATTTCTTATCAACACTCTTATGACTGTGTATTTTCTACCACAACTGTAGAAAAATCCCTTTTGCTCTTTTTTCTTCCAATTGTTGTGGTGTCAACCTTGTAGGTTGTGGAAGTCTAGGAGTAGCAGCGCTTCCATCTTTATAGATGTGAGCAGTAGGATTCCTTATCGCCATAATTTTACTTTCAATTTTTATTGCCAACCTAAATTCCTTCTCCAATGAATCATGTTCCCAAAGGCGAACCTCATGTTGGATTTTATCCTTTAAAGTCCCTATGAAGTCATCAATCCTATGTTCCTCTAGAATATCAATTACCCTTATATTCAATTTTTGGAAGTCATCAATTTTCTCCACCATTGAACCCTTTTGTTTGAGATTTATCAATTGGCTAAAGAAGGTGTTTCTCTTTGTATCCTCATAATGTGATATCATTTTCTCCGTAAAAATTGACCAATTCACAATTTTATTACAAGAGCAAAGCCATCGATACCATGCAAATGTATTTTTCTCTAAATGTAAAGTTTCAATGTGTCCCTTTTGTGTATTTTTCACATTATGGAGATCAAAATATTTCTCCATCTGTAGTATCCTTGTTACAGAATCCTTGCCATCAAATTTCATCATATCGATCTTTGGAATATTGTGGGTATTCTATCCAACATTAGAGTTTATGAAATCATGATTAAAATTTACTTTGTTATCATCATGAGTTTCCTGTACTACCTTTTCTCCATTAGGAATCATTTCTTATATCAACATTGTCAAATATTCCTTCAAACCTTCCATGTACAGTTTTAAATCATTATTCATGTCTTCCATGTTGTATTCCATATTTTCATCTCTCTTAGCTTCCATATCATCAATCTTAGCTTCCATGCCATCCATCTTAGCTTTCATGACATCCATCTTAGCTTCCATGCCATTCTTCAAACCATACATCTTAGCTTCCATGCCTTTCTTCAAACCATCCATATTAGCTTCCACACCTTTCTTCTAACCATCCATCTTATCTTCCATGCCTTTATTCAAAACTTCCATTTCATTTTTTTTCTCTTTGAGAGAGTGACATTTGGTGCACTTGGTCTTGTAATTTTGATATATCATGTTGCACTTCTTCATGTTCATGAGTCATAGTAGAACCTTCTAAGGGCTTAATGGGTGTTGAATTATTTTTAGGGGCCATTTTAGAACCCAATACTGATTTATATGTTTCAATATTCCCTTGGAATCACTTCAAACTGATTTTTCAAACAAGACTTATGCAATTTGAAAAATGATACACACCTTTTTCTTGATTTTGAGGAGCTTGATATTGAAATTGATGTATCTCTAGAACTTTGGATCCCCAAGATTTTATCTTTAGTCCTTTAGTATCCCTCTAAATCTTCTTTCCAATGCCACAATTTTGACCTGATTTGGATTCTTCGAGGCAAATTTATGCCTAATCTCTCGTAATGACCTAATTATGGACTGGTTCAGTAGAGTGAACTTGTACGACATGCTACGTTTCCATGTTTCCTCCTTCGGCTCTAAAATTGGTACATAGTAAACCAAAGTTTGTTTAATTGTGGCCAATTTTTACAGAATTCCAATCTGATGCTCATAGAGAGAGTTATGACAATTTTCCCAAGGTCACCTCTTTGAGATGAAATTCAGGAGCTTATAAAAACCTTAACTTCCACAGATCATATCTCTGACAATATTGCGAACCAAGATCTGAAATTTTTACAGGACATTCATTAGCATTTCTTCAAAAATGGGTTTTTTTTGTAGCTTCTGAAACATCATATAAAAGACTTTATATTGAAAATTCCACGATGACCTGTTTGAAGCATCGAAATCCTAGAATCCAAAGCTCTGATACCAAATGTTATGAAACCAGCTCCAAAAATAGAAGAAAAGAGAGATCAACACCTTAGAAATAAGCCACTTCGAGGGGGAAACCTCTTTTACATTACATAAATGAAAAATTATTGGATGATTCAAATGAAAAAACCTCCTTTCTATATATAGGAGTCCATGGGGTCACAATATAAACCGAGCCGACCTAACAATAATAATGTAAGGGCACAACAATAACAATAGTGGGGTTTTATGGGGCACAATAATAACAATATGGGGACTACAGGGGTACAACAATAACAATAAGGGTGCTACACTAGCAACAATAAGGGACTACACTAGTAATATAGGGACCTAACACATTGGGCCTTCATTTTAAATTCTTTTTCACTATGCAAAGTGCCAATTTTGGCTATTTTCACTCCCTCACACCTCGTTATTATCCCTTTTATATATTCACTTATTTTCTCAAGGAAAATGATCACAACAAGCTCATAAGTTAAGAAGTTGTCAAATTTTAATAATTTCCCTTATTTTGGTGAATTAGTAGAGTCAAATTTTTATTTTCTAACATTGGTTCTATATCATGTAACCCCAATACAAATCTTGTAACTTTGATCATTGGTTGGCACACTCATACACATATAAGGGAAAATCCACCACATGGGTTTTGTTTCTAGGTACCCCAATATTATTTGATGTTGGTAAAATCAACTCCAAAATATACAAGGAAGGCACTGCTCCATGGTCACAACTCTGGTCATCCACAAGCGAAAACAAGGTATCCAATGTGGAAAATGTTAATTGGTTGTACAACTCAAGGCCATTTCCAAGTGGAAATAATATTTTCATGCATCATATTTCATGAAAATACGCCACAATTTACATTTTATCCTTGTTATTAATTATTTGATACTATATTTTGCCATTACACCATGTCATTGTCTATTTTTTAATAAATGGGAATAAATTTATGACATTGTGTTGGTGAGGTAAATCCCCTCTACGGACAGAGGCAATCCCACTAGCCCTAGAGTGGGTCTAGCCACAAACAAGACACGCTATGACATCAATTCCTAGTTAACGAATGGACGGAGACTCGATAGATAACTTACTGTATATCCTGTGTTGTTGTTGTCGCCGGAAGAGTGGTTGCCTCTCACTCCTATTCTGACAGATCACGATCCTCTCGTTCTCACGCTCGGATACCTTCACACACACAAGAAACAAAGACGATCTACAACATACTATTTCACATCTGTAACTATCATTCAGTCGAAGAAGACTAAATCAATGCATCAATAAACACAACACAAGGATGGAACCAATACCATAGTTGAGTATATTAATGAAAGGAAGGAAGAGTACAACCAATCTTCGGCGTTGCAGTCTCCTCCAATAGGGTTCCAGCAGAGTGCGTCTCACAAATCTCATCGGGAATTCAGATGGGGCTCTCTCTACGGAATTATCCTTGGTTCTACCTTCTCGATAGCGATTACTCAGCTATAGTATCTCTTCTCCAAGTTCAGCTTCTTGGCTATATGTTCAGCTAGCTTTCATAAAGGGAGAAGGCATGTTTATATAGAGGGAGAGGGAGAGGTTAGGATCCCTATAATCATGGAAGGGAGACCTATATTCTAGGAGTGTTCCATGGGAGGACGAAACCACTACCTAAAGAGGGATATCCGTGGCTCATCGAGTTAACCACTTCCTATGACTCATCCCTGAGGTGGTTAAAGGAAAATTTCGCCTCTAATTTGTTAAAAAACATTCCCAAAAAGGCTGGTGTGGGCAGAACAAATAGACAGTGCGCCAACTGGCATGGCCTCTAGTGTACATCCTCCACACTGGCGTGAGGGGTGAACTGGCTACCTGTACCAATGCCAAAACATAGGTTTTTATGGGCTTTCTAAGGAAATGTTCAACAGGAGAAATGATGTCCTTATGCAAAAGGATGCAAAGAAGGTGTTTGCAGAGTATGAAACTACTCACAGGTCACGGGAAAGACCCTCCAATATGCAGGGCAAGGGATTGCAAGGACAGTGAAAAAATGATGTGTAACAGATGCCCCCTAAAGCATGAGGTCCGAGAGAGAGGGAGGGATGAAATGATTTATGAGAACGCGTTCGACCCAAACACTGCTGGCGGAAAACCTACAAGTACGAATACAACTGATACATCTAATACATGACATGTGGCATGGGCGCAACCATCCATAATAGAGTACATAAACATGAGATCCAAGGTATGGACACAGCCATCCATCAGTAGGGATCAAAAAATAAGCTCAGGTATGGTCACAGCCATCCAATCAGAAGAGTCATATAATAATTCATAGTAATCCACAAAGAAGCCACAGCCTAGATTTCATCAGACAAAACCCAAGGTCTTGCGCTCCATCTCGACCCGAACAAAGTAAAAATTTGAGCATGCAAATATGTGAGCTGAAGTCGAACATGCAAGAACATCATCTGATTACCAGCCAATGATGAAAGTTGTTAACAGATGCGAGAGAAACCACCAATAATGACAATGGCTCTCAAGGTACAAAAGGTACAATCCACGGAATGTGAAAAGTGATCTGACGTCGAACACCCATAGAGTCAGTCGATGGAAGGCCAATGATGTGAACCTTGCGTCAAATGCAAATAACCTGCCATTGAGGCATGCAGGCTCCAAGGTACCTGAAGGGATTCTCTAGATCAACTTCCTGGATAATGAGCTAGAGTCAAAACGAAGTGATCTTTATCAAAGGCAGACCATAATGTTTCCCACATCATCGACACGAGACAGAGGAATATGATGTTTGTGAATCAAGACCAACAGAGAATTAGAGGGAGGTTGAAAACTTCAAAGGCAAACTTCTCTTGAACATATCGGTGGCACGACACTAGATTTGGCAGTATTTGACATCAAGGGATATGAGGTCATGGTGACGTGGCAAAGAGGAGAGGAGTGATCAAAAGATATTACCCAAACCCATGGAGGCAAACAAATAATGAGATGATATGTCCCCAACCCGACACGAATGCAGACAAGTGCCATGTTCAAGAGCGACATACTGCCAACACGACTACAATCTGGTTCCATTTTTCCCCACCATTTATGGCGAGTGCCCCAATTATTTTTGAAAACAAGCTTGAAGGGGATAGAATATGCTTGTGATGTAAGTTTGTCCTTCGGAAAAATCCAACCTAGTACATTTTACGAGCCCTAGGAAGGAGGAACTCGAGTAACGTCATGACGACGGAGTCCGATGTCATCAGTTTTAACGAGTCTGACAAAGGGAGAACTCAACATCTTTTCATATTTAGATAGTCTGAAAATAAAGCGGAAAAGAAAACTCCAGCAGTCCCTTTTCGTAGGTAGTCTCACAAATCCGAAAAGGTAGAAAACTGTTTGAGAGAACCTCTTAGTCGTGATCGGCTAAGTTATTCCTTTTTCGTAAATAATCTATCCCAACCCGAAAAAGGGGTAAACGTATACTGGGTAGATATCGTTTTGCAGCCAATTTTAACAAGTTCAAAACAACAAGCGACTTAGCGATCTTTTCAGTTTTAGAGAGTCAGAAAAGAGCTGAAAGATGACTCCAGTAGTGAATTTTTCGTGTTTTTACCGAGTCTGAAAAAGTATAAAATACAACTCGTTCCTTCATCATAACCATGCAAAAACATGTCGCTACACAAAAAGACGCGTGTAAAACGTATTCCTCGAAAATAATATGAAAATATATCGACAAATATGTTCTAAAACCTATTTTATGATTTAAAAATGTTATAAAATACTATAAGTGGTAAATAATATTTACTTTTCACTTTTACCTCTTTGCAGAGCAACAGTGACCCGTTTCCCTTGCGATCTCGTGGAGAAGATTGTGAACAATCCAAAGAACCAATCCGAATTCCGTCTGTTTCAGGTAAGATTTGACACCATTTGCCATCTTTTAAACTAAATTTTATTGCATTTGATTGTCATTTTGGATCCCTTAGGGGAGGATTTGTAAAAATTAGGGCATCGTGGTTGGCGCGGGTTTCGAGCACAAACCCGTGCCAATCGACCCTTTTTTACACAGGGGTCACGCTAGGTGGCGCGAATGTTAGCAAAATAGTTGCGTGAATCGTTCAACTCAAAATCCGCTTTAATTTCAAGAAAATGCAACCATGTGATTACAAATTTTAATGCCCAATGGGGACTTACAATGTTTATATGAACAATTCATGCAGGTACAAAGCAAAAAAGATGGTAATTTAGTGGAAAGAAAGGTAACACAGTGAGGAGGATGAATAGGCCATGGAAAATGAACAATGCATGAATTCCCTCATAAATTGTGGGCTCAAGAAGTTCTTCCTGACACCGTGTCTCCAGGCTCAGTCCGAATTTCTTCAATATTTAATAAGAATTTGGGACAAAGATCAGGAAAAGTTTGTACTTCGGGATTAGGATCTTGAAATTGAAGTTTCTGATGTGTATTTCATCACTGGGTTTTCGTGTAGGGGTGCAGTCCCTATTTTTACTGGTACCCGGCCTTTCGGGGAAAGCATGGAAATGGTAATTAACAGGGTGTGCTGAGGGGTATGAAAAGGAACAGGGAGCGGAAAAGTGTAAATCCAAACCATCCCTGATTTGGCACTAAGAGTAGTGTTGCACACTATCATGCGGGCTGCGAGATCGCAAGCACCGCATGAGGCCACGAAGACCCAGTTTCTTCTTACCTCAGAGTGTATGAACCCGACTCTCTTCAACTGGGTCAAGGCTGTGACTTTCAACATCAAGCAACAACTCACTAACTACAAGAAGACCAAACTAAAGCAGTTTGGGTATGGATCGATTCTGGTATCGTTCTTCTTCGAACGATTACCCATATTCCAACGTCAGGAGGTTATTGTCCCGATGGCGCCACCCAGTGAGCCACGGATGGCCCGATGGGCTGCACTGATGCCTAGAGCAGGGGGTGGCCAATAGATGTCCTGGAGGCCAGATTTTTTTGATTGGCTCCAATGACAACTGATTTTCGTGGAGGATTGGCCCTACGTCGGCACAGACTTCATTGGAGACCAAGACCTCCCGCTCCCGGAGGGAGAGGATTGGGAAGAGGAACTAAGTAAGACTCATTTTTTATTTTCATGAGTTTATGATTTTTGGTATATATGCATGTTCTGACAGTTATTCTTATATGTATGCAGATGTTGGCCCAGAGCATCCTGCAGGTATGTCGCCAATAGCGAGGCGAGTTCCTCGCCATTTCTATCCTCATGGTAAGGGTGGAGAGGAGAAGTTAGTGCAGAACCTAGAGGGAATCGCCCGTGGGGTCCCAGACTATGCTCGCTTGGATGATGTGCCTCGGGCCTATCAGAGGCACACTGTAGGAGTGTCGAGTTGTGTCCACTACTTGCTGAGGTGGTTGGTATGGGCGGTGACGTGCTATCATGAGCACCACGCCGATTAGGCACTTAGGTTTTATTTCCGCACATTTTTTAGAGACATATTGTCTCATAATGTAACTAAAACATAAATATATTATTTTTTGGGTTTTATGATGCACACAATTGTAAACATATAATATATATATATATACATCTATTTTCCTACACAGATCTTTGTACATGTGACGATGCTTGTTACAAATTATGCAAATGCCTAATACAATGTTTAGCTAATGTATCAGTTAAATAATCTGCATAATAAGTAATGATTCAAGAAACAGGGAAAAATGTTCACAAAGGGTATAAAATCAAAATATTTCATTTTTATGCAAGCATGAAAACAAAAGTAAACTATGCTTGACATTGGTTTCATGTTGACACAAGCTTGAAACAAAAGTAAACTATGCTTGAGATTGGTTTCATGTTGACACAAGCTTGAAACAAAAGTAAACTATGTTTTAAAAAAGACGGGCATGCCCCCCAGCATGGTGACTCAATTCGAGGTGTACATGCCCCCCAAGCTTCAATCCATGCACCTGAGTAAACAGATGGAGGGAGTGAAGGTTCAGCTACGAGATCAAGAGAAAGACTCGACTGGGATTTTACGAGATCTGATCAAAGACTCGAATTGAACAGGAAAGTGTTTCATTGTTTTAATGAGGTTGACACATTAAAAGAACTATCCTCGTAACACCTTGTTTCATTTTTTAAGGAGCTTGACACAAGAAAATGGACTCTGCTCTGTGGACCTTGTTTCATTTTTTAAGGAGCTTGACACAAGAAAAACGAACTCTACTCCGACAACCTTTTATCATGTCGAATAAAAATTCATGGACTCCAAGAGGTTTGCATCTGATGGGAGAACAACATCTTGGAAATCAGGACCCAATTCCCCTAGCACGCGATGCACAATAGCACTATCACTGAATGTGGGCACGGGACAGGTAGCCACATAATTAACCTGTGGAAATGATAAAACCGGCGAATAAAGATCTGGAAGGGACGATGATAGACCAGATTCCATGTCAGGACCAATGAATGAAAGCTTATCAATGGTCACAATCTGACCTTTGTGTGGAAAATATCACATGAAAGAGGGAGGAGACAACTGCCCCCATGACATAAATATAGTCGCGCCCCAAGAGAAAATTGAAATATAAGGGGTCAGAAACAACCATTACATCTATATGGATGGTTTTCCTTCCCAAAGTAATAGGAAATTTGGGAAGGATCCCTAACGGTTGACCGGTTCCTCTGTTAAAAGCCAATAGATTCTGGGTAACAGGCATAAGCAGTGGAGAACCAAAATCTTGCCAAGTAGTGGAAGACAAAATACTAACAGATGCGCCTTCATCTATAATGGTGTTGGGTACTACCACATCAAAGGTCTGTATGATCTCAAAAGGCACATAAGACGGAAGGTGGTATCCGGTGAATCGACTCCAATCAAAGGAAGCAACAAGACTACTTAGAGGGGATACCTTCGAACTGAGATGGTTTTCCCCCGGTGTTACCGGAGCAAGAGGAGAATTCTCCTGGACTTCCATCACGGGAGTAGGAGGAGCAACTTCTTGGACTACAGGGATGGAAGAATCTTTCTCCAAGTCCAAATAATCTGAAGAAACAAGAAGAACATGGGGGGGAAACGATCCAATCTCAACGAAAAAGACCTGATGAACCACATATGGGGTTAGATCAGCTGATTCCTCGATCATTGTTTGGTCGAGAACAGACTCCTGAATTTGAATATCTGGGGGAGCGGGATCGAGCAAGGATGACGCTTGACCGATCGTGGAATCGACTAGCGGAGGACTCAAAGAAAGCTTCTGATAACCAGCCAGAAGGCAGGGTGCAGAAACAGTGGAGTTTTCCAACACTCCCTTGGCTTCATCCATGTACAGACAAAGGTGAATGGGGTGATGCCCTTCACACAACTTACAGGGATTGGTAATATTGCCCTGTTTTTTATGAGTCTTATCGGAGATAGTCGAAGATGTGTTATCAATATGACTTCCAGAAGCCAAAAGAAACGATGGATGGCTGTCAAACCATGCATCAAGTACCTTAGGAATGCCAGGGTAGTCTTGAAGCAGATGGTTACCTTTGTAGAGCATGCAAGGGAATTTTAATTTCCGTGGAAGCTTGGATGGTTTTGCAATGGACGGTTTATTAGGCGCAATAGCTGCAGTATTAGCCTCTCGCTTATCTGACTTCTTCTTATTTTTCTTCTTCTTCTTCTTCTTAGCCACTTGATTACTGGAATCTAGACTTTCACCAACAAAGTAGAAGAGGAGGACGAAGAAATAGGCGAAGAAGGGGAGAGGTCCACCTTAGAAGCAACATGATGTTGTTCTGGTGGAGGAGATGTTTGTATGGTGGATGGAACACTCGGGACCACCGAGGTTTAAAATAACCATACAGGTAACCCAACAGTTAACCCAGGCAGGGACAACGTTGCCATATAAGGAGCACCAACATTCTCAAAAGCAGGAAAAGGACCAGGATTCCCTTCAGAAGGGATTCCTGGGTTAGTGAACTCTAAAAATGCCATCAGAAACAACTTTAAAACAACCCTAAGGAAACTAACTTTAACTAGAAATATTTCATGGGCAGTTAATTTTTTAAGACATTGAAACAAAACTCTGTCGTTTCATGTTTTAAGAGTCAAGAAACAGGAAAAAGGTGACTCTATCACTTTCAGGTTGAAACGAGCATGAAAGGACAAGTGCTCGATGATCTTTTAAAATTTATGGAGTCAGTAAAGATCGAAAATGACTACTCAGGTAGTCTAGGTAAAGGGGTGTACTAGGTTCCCGTGAACTTCCATAGACACCTTGGTTATCAAATGAAAGAAGAATCAACCAAGGACTTGATGTACGTGCAGGTAGTCTCCCCAAATTCTGTGTTTTGTGTATCACGGTTACAAGGCAGCAGACTCGGCTTCCTACGGATAAAAGGATTGCAACCTAGAGGGGTCTCCCTTTATATACTCGGCGGTATGGGGAGCACAAGTCCATACTAGCGCTGTCTGAAGCTATATGGCAAGCGACAGCTGCTAGTTTTAAAGACGTCGGAACATGTCTCTAACTTAGACCACTAAATATTTCATTTAGTTTCAATGTTTCCTTAGGTTAATTGAATAAATTTTAAGTTGATCTTGTATTTATGTTTCAATTCCAAGGTCCTACCGAATGTTGTATCTCACAAATCCCTGAATGCAAGCTACATTCCATAAAATACCATTTCGTTCGATGAAAAGCTATCTACGAGAAAGTTAGGGGTTTTCAAGTGATAGCGAACAATGAGAACACATAGAAGCTTCCACTACAAAACCTAATGCAAGCTAATGAGAACAAGAAATATTTCCTATAATGCCCAATGCTAGTAATGCGAAATATTTTCCAATTCCTCAATGCAAACAAGAATGCAAGCACAAAATTTATTTTTTTATTTTTCAATGTAATAGAGCAAAAAGTGCACTAAATGAAATGAAAAACGAATCTTCACACTAGTTCAAGAATGCCAATGCAAGAGTCGAGGCGAAACAATTCAATCAACTCACAAGCAAACAAAAAAAAGACTCAAACCAATGTCACAATCTCTCAAATCGAAGAAAGATGTCGAAACGGACCCATACAAGAAATGTGAGCTATGCTTGGAGTGACCAGAAGAAAAAATGAATGAAAGAGGCAAGACTCACTCAAGACTCATTCCACCAAATGAAATCACTGAAAACAGATCCAGGGAGCTTAATGCAATCAAGAGAATAACGAAGGTGACCGCGAAACAAAAGACCCAAACTCCTACAGAAGGCTCATCATGCCAAAGCACTAGAAAACCCTGTAGAAAACCCTGAGGCCATGATGTTGAAAGAAATGGACAAACAACCGAAGGAAGGAGGCCATTCACAATCACAAACAATCCCAACACATTCAAAACAAGCCAAGAAAACATCCAAAGACACCAGTATGGACCAAAAACTCCAAAACAGGGAAAACCCTAGCACCTACAAGAAATGGCGTGACTGTCTGGCTGTAATCCATGCCAGACAGGGGATGGTGTGGGTGATGAACTAGCAACAAGCACCAGCGGGCGCGACTGTCAGACTGGAAACCGCGCCAATCAAGCCAACCTTAGAAAAATGAAAATTTTGGAAAAAAGAGGTCAGATCTGATCCTCTGGGGCTGAACAAGGGTATAATACTTAGCAAAACAACCAGAAAAGGAAAGCTAAGCAAGCAAATACCAAGAATAATACCTAATGGATGAAATACAAACTCGCATTTTTCTCCAACAGAGTCGCCAATTTTTTGGTGAGGTAAATCCTCTATGAGGATAGAGGCGATCCCACTAGCCCTAGAGTGGGTCTAGCCACAAACAAGACACGCTATGACATCAATTCCTAGTTAACGAATGGACAAAGACTCGATAGATAACTTACCGTATATCCTGTGTTGTTTTTGTCGTCGAAATATTGGCTGCCTCTCACTCTTGGTCTGATAGATCACGATCTGCTCGTTCTCACACTCGGATACCTGCACATACACAAGAAACAAAGACGATCTACAACATACTATCTCGCATCTATAACTATCAGTCAGTCGAAGAAGACTAAATCAGTGCATCAATAAACACAACACAAAGATGGAACCAATACCATAGTTGAGTATATTAATGAAAGGAAGGAAGAGTACAACCAAGCTTCGACGTTGTGATCTCCTCCAACAGGGTTCCAACGGAGTGCGTCTCACAAAGATTGTCGGGAATTCGGACGAGACTCTCTCTATGGAATTCTCCTTGGTTCAACCTTCTTGATAGCGATTACTCAGCTATAGTATCTCGTCTCCAAGTTCAGCTTCTTAGCTATATGTTCAGCTAAATTTCATAAAGGGAGAAGGCCTATTTATATAGAGGGAGAGGGAGAGGTTAGGATCCCTATAATCATGGAAGGGAGACCTATCTTCTAGGAGTGTTCCATGGGAGGAGGAAACCACTACCTAAAGAGGGAGATTCGTGGCTCATCAAGTTAACCACTTCCTGTGACTCATCCCTGAGGTGGTTAAAGTTAAATTCCACCTCTAATTTGTTAAAAAACATTCCCAAAAAGGTTGGTGTGAGCACAACAAAGAGACAGTGCGCCAGCTAGCGCGGCCTCCAGTGTACATCCTCCACACTAGTGCGAGGGGTGAACTGGCTACCCACGCCAATGCCAAAACATAGGTTTTTATGGGCTTTCTGAGGAAATGTTCAACAGGAGAAATGATTTCCTTATGCAGAAGGATGAAAAGAAGGTGTTTGCAGAGTATGACATTGCTCACAGGTCACGGGAAAGACCCTCCAATATGAAGGGCGAGGGATTGTAGGGATGGTGACAAAATGTTGTGTAACACATGGTAGGAGAAGTAGTGCTTCAGAGAATAAGTGATAGGAGAGACAAATCTGACATACTTGGTAGATAATCATGTATATATCAACAAATTTTATTCTATGATACAATTTTTAGGTTGCACCAGAACTATATGATAATCATGGAATGTATTTTATTCAAAAGATACACGGATTAATAAAATATGTATGAATGTGTTCACCTTCCAAGGTCTCTTGGGATCTCTATGATGGTTAATATTCCTTACAATAACCCTACTGTATTAAGTATCTAATAAATATCAATTGGTATCTATCTTATATTTTTCTACAAAATCACATAGAATAACATGTGTTTAGTTGGTAAATGAGGATATAAGGATTTTATCAATATTTGTAGGAGTTTTAACTTGAGAAAAACAATTAAAACCCGTGTCTAAATGCTATAAAAATAACATTCATTGGTGAACAATATATAACTAATAAATAATAACTTGTGGGATGATTTGAATAGAAATAAATAAACTATTGTATTAGCTAAAGTTGAAGATTGTATTCTTTTATTTTTTAATTGTATAAAAGAAGGATGAAGATCAAATTCCTCTTAGATGATTACATTTTCATTATTACCCTCTCAATTATTTTTCTCACCTTAACCTTAATTAAATAATTATTCATGTAATTGAAAATAAGTTAGCATGTATCCATGTTACCTACCATGCAAAAGAGGGATTCAGATCTATCCATCTTGATCCATGATAAGTTTATAGTTAAAATGAAATTGTACTAATACTAACATCCACTATTTTTTTAACCAAAACATAAATATTTATTTTGATGAGAAAATATATGTTTGGAGACACAACCATATAACAAAACTATGAAAATATAGTCTTTATCTCCTTAAACTAGAAGAAGAGATTGGTCATTCAACCATCCATATCCAAAAATACACATTTACTTCCTAGAAAATTCTAGTAAATTTTGAAGTACAATGTCTCCAAAAAAACCCTAAGAGTTTAATACATTTAAATTGCATTCTAATTATCAAAGGTGTAAGGACGAGAAATAGTGCCTTGATCATATTCTTCAAAAGAAATAACATTTAAATTTTGGACACACCACATAGCTAGAGAATAAGAGTGTGTCAGGGAGGAACCACCCTCATGGATCTCTCCTAAAGAAAGTTGGAGATCCAACAATTGTTGTTGAATAAATTCCATCTCATCGTCAATGGCTTGCATTTTAACCCTATTTCCCACCAACAATTCCATAACCATAGATAACGAATATGCAATTTGATTATGTTGGATTTGAAGATAAAGTATGTCCTACTACAATTTAACAAAGTACTCTTTCCAATATGATTCGCCATGTTGTAGAACGACAAATAAAAATAAAAAATTAATGGCAGTATAAACCACCGCACCACATACCAATTCAAAAATTTCCATATGAAAACCCAACTAAGACTACCCCTCAAAAAGGGCTTGAAAATAGCTTGAATACACCATCGAATATACTATAGGAGGGAAGGGCACGCCACACTTGAAAAAACAAAGGAGTTGGTTGTGGTATTAACAAACCCTCCCACACTTTATTTTTATTATCAATGAAACGAGTAATTTATTTATATTTAATTAATTTGGTTTGAAGGCTAGTACCTTTTATATATGATGCATAATATTCCACTACTAAGTTCAAACGGAAACTGTAAGAATCCTTGAAACTTCAACAGTCTAATTGCATATGCCTATTCTGATATAAATATTCTTATATATACACCAGAAGACCCCTAATATTATTGCATACTTACATGACATAGATAAAAACTAAGAGGAAAAGGAAACAAAAAGCTCAGTTCAAAACAAAAGCACAGATTGGTCAATTTATTGTTAACACCATAGCAACAAAGAAGGAAGTGGAAATTCTACTCAAGCATTTCAAATCAAGCTTTAGTTGACCTTATGATCCCATGGGAATGATTTCAAAGTTAAGATCTAAACAAAAGTCAGTAGCTTATGTACATTTAGAAAATCCAGAAGTTGAGCAGTTTGCAAATAGAGAAGAATGGGAAGAAAACACACTCCAAGAAACTAAAGAACATACCTCCAGTAAGAAAACATTGGAAACTCCAAGATTAAAGGAAAAATAATTGAAAATACCAAGATAAAGTGTTTGACCTACAAGTTTATGAATTAAGGTTGTTGGTTTCAAATTTTTCAAAAGGAGGAAGTCAATGAATACAGAAGAGGAGTCATCAGAAGGTAGAAATTCAAAAGAACACACTACACTAGTATTATCATGTGAACCTATATTCTCTTTACATCAAGGTGAAGAAACAACAATTGTTTCTCATGTTTCTCCATCTTCATGAAAACAAAGTATATTTTCTATATTTAGAGAGATGAAGAAAAATAATGAGGCATTTGAAACTTAAACTTACACTGATATTTGGAAGCAATATCGACTACTCAACACAGAATTTTATCTACCCTAGACCCTGATAATGGGAAATTTCAGTTGTCATTCCTTGAGCCAAAAGTTTTTGTTCCTAAAATTGAATATGATTATAAAACTTCCATTCTTTTGATACCAAGAAGATACACCCAATAGATCAGATTGATCTCCATAAACAAGTAGGTGATATGTTTTATTACACATTGACAAGTTCAGTTATGGCAGCTTCTAAATTGCAAGCATCTTTAAGTCATATTCATTCATAGCTAAAGTTAGAAAGAATGTATTCCTTAGCCAAGGATACCAGGATAAAAGGGTTGGAAGATATAGTGATAAAGCTAGGATTGGATCCTAATGATGTCAACGTTGTTGAATAAATAAATAAGAGAAGAAATGTATATATACAAACGTTGAGAAAGTAGCTAAACTTTCCTACAATAGAGCATCCACAAACTAAAAACGTAGGACATCTTGAGACAAAGAAATAAAATGTGTTGAATATGATTGTGGAGCAAAACATCCAAATACAAAAAATGGAGGTTGATATGGAAAGTGTGTTAAAAGAAAAAGAACAGCATACAAGTGCAGGAACCTCTACAGTACAAACAAATATAGTCAGTGAGGAAGCCACAGAAAAATGATCAAAGGCCATGGGAGATGTATCCCTTGGAAATGTTGAAATAGAAAAATTAAAAGCAGTACTACAGAGGATGGAAGAGAATAAAATCAAATCAAATAAAGCATACATATCTGAAGTATAGAAAAATTTCAAGCTAACCAAACAAATTGAAAAGTATGAAGATGAATCATTCACAGCACAGACGTTATCTGAAGCAAAGAAAAATTTCTAGGTTGATATCAATTCAACCATGTTAGAGCTTTGGACATATATAGAGATTATATTTGAATAAGAAGAAATGGTAAAAAGAGAAAATTCAAACATAGCATAAATAAAAAAAGACTTGTATCATGAACCAAGAGAGGCAACCAGGATCATCAAAGTGTTGAATTCAAATACCAAGGATGAATTGGAAGACTTAGGAATTGAAGATAGGACTGAAACAGTCCTTGACGTCAAAAAAAAATTTACTAAAACAAATTTAAAATTGAAATTAGAAAATAAATGTCAAAACATAGAAGTCCAGATAGAGAAATTCCACAAGAAATTTACCATCCTACAGCAAAAGGGACTTCCACCTCTAAGAGATTATAGTGGCCAATTGACTCCACTAGCAAATTACCAACATAGATTACATGAAATAGTAGGAGAAAGATCAAAGTTGCTAAAATAAAAGTAATCATAAGTGGTCAATATTTTATTGAAGGCCTAGAATATGATTTATTTATCCAACATGAAATTCAGAATTTATTTATTACAATGCCAACTTTTGAAAAATACATAGAGGTGGATGAAGCATATAGGAAAGCGATTAAATTATCAATTCTAGATGATAAAATTGTTGGAAATACTGAGAGGGGGGTGAATCAGTATTTCTTTTCAATTGTTAATTATTTCCATTTAGATTCTTCACAATTAAAGATAGAGAGATATATATAATAATGATATTAAGAATTAAAGAGAACTTAAATCCTTTTTTTCAATAATAGTATACAATAGATGAGAGAAGGGCACCAACCCTTTTAATGAAACATGCACCAACCTGTTTTCCAAGCACCAACTTGGACTTTGATGAGGCTCTGACCTCTAAGGCTTCAACCCTATCTTCTAAAGGCACCAACCTTGATTTTTAGAGGCTCCAACCTCTAGGACACCAATCCTTTAGTCTTGATAAAATGAGTAATGTACTTACTTGGTTACTTAAATATCTTCACAAGGTTCTGCATTGTTCAACGCTTCACATGTCCTATAGCTTCATAACACTTAATGCCTCATTGGTTGTTACTTCACTGTTCAGATTTATGCCATTGAGTTCATCACTGTCCCAACATCCAAATATTTGTATACATCACATAGATCTGAGGCTACAACAGGTAGAGTCCTAAAGGTGTAAAAACTCCACAGATCATAAGCTTCATCGAGACTGCTATACCAAGTTTTAAGACTGTAATTTTGCACCAAAATTAACTCCAATCAAGCCACTGTACCAGGTCCGAGGGTATATTAATAATCTGTGGTTTTGTGATGCGTATGGTGATAACTGTAGCTTGAACTGAAGGTGTCTACAGAAATAGCCGAAATATTGAGTTTTTTGTTGGTCTGAGGCACAGAGATACTAAACCTGTCCACAGAGAATATATTGCAGATCTTATGTAAGTTACTGAGTTCAACTGTGACACATTTTTTTGGTGCTAAAGGTGTCCAAGTTCTGTGGGATAGTCCAAGTTGTAGCTACCTATCACAAGGATCTCTTTTGAAGGTTGCAAGACCTTATTTCCTTGTGCTAGTCCGAAGGTTTTGTGGTACTGAATCAAGATGCTACGATAGAAGTTTGAAAATCAATATTATTCCCAAATAAAATTTTCTAGAACCACCCGTAACCCTTTTTCCTTGGCTCCTTCTCTTCGGTGTCTTTAAGTTCACAAGTTGTGAACTGTGATCTTCTGTGCTGTGGATTTTCACTGAATTGCCTTAAAAAGAAATGAGATCTGAGGTCTTATTTATATGCATTATGATGTGAAATGAGGGGACGTGGCCCTTGGAGGAAGGCTGACATCAGGGATAGGGTATAGGTCAGCTATATGTCAAAAATAGGATATATAATATTCAAAAATTAATTTCTCCTAGAATACTTGGAGTTTCGGGCCAAGTAATAGCTCATTGGAAAGGGAAAATTATGCTCTAGATGATGGTGAATGTTTCATAGAGAAATATTTCCTTCAAGGTAGTGAAAAATAATTTTCAATGTGACTGGTCATGTATTGGTGTAGAAATGGGGGTAGGGCAGAGTGTCTTGGGCTTCTTTGATTCTTCATCATAACTTCCTTCATCATAAGGTTACCGTGCCATAGTGATATATGTCTTCATGTAGTCTTCGATCATCTAGCATCCTATTGCCATATTTACATCAATGACAACCTATATTAACAATATCCCCCTTTTTCATTGATGGAAATATTCCACCTTTTTCTCCCCCTTTGACATCAATGGCAAATGGGGTGCCAATGTACTCCCCCTGTCATGTTGCTCCCCCTATTACGCTGCTCCTTAGCTTGGTTTATTTAATGTGAGGCAGGTGCAATGACCCCCATCTTTTGATGAAGATATTCAAATGTTTCTCAATGATGCAATAGCATCATGGCCAATTTTCATTATTTAATTATGTAATAAGGGGGGTGTGACATTTTAATTATTTTATTAATTAAATTGTTATTTTTTAAATAAATTAGGAGAGAAATTATAAATGTGAGGATTTTTTGTATATATTATTTTAATAATTAAGAGGATATGAATGAAATAGGATTAGGTAGCAAATTTAGGGAGTAGGAATTATATGTACGGGACTTTGTTGAGTCCACACCTAAAATCAATCTAAATTAGATTTAGTTGAGGATTGGGTGGAGAAATTTGTGGGGTGAAATAAATACATTATTTATGTATAAATAGGAGTGTTTTTGTGAGGACAAACAAGAGTTGAGTGTGTGAGGAATACAGGAAGGGTGAGGAGAGGTTCGAAGGGCCAAGAGCCAAGAGGCCGCCCAATGTAATATTTGGCCAGAGAATTTTTTATATTTTATATCTGTAGTTGATTTGAATGGCTCTTTCTCCTTCATGTAAATTTTGAGCTGAATGTTTTCATGGTCTTATTTGAAGAAAAATTGAGCATTTTTCATATTAAATGACGCATTGAAATTTTATATGCTAGGATCTGCTTTCTAGCAGATACCCGGCATCATTTGGTATCAGAGTAGGGAAAGATACCTATTTTGAATTTGAAATTATGTATGTTGTATATGGTTTTTGATTACAGGAAGAAAAATAAGTTCGGTACCTGAGAGGACAAGAATTAGAAAGGGGGAGGAGAAGCTGTCAACAAATTTTAGTGCAGTAACAATAATTCTTCCTGGGTGTCGTTCCTACATTCTATTTTCGTTTGGTTTTCATATCGATCCTATCCTTCAATAAGGGTCGCCATGGATGACAATTGGGGTGATACAGAATGGTGCATGTTGAACATCAGGCACTAGATTTTGGAAGCAATTTTCTTCCATTTTTTATTAGCCGAATCAGAGGATTTTGTACCGGTTGTTCCAGTTGTTGTTATGGAGAAGCCGAAAAGTGTGTGGGATGAAGAAGATGTTGAAGATGGAGAGAGCATAGAATTCACAATAGATAATTGCATAATTAAAAAAATAACATGTGATGAGAGCTTTTAGAGTTCAAAATGAGATTGATCAAGCTCGTGTTTGTCAACTTGAGGATTCATAGAACCATTGTTGCTGCAATAGAGTAGACCATTGTCCATCATATATCACAAATCTAGAGGTTATTTTTGAGGGATGTTCCTAAGCAAGAAGATGAAGTCTGAAAGCATCTCATATTTTTTGCAGGAATTCTGTAAGCATCACATATTGTTTTAAAGATAAATAGTTGCAGGCACAGCGATTTGTGAGATTCTCTGCATGTGAGAAACACACTGTGACTTAGAAAATGAATATATGTGTTACTTTGGAGCATTGTGATTTGTAGAGCTATCGGTGTTGGTTGTTAAGTGAAGAGAATGCTTGCTAAAGTGTGTGCAACATTGAGTTCGAGCATTAGCAGCATAGAGATGTGAAAAAATATGGTAACTGGAAACCTGTGCAACATACGCCGAGGAAGAGAACTAGTGAGTTGAGCGAGGAGCTCTTTGTGGTGAGTTATGAATAGCTATTATTTCTTCCTTTTAAAAATTGGTTGTAGTGATTATGTAATGCTGTGTGAAATTGAAGTTGTGAGGGAGGTATAAGGTTGAGAGTTATTATATTGTTAAATAATGAAATTGTTGTTGATATTAGTGCGACAATTGGGAGGGTCAAAATGACCTGCAATAGTGTGATGAATTATTGTAAAATAGATATGAATATATTGCATTGTTTGTGAAGCCTATAAGGAGACTATGTTGGAATGTGTTGTGTGATCAAACCATCTTTTCTGCATAATGTCAGTTTCCATTCGGTGAACGCCTTTGGCCTAGAATGATAGAAATTTTCTCTCTGTCTTAGCAACCTCATCGAGTGAAACGGCTTTCATTTCGATTACTTCGGTGAAATAGACTTAGAAACACTAGTTTCATTTAAGAATTCCATACAATGTACTTTTCAGTCCATTCTTGCAAAAAAATCCAAGAATCGGAGACTAGTATTGTTTCTTGAACAAGTGCCATCGTTTAAACAACGTGAAAGCCTCTGTTGTGTTGAACATTGACTTATTGGTCGAATTGTCATGGGAGGACCTGTTGCGTAGCCTGGACATATACTTCGCCTATATTTCTCGGAGAGAAAAACATGTGTGGTGCTATTATCCCATTCATATCTTCCAAACCACCTATATTTTTCATTTCAATAGAACAATATTGTAAAGTGAGAGGAAGAAACTTGTGGTTTTTGTATAATATTTTTAGCATGCATGTGAAGCCAGTTAGGATGGAAAATCTCAGCGTCAATACCATCTGATGTATTTTCCATCTGTGAAGGTGTTGGTGCATTGTAGTGGTTCTATCAGCAGTTAATGTGTTGTTGTGTTTCTGTTCGATGAAAACTAGACAAAGGGATTACCATATAAATAGACTACAATGGTGCTAATTATGTTGAAAAAAAATTGATTCTGAAAGATGATAGCACACAGAGACACAGTGCAGACAAGAGATGGAACAATATCACACAAATATCTTGAAGGTAAGCTGATATGTTTTTTTTAACCCTGATTTGAAAATGTTCTTTGAAGACTACTGTTGCAGATGCTGAGGTAAAATTGAATGGAAAAATGAATGAAAACATGCTCATCCTGGAGGACATAAGAGAAATATGCATGTTTATTTGAGGAGGTTTATTATGCATAGTATGATGATTTATTATGCCTAATGTGGATTCTCCACAGTTTTGGTTAAGTTATTTTGGACAAGGCATGTAGTGGAAAAAGAAGAATTATTTTGATTGGTGATTAGAAATTGCTTAATGTTGTAAACCTTTGTTTTACCATCATGTGACAGCATTTAAGGTGGGGATATTCAGGATGAAACAGTGTACGAGTGTACATCATTCATTGAAGAAGTTGCTTGTTCTTTGTACACAGGTAAAGAGATGTGAATTGATGTTGCATGGTGTATGTAAGTGCAGGGAAATATTTTCATTAAGATGACAAACTTGTGACCATGCAAGTATTGACGGTGACAAAGATGGCACAAAGGAATGGAAACCAAAGGGTTGAGTTTTTAGAAAGAAAGGTTTATTAATAACCTTAACAGGAGCATGAGGTATGATACTTCAGGAAGATATTTCTGAACATTGAAGATTGAATGGTTTATTTATTTTCACCTTAAAATAAACCTTGGAACACTTGAATTGAAATTCGACTAAATACTTCAGTATCATGTGAAATGATAAGGAAAATTAATGATTTTTCATAAGATTGAAGTATGAAAGAGGGTGAAAATTTACATCCTAAATGTATTTGAGGTGTATGTTTACTGAAGAATTGTATAACTTCAATTAAGTCAAATTATCCACTATCATTTTTATTGGGAAAAAATTTGAAGTGAAAACAGATGTTAGAGTCAAATGAAAGTTTGGATATTTTGAGTTGAGATGATTATGTTCATCCAAGATGAAAAATTGGTGTAAGTCTGAATTCAAAGAGTCGTAAGATAATTCCAAAGTCTTAATGTAATTGGGTGCATGATCGGCAGAGCCCGACACCCAAAGAATTGGTTATTGTAACACATGAATTACTAAAGTGTTGTTTGCAGCAAGAAGGTTACCAGAGATTAGTTCCAAGACATAGAGAACCCAAGCACAGGAGGAGAAGTTGAATTTTGATAAATGAAAAGTGTGAAGGATTTCTGGGAAGTGGATTAAATGAAGTCCACATGTGAACAGAGGCAGTTCACAAAGAAGGGGAAGATGACTGTTGATAGTCATTTCCGGAGGTCTAATGAAGAGTATGAGCAGGAGAAGGCTGAGATAACAATTCACCTTAAATTTTTAATGGAGTTTTTGCAGGAAAATGTGAAATACCAGACACATGGTTGGACCATGAGAAAGAAGGTGAAGTGGCAGAAGCTACACGCAAAGAGGGAAAAGCAGGTAAACATACAGTTGATGGAAGAGCTGAGGAAGCTCGAGTAGATGTTGAGTTATGGAGAACTCATAGAGGTTGAGTTAAAAATGGATGTTTCCATTTATGGCCCGAAACATGGCAAAATTCTGGGTGAAGAGATCAGTGAGGAAGATCTCATGAACTATTGGGATAGTTACGAAGCATCTAAAGATGTGTTGGCAAGAGAAATAGATGAGGCCATGAAGCCTTACATTTTTTCTCACAGTTTATGTATGTTTGCAGGATGTGTGAAATATGGTGAGCAATCTGATGGAACTATCACAAAGGAGAATGAAACTCTTGAGGTAAAGTTTGGTAGAGAATTCCTTTCAGAGAAGGAAAGTGTTGATTGGTTACAACAGGAAGAAATCATAAATGAATTCTTATTTGGGGTAAGACAGCAAGTCGAAGCTGTTATGGAACCGGAACAAAGTGGAAATGCCGAAGAAAAATTACAAAGTGGTACATCACAAGGTGTTGAACAAACTTTGAAGCATGGAAAATTTTAGGGGCTAATATTCGCAGGTGGGCTAATTTTCCATGGTTTTTCCAAAAAAAAAATATTCGCCAACTTCCATTTTTTTATAAAAATGATTGGCCCAAATTTTACAATATAAAATTATTTTATGTTAAAAATTGTCAACATTATATATACAATATATATAATATCATTATAACTTTTAAAAAATTTACAAATACATCAATAAGAATTTTATAGTTTGCATATTAGGGACTAGTGAGATTCGCCAATTTTTTAAACTTCAAGATAATTTCCATCCTTAAAATTATCCCTGCTTTGAAGTTTGTTAAAGAAGAAGAGTTGAATCTGAAATTTGTTCAGAATGATGCTGAGATAGCAAGATCCCAGAAAGAAATGAAGACAAAGGGATCTCATGGAAATACTCAGCAAAATATTGAAGCAGAGAAAGAAGGACCATCTGATGATTGGTCAACAACAAATGAAGGTATGGAAAGCAGTGTAAAGTTTCCAAGTTCTACTCCAGTTGAGATTTTTAAGTTATATAGAAAGTTAGATCTTCAGAGAAGAGAGTTGGAAAAGAAGAGGATCTATACTCAAGGTTCATGGCTAAAAGAGAAAGACAAAGAAATTGTTCTCAATAATAATCAGGAAACAGGGAGTAAGGAGGTAGGAATGATTCAGCAATTCGAATCATTATTATGAACCAGAACAGGGAGACATTCTTGAAACAGATGTTGTGGAGGAGGGACTAACTGATAGTCTCACAGAGAATTTAAATCAGCATATTGATGTGCTGATAGACGAGGAAATTTCAAAGAAGCATACTGAAATGTTACCAGAAGAGAAAGAGGCACTGAGGCTTTATGTTTTTTACTTTAAAAATTGTTTTGTGAGTACAGATTTTATTTCCGATGCTGGAGGAAATCTATTGGACTGAGAAATTGAACTGATAAGGAGGATAATGATTAAAGTATCCCCAAAGAAGCCAGTAGCAGTAAAACAAAGAAGAAGCAGCAAGAGGAAGACAACAGGAGATTGTGAAAGCATAACCAATAGGGTGATGCAGCATAAAGTGTGGAGACTTGGAGAAGAACAACAGACAAAAGCAGCGACAAATGGAAAGTTGCAGCACAAGATATGGGATCTGGGCAGAAGAAGATCTGAACACATGATCAGGCGATCATGATTAATTTTCAACCTTGGGAGTCTGATGCAAGAGCATCAAGGCCAATTCTCATTATTTAATTATGTAATAAGGGGGGTGTGACATTTTAATTATTTTATTAATTAAATTGTTATTTTTTAAATAAATTAGGAGAGAAATTATAAATGAGGATTTTTTGTATATATTCTTTTAATAATTAAAAGGATATGAGTGAAATAGAATTAGGTAGCAAATTTAGGGAGTAGGAATTCTATGTACGGGACTTTGTTGAGTCCACACCTAAAATCAATCTAAATTAGATTTAGTTGAGGATTGGATGGAGAAATTTGTGGGGTGAAATAAATACATTATTTATGTATAAATAGGAGTGTTTTTATGAGGAAAAAAAAGAGTTGAGTGTGTGAGGAATACAGGAAGGGTGAGGAGAGGTTCGAAGGGCCAAGAGCCAAGAGGCTGCCCAATGTAATATTTGGCCAGAGAATTTTTTATATTTTATATCTGTAGTTGATTTGAATGGCTCTTTATCCTTCATGTAATTTTTGAGCTGAATGTTTTCATGGTTTTATTTGAAGAAAAATTGAGCATTTTTCATATTAAGTGAAGCATTGAAATTTTATATGCTAGGATCTTCTTTCTAGAAGATACCAAGCATCACTCAAGGAAGGGGTTTTGTAAAGATATCCGCAATTTTCTCTTTTGTATTGACGTATTCCAACCTGATATTGTGTTTAGCAACTTCTTCACGGAGAAAGTAGTATTTTATTGGAATATGTTTGGTTCTTGAGTACATCACCGGATTCTTTGAAAGACTGATGGCGCTAGTATTGTCACAAAAAATAGTAATTGGTTGCTTAGTTTCTATGTTGACATCCTTCAAGGCTTCCTTCATCCATAGAATTTGTGTACAATAATCAGTAGCAGCTATATATTCAGCTTCAGCTGTAGAAAGGGATATAGATGATTTCTTTTTGCTGAGCCAAGATACAAGACAATCTCCCATAAAGAATGCATTTCCACTAGTACTTTTTCTATCATCCACACTTCCGGCCCAATCAGCATCAAAATAGGTTGTCATAATAAGAGTTGAACTCTTAGGATACCAAAGACCAAAATCAGTCTTTCCTTTCAGATATCTAAGAATTATTTTCACAGCTGCTAGATGGGATTGTTTAGGACTTGACTGAAATCTCGCTACCATTCCTACTGCTTGCATAATATCTAGTCTTATAGCTGTTAAGTATAGGAGAGTTCCAATTATTGACCTGTAAAGAGTTGCATCTATTTGGGGGGTATCATCATATTTGCTTAATTTACAATCTGTGGTCATTGGTGTACTCATAGGTGCACAATCTTCCATCCCATATCTTTTAAGCATGTCTTTAAGATATTTTGCTTGAGATAAAAACATGCCTGCAGAGGTTTGAGATATTTGTAGCCCTAGAAAGTAAGACAACTCACCAATCATTGACATCTCGAATTTTTTGGACATATTTAGAGCAAATTCATGGCTCATTTCTTCATCATTGCTAGCAAATATTAGATCATCAACATAAACAAGAGTGATCAGAAGTTTTTCTTTGTCCTTCTTCATGTAGAGATTGCTACCTGCCACTCCCTTTTTGAAACCTTCTTGTTGCAGATAGTGATCCAACTTTGCATAGCATGCTCTAGGGGCTTGTTTTAATCCATACAAGGCCTTTTTTAGTTTGCATACAAGGTCTTTTCCTTCAGTAAGATCAAATCCTTCTGGTTGCTCCATGTAAACTTCCTCCTTGAGATCTCCATTCAGGAATGTTGATTTTACATCCATTTGATAAACGTTGAATCCTTTTGGGCAAGTAAATGCTAGAAACATTCTTATGGCTTCCATTCGAGCTACTAGTTCAAAGGTTTCTTCCAAGTCAATTCCTTTGATTTGCGAGTATCCTTTGCAGACAAGTCTGGCTTTATTTCTGATGATTTTTCCATCTTCATTCATCTTGTTTTTGAATACCCATTTTGTTCCAATTATATTTTTATCTTTTGGGCGAGGTACCAGTTCCCAAGTCTCATTTTTTTTGATTTGATACATTTCTTATTCCATGGCCTTTATCCAATGAGGATCTTTGCTTGCTTGAGAAAAAATTTCAAGTTCTATTAAAGATAATAGAGCCACATCATCTTTTCTAGGGGTGCTTATCATCCTTCTTCAAGTTTGGATTCCTTCATCTATATTTCCGATGACCTGTTCTTCTGGATGATATATTTGAACAAACTTGATCTTGGAGGGAGTTTGTGAAGATTCATTTTGAGGTTCTCTTTGAGGTTCTTCATTCTCCTCTTCTTTTCCAGGTTCTTCTTCTTCACTTTGTTCAAAGAAAGGCTCAACTTCATGATCTTTAATTCCTTTTTCTGGAAGGCCTTCATTAATCTTTACATCAATGTTTTCCACTATTCTTCATAGACGATAGTTTTAACATTTGTAAGATTTGTTCCTAGTGGAGTATCCAAGAAACATTCCTTCATCAACTCTTGAATCAAATTTACCTGGTGAGTCATCATTTATTTTTATGAAACATTTGCTTCCAAAAACTCTGAAATATTTTACTGAAGCAGGTCTTCCTTTCCATAATTCATAAGGAGTCTTTTCATTATTTGGTCTTAGTAGAGTTCGATTTAAGGTTTAAACTACGGTTCCAACTGCTTCTCTCGAAAATTTTGGTTGCAAATTGGCTGCTAGTAGCATTGTCCTTTCCATTTCTTGAATGGTTCGGTTCCTTCTTTCAACTACTCCATTTTGTTGGGTTGTCCTAGCAGTAGAGAGTTCTCTTTCGATTCCATGCTCTTTACAGAATTTATCGAACTCTTTTGAGGTGAATTCTCCTCCTCTATCCGTTATAATACATTTAATCTTAGAATCTTTCTCATTCTCAATGAGAGCCTTAATATTTTTAAAACATTCAAATGCTTCGGATTTATATTTTATGAAATATATCCACATCATTCTAGTATAGTCATCAAAAAATAGAGCAAAGTACCTTTCACCCTAAAGAGCTAGAGTTCTAGTTGGCCCACACAAATCTGCATGAATAATTTCCAAACGTTTTGTTGTTGAGAACTCCTTAGTTTTGTGGCTAGTTCTGGCTTGCTTTCCATGTTGGCATGGGCCACATACAACTTGATTTGGTTTGCACATTTTTTGAATATCCCTTACTGCATTAATTTTGTTGATGTTGACTAGGTTAACAAAACTTGTATGCCCCAATCGCTTGTGCCATAACCAACTTTCATCTATTTGACTTTAGTAACATTTATCTTCTTGTATTCTACTGAGAATGTAAACATTATCTGGTGTTCTTACTCCTTTTGCCACAAGCTCTCCTGAGGACGAGTCTCTTATTTCACAATTTTTTGTACTAAAGACAACATTATGTCCTTGGTCACAAATTTGGCTGACACTTAAGAGATTGTGTTTGATCCCTTCTACCAACAAGGTATTTTGAGCCTTTCCTAGTCCATTGACAAGGGTAGTAGTCCCTTTTCTAGTGATTTTAGCAGATCCACTTCCAAAGGATACATTTCCATTTTTCTTGTTCAATGAGATAAACTTCTTTTGGTCACCTATCATATGTCTCAAGCATCCACTATCCACGAACCAATGATTTTCTTCACTATGAGCACATAGAGCTAGGCCACATTTATCAGTTTTGAGATTTACGTTTTTAGCTTTTTCCCTTTTGAGAGGGAAATCTTGTTCATTATGATCATAATCATCACATGAGCAAGACAGATCAAACGTATCCAAAGGATCAAAGGAATTGTAATTTTTGATTTGTTCTTGCTCTTTAGGCCCACGGAGTTGGTTTGGTTGATTATTCAATCTTGGTGCTTCATTCTTATGAGCCTTGCAATGCTTAGCTTGATGCCCAAAGTTTTTACAATTGTAACAATGCCCAAGAAAAATAGTTTGATACCTGTTGTAGTATCCATAGCTTGAATCAACATTCTTCCTTGGAGTTTCTCTTTCAAATCTTGGTTTTGAGATGTGACCTTTTTCCTGAGATGATTTTTCTTATTTTGGATGGCAAGAGAGTACATCAACATAGCTTCTGGCATTATTCTTCGTACTTGATGATTCTCCTTTGAAACCAATTCCAAACTTGTCATGTTAAGGTCTTTGAGTGTTAATAATGTTGTCAAGAGCTAGGAAGCTTTGCCAACTCCTTTTGATTTTCTCCATTCCTTTCTTAGGGACACTATTTCAGCTTCACGTTTTTCACAGATATCATCCTTCTCTTTTAACTTGATGTTCAAGAATTCTTCCCTTACTTTTGCTTCCTCTCTTTCTATTTTGAGATAAATTATATTCTTTTGTAGATTCTTATTTTCTTCAATGGCACTCCTTAGCAAACTATCCATGCTTCTTTCATCTTCTATTTCTGAGTCATCATCATTTGTAAATGCCATGAATAGCATTTCTTTGCTTCCAACATAATTACTTTCCTCATCTAATTCATCATCACTTTCTTTGTACTTATGCACATTTCTAGTTGATTTCCTCTTTATGACTACGAATTCATCTTCATCAGACTCATCTTGTTTAGAGAAGAAGTTCTTATTATTAAACCCTTTCTTATTGTACATCATTCTTTTAGAGTCCTTTTCATCATCATTATCATGTTTATGAGGACATTTTGTAACGTAATGACCTATTCTTCCACAATTGAAACAAATAAGAGAGTACTTACCTTTTAGCTTAGATCCCCTTTTTAGTCTTTGTACAAATTAAGCTAACTCATTTTCAGTATCCGATTCATCGTTGTTGTAATTCCATCCTTTTCCTTCTTCTGTAGATTTTTATGCTTTGAAAGCTGCTTCTTTTAAATTTGGGATCCCTTTCCTCATCTCATAGGCAATAATAATTCCATGAATTTAATCCATCTTGAGAGTATCTAGGTCCTTCATTTCTTATATGGCACTTACTTTGGAGTCGAATCTGTCAGGAAGTGATCTCGGGATTTTTTTAACTATGGTGCTTTCTTCAATATTTTCCCCTAGTCCTTTAAGAGAGTTAACCACTTCAGCCACTATGAGGAATTATTATGCAATATCTTCTTCACCATCCATTTTCAGACTCTTGAATTGTCTTCTATAGGTTTGAAGCTTTTCCTTCTTAACTTTGGAATCCCCATCATATAGCGAAACCAATTTATCCCGTACTTCATTGGCTGAGTCATAGTTCATGACTTTCGTAAATTCGGAATTGGTGATTCCACTAGTGATGGAATTTAAAGCTCTGGCATTATGAATGTAGGCTTTTCTTTCATCTGGATCAGTTAGAAGATCGGTGGGAGATTTGTATCCATCCAAAACAGATTGCCATACTTCAGGGCCAAGAGACATTAGATAGTAGGACATCCTCTTCTTCCAAAAACTAAAATTTGTTCCATCAAAGATAGGGAGTTTCCCTGTTGCTTCCATGTTCTTCATTGTGCCTAAGAATCCTTCTTCCAGCTGTTAGGTTGATAATGAAGAAGCTGCCTTTGATACCAATTGTTGGAAATACTGAGGGGGGGGTGAATCAGTATTTCTTTTCAATTGTTAATTATTTCCAGTTAGATACTTCACAATTAAAGACATATAGATATATATAATAATGATATTAAGAATTAAAGAAAACTTCAATCCTTTTTTCAATAATAGTATACAATAGATGAGAGAAGGGCACCAACCCTTTTAATGAAACAGGCACCAACCTGTTTTCCAAGCACCAACTTGGACTTTGATGAGGCTCCGACCTCTAAGGCTTGGACCCTATCTTCTCAAGGCACCAACCTTGAATTTTAGAGGCTTCAACCTCTAGGACACCAATCCTTTAGTCTTGATAAAATGAGTAATGTACTTACCTAGTTACTTGAATATCTTCACAAGGTTCTGCACTGTTCAATGCTCACATGTCCTATAGCTTCATAACACTTAATGCCTCATTGATTGTTACTTCACTGTTTAGAGTTATTACATCGATTTCATCACTATCCCAACATCCAAATATTTGTATACATCACATAGATCTGAGGCTGCAACAGGTAGAGTCCTAAAGGTGTAAACACTCCACAGATCATAAGCTTCACCAAGACTGCTATACCGAGTTTTAAGAATGTAATTTTGCACCAAAATTAACTCCAATCAAGCCATTGTACCAGGTCCAAGGGTATATTAATAATCTGTGGTTTTGTGATGCTTGTGGTGATAACTATAGCTTGAACTGAGGGTGTCTATTGAAATAGCCGAAATATGGAGCTATCTATTGGTTCGAGGTACAGATATATTGAACTTGTCCACACATAATACACTGCAGATATGTTGTAAGTTACTGAGTTCAACTGTGACACAATTCTGTGGTGCTAAAGGTGTCCAAGTTCTGTGGGTTAGTCCAAGATGTAGCTACCTATCACAAGGATCTCTTTTGAAGGTTGCAAGACCTTATTTTTTTGTGCTGGTTCGAAGGTTTTGTGGTACTGAATCAAGGTGCTGGGATAGAAGTCTGAAAATCAAGATTATTCCCAAATAAAAGTTTCCAGAACCATCCGTAACCCTTTTTTCCTTGGCTCCTTCTCTTCGGTGTCTTTAAGTTCACAAGTTGTGAACGGTGATCTTCTGTGCTATGGATATTCACCGAATTGCCTTGAAAATAAATGAGATATGAGGTCTTATTTATATGCATTATGATGTGAAATGAGGGACATGGCCCTTGGAGGAAGGCCGACATTAGGGATAGGGTATAGGTCAGCTATATGTCAAAAATAGGATATATAATATTCAAAAATTAATTTCTCCTAGAATACTTGGAGTTTTGGGCCAAGTAATAGCTCATTGGAAAGGGAAAATTATGTTATAGATGATGGTGAAGGTTTCATAGAGAAATTTTTCCTACAAGGTAGTGAAAAATAATTTTCAATGTGACTGGTCATGTATTGGTGCAGAAATGGGGGTAGGGCAGAGTGTCTTGGGCTTCTTTGATTCTTCATTATAACTTCCTTCATCATAAGGTTACCGTGCCATAGTGATATATGTATTCATGTAGTCTTCGATCATCTAGCATCCTATTTCCATATTTACATCAATGACAACCTAGATTAACAAAAATATGGGACAAGTTACTCGAGCTTATTGAGTAAAACTGAATGCATCATTTCAAGGCAACAGCATAGAACAACAGGAGTTGAATACATATTTCCAGGTGTCATTACAGAGAAAGAAGGATCACAAAGAGCATAAACATATTTTTAGGTAGAAATTACAAATAGCACCCTCTAATAAAGTGTTGAATATGCAAATCAGTTTTGGAAAGTATATTTTTATATTGTATTAGTTTGATATATCCAAATAATTTTTCATAAGATTTTATTATGTAAAGGATTGTATTATATTAGGTATTTTTGAATTACACTCTATAAATATTTTGTAATTCGAAGTAAGAAGGGTTGAACCCTTGTGATAATCCAGATACATTATTGTAGTCTTCTGAAAGTTTTTGAAGATAATCAAATATTTTTACTTCAGTCTTAACATCATTTGTGTTCATGTGAGTTTTTCTGGTATATTCATCTCTATTTTTCATCATATATTCAAGATAATATAGGAGCTAGGGTAAGGCTAAGTTAAGTATTAACTTTCCTGACAACCCACTGAAAAGTTAACATCATTATGAAGATTAGCTAATTGAACAGCCAGTTTGAATTAGTTCCTCTGCACCTTTAAATTGTTTCATTTTTTCATCTCTTGAATGAATGAATATATATATATATATATATATATATATATATATATATATATATATATATATTCATTCTTGGTTGTAGAATTATTTTGCATGCATCTATTGTATATGGTTAATTAAGTATTCGGTATGAATGTTTAATTGTCATATATCTTCTCCCTTTTCCACTTTCAAAAAATATTTTATGTTGTTATGAATGAAAATAATTCCTTTGAGCTTCTCAGAAATATTTGGGTTATACAAGTGTTAAATTTTTAATGCATTCATCATATAATTCAATTAAAACTCTTACTTGTATGCTTTGGCACAGTTCCAGAGCCTAGAACTTTCTACAAATATACAATAGCAACTGTTATGGCAACTTATATGTATCTATTAGATGCAAGGTAGGAAAAAAAAAATTATCTTTGTGCACTCTGCATCAATGTGGGACCATTTCTAAGTTGGATAGAAAATTTTAGCGTTCCACGTGGTATTGATATGACTCATTGGATAGTAATTGATTTTCTAAAATGTTTTATTTCGCAACAACCGATCGTATTTACATTTGGAACTCACCCTTTAGAGATAAATGATTTGGTTATGTGACATGGTTCTTGCATGTGGTAAGAATAAGGTCTTGAGTTGCAATGGTTTGACAGACTTGCATTTATTTCTTTAACTTGCATGGCTTTGAATCTCGTGAGCTTGTACTATGAATATAATGAGGAAATTAACGGAAAATATGAGAACTAATTTCGATCTAAGGCTCGTGTTTTCAAAGGGTTTTCAGTTTATCATACGAATATTTGGAGTTAAGCTGTGTTTTGTGTTAGTGTGAATTCTAATCGCAAGCGTACGAAAAAATCTTACTTTAGTTGTGCATAACAAACAACCCTAACATCAAAGATGGTTGCCAATTTCTTTAGATCTACAGTTAGTTGACCAAGACAAATGCTACAAAATCCATATCTATGCAGCTAAAGACATTAAGCAGTAAATAAAAGCAAGAGATGCTCCATGCATCCAATAGACAAGACAAGAATATTTTTAAAGAAGTTTTGTATTTATGACACCTGGGAAGGGAACATAGAAATATGTTACCATTCCCCCTCAATGGGATGGGTTCTTGTATGTCCTCAACGCTTCAAATCTAAGATCTCTCTTTCTTGATGGTGTAGAAAACCCAGACAAAAAATGGAACTCAAGGGGAGCTCACAAGAAAAATGGTAGCAAAATATGAAAATGATGGAGGATCAAAGTCAGACCAAAAGTATAGATCCAGAGTGATCTTTAGGCAACAAAAGGTAGTGAATGAATGGAAAAACCCTTCTATTTATAACAAAATGTTGAGTTAGTCTAGATATTGGTGCATAATTAAAATATTATTAACCAAATCTAGATCTAACTTTTATGGAATATTTTATTATATTTGTTAGAGGGAAAAAGAATTTGAATTTGGTCAAATCCCTTTATTTCTAAATAATAAATAAATAAATGATTTATTTATTATTTTAAGAGTGTGGTTGGGTAATAATTAAATAAATAGTGATCTATTCAATTGTTTATAAATGATTTAAATTTAACAAGGAATATTATTTAAATAATGTTTAAATAATTATTCCTAGAAAATAATAAGATAAATAGTGATTTATCTAATTAATTTTCCTATTTTGGGTTAAATATGACCATGAATATTAATTAAACTGATGTTTAACTAATTATCCCTTGAGGAAAATCAAACAAATATGGATTTGTTCAATATTTCCTCATGGGGTTTCCTGTTTAGACCATAAACAACTTAATAAATTATGGATTACTAAGCTATTTTTCATAGTGAAAGCAATTTTACTTACGGTAAAATTGGTCTTACATGGTGTACTTTGGCCCATCTTTTGGTTTGACATGGTATCAGAGCCAGTCCCACTATTGGAATTTTTTCCTATGGTGTAACTCCCTCATTCCTTTGCTCAATCAATTTTTATGCTAGTTTATGTTGCTCCATTAAATTGTTGTACTGTAATTCTGCATTTTTTTTTAATTTATCTCTGCAACTTCTGCACAGCTCTGACATTTGCAGCTCCTGAAGATTCTGCAAGTTGCAGTCCCTGAAATTCTGCAATTTGCAGTTCCAGCAGATACCTACCACTCTGCAATTTTGCAGTCCTGCAAATATCTGATTCCAAATTTTCTTAACGGCCTTTTGGCCTCCCCCATTCTCCAACACATCCCTCATCCATCCCTATCGCTTCCCATTACCTGCTCTTTGCACAGTGCTCACCATACTTACCCACTCCCTCACCACAGTCCTCACCTCTCCCTAAGCTACGCCTCCTCCCTCTCTCTACAGTCTAAAGCCCCTCGCTCATACCCATTCCACCTCCTCTCGACTTATCCTACGCCACTACTGCGCTATCCAACACACAGCACCCCTGTCATATTTGACATTTATAATAATTAACGGCATATCCAACACCCCAGCGTTCTGTCATATTCGACATTTACCACCCCTCTCTCCAACTGTTATACGTTGTCACATTAACTGTTATACGTTGTCTCCTTTATAAATACCGCCACGCTCTGTCTATATAATATGCCCTCCACATTAAAACGCCGCTCCATTTAGCGCTATCCTAACAAACATCCTGTTACTGCATATTCAATACCACTGCATATTCAATACTACGCATATTCAAGCACTCTGTCGAATGCTCCACTGTCCGCCCCTCCCACCATATATACAGTCCGCACACTATATATACAGTCCGCTCCACCATAATCCATCCATATATACAGTCCGCCCACTCCATTTACAATATGTTTTCTATAATCAATATCGCCCCCCTCCTCCACATTTTCAATACCATTCATTAATAATACCGCCCCCCTCCTTCACATTTTCAATACTAATATTCATATAAATTTTCTTTCCTCAAACACAAAAAATATTTATTTATTTTTTTGGTGCAGAATTTAGTGTTTTTAGCAAAGATTTTTTGTCCCTTTTAATTGAGAAATTTCCAGAATTGAATATTTTCTAGCAAAAATTTTCCTCTTCAAAAGAATTTTTTCCAGCAAACTAATGCATTCTCTCATATCTATTGTTGGGGTGGTTCTCTCCGTCAAAGAGAACTATCTTGAATGGTCTCGGAAGATTAAACACACACTCATTTTTAATGAGTTGTGGAAAGGAATCTGTGAAGGACAAGAAGGAAATCCACCAACAAAGCCCACTTCAGAAAAAGAGCTCGCCATTTGGGAAAACAAGAACTGCAAGGCCTATGCCTTGATTGCAGCTTCCGTAAATGAAGAGGTGAGTCACCATATTTCATCATTCTCAAATTCCTATGATGCCTTGAGCAAGCTAAAAGAACTCTATGACTCACATTCAGAATTAGAAAATGTTCAATTGATGATTAAGCTGTTCAGTCTTGAAATGAAGAATTATGATCCCCTTGCTTTAGCTTCAGAAGTTAGATCTATCATGCATGATATTGATAGCACTGGTGTAAAAATGGACATACCTCTCATAGCATATGTTAAGGCATTATATCCAACTTACTCACATTATCTTGAGTCTTTGCAAGCAAGTGGGAACCTTGAGCATATCACCTTTGATACACTTGAGAAAAAGTTTGCAGAAAGAGAGAAAGCTTTTGGGAAGATGAAAGTCCCTTCGTCTTCTGAAGAGGCTGCATACTTGGCACATAGAGAAAAGAGTCATGCTCCAGATTCATCCAGAGGAAGAGGTGGCAGAAGAGGCAGAGGAAGAAGAAACTTCACAGAAAGGGGGGGCAGACAATCTGACAAATCCAATCTTCATTACACACGTTGCAATAAAGATGGACATGATGCATCCAAATGCAGAACACCTTGGGAGAAAATTGAGCAGCAAAGAAATCAAGACAAAGGTAAAAATAATGACAAAGACAAAGGTAAAGCACCTGAATCCACTCATTATGTTCTAGCACATTGTAACAATGGAGTAACTGAAGACTTATTTGATGTTTCATTTACTTCATGGAGAGATGATTGATTGCTAGATTCAGGAGCAACATGTCACATGACATTTAGAAAAGATTTTTTTGAAGAATTCACTGACAAAGTTGATGGAGCAGTATATTTCACAAATAAATCCAAACTCAAGCCATCAGGGCTTGGCACAGTCAGGCTTAAACTGCCTGGTCTTCCAGATCATATTCTACATGAGGTTCTATACCTCCCTGAGTTGAGGAGAAACTTGTTGTCCCTGGTCCAAATCCTCCAACAAGGACACTCCATTCACTTGTTTGATGGCAAGGCAGAGGTTAGAAAAGCATCAGATCACTCACTTGTCATGGAGGGAATAGAAGAAGGGAGACTCTTGAAGCTGAAAGGTTCATCTGCTCATGCTCAAAACTTTACATTCAGTTCACATCATGATGAAGGTACATTCCCATCAAGTCTTTTATGGCATGCTAGATTTGGACACTTAAACTATGAAAGCCTTCATTTGTTGAAGAAAAATGGTGTTAATGGACTGCCTACAATTCCTAGAAAACCTAAGGAATGTGATGCTTGTATTATAGGAAAGCATAGCAAACAGCCATTTCATGATTCACACTCCCGAGCACATAGAAAACTTGAGCTTTTTCATTCAGATTTATGTGGCCCTATGACTATTTCTTCTGCAAATGGAAATAAATACATGATGACATTTATTGATGACTACACCAGAATGTGTTGGATTTACTTATTGAAGAATAAGTCTGATGCTTTTCAAACATTCAAGAATTTTCATGCATGGATTGAAAATGATGCACAAACTCATATTGGCTCTCTACGTACTGATAATGGAAAATAATACACTTCAAACGAATTTGAAAATTATCTTCGTCAACATGGAATCAAACATCAAACAACTATGCCATATAATCCCCAACAGAACGGTGTAGCTGAAAGAATGAACAGAACTATTTTAAATATGGTTCGCTCCATGTTATTTTTCAAGAATGTAAAATTGATGTTTTGGGCTGATGCAGTTCTATGTGTTGTTTACATAAAGAATAGGTGTCCTTCAAGTTCAATTAGAAACAAAACTCCTTTTGAAATCTGACATGGCCACATTCCTTCGGTAAATAATTTCAGGGTCTTTGGGTCCATCTGTTATGCCTTGATACCCAAGGGTCAAAGGAAAAAACTTGGTGCTAGAAGTCGAAAATGTATCTTCTTGGGGTACTCCAATACCTCCAAAGGATGTCGTCTCTATGATGAAGCAAATAAGAAGTTTGTAATTGCAAGAGATGTCATATTCCTTGAATCTTCCAAGAGTGACAAGTTTTTTGAGTGGCAACTTGATCGCCTGGATATATTCACACATGCAAATTCTTTCCAAGAATTTGATAATGAGATTCCACATCTTGAAGGGGGGATTCCGATATTGAATCAAACTTTGGAATCATGTCCTGAAGCACTCTCTCCCCCACATGAAGAAACAGCCATGGATGACACATTGAATGATGTGATTGACAGAATTGGTAGATTGAATCTTGAATCAATCCCAACTCAGTCAAATGACCAGCCTGGGCCATCTCAGAAAGGTCCTCCCAAATGGCTAACAAAGACACTGGAGAATGTTCATCTTGATGAGGTTGGAAAAACAGGAACAAGAAGTTCCACTCAACAAATCGAAGGTGATGTAGATAATTCTGATTCTCCTGTTGATATGGATATTGCTTACAACTATGAATTGAGTTTGTCTACAGATCATGAACCAACTTCCTTCAAATAATCTGCTTCTCATGATGAATGGAAAGAAGTGATGCAAAAGGAGTATGATGCCTTGATAAAGAATGGCACTTGGAAGCTGGTTGATCTGCCTTTGGGAACAAAACCAATTGGTTGTAAGTGGGTCTATAAGAACAAGTATAAAGCAGATGGCTCACTTGACAAGCACAAGGCCAGGCTTGTGGCAAAAGGTTTTGCACAAAAATAAGGAATCGATTATGAAGAAACTTTTTCTCCCACAGCAAAATGGACCACCATCCGGACTCTCTTTGCCCTAACAGCTCATAATGGATGGAAAGTCCATCAGATGGATGTAAAAACAGCTTTTTTGAATGGAGATCTAAAGGAGAAATTTTATATGTCCCAGCCAGAAGGATTTGTTGTAAAGGGTCAAGAACACAAAGTTTGCAAGCTTATAAAATCCTTGTATGGCCTCAAGCAAGCACCACGAGCCTAGTATGAGAAATTAACCGAGCATCTTCTGAAACTTGACTTCAAACATTTTGATCTTGATGATGCAACTTTGTTTGTTAAGAAAGTTGGAAAAAAAGTTGTATATCTTGTGGTATATGTAGATGATCTTTTGATAACAGGGAACAATGAGAGCTATATTGCATCCATGAAGAAAGAATTGAAGAAAGGTTTTGAAATGACTTATTTGGGTCATGTTCATTACTATCTAGGTATTGAAGTAATTCAACATCCTAAATTTATATTTCTTTCTCAAAAGAACTACATTAGAGATCTCTTGAACAAGTTTGGCATGGATGAATGCAATCCCTTAACCACTCCAATGGAACAAAACTTGAAGCTCACATCTATTGAAGGGAAGGAATTCGAGGATGCAACTAAGTATAGACAGCTTATAGGAAGTCTTATCTACTTGACCACCACCAGACCTGACATTTCATTTGCTGTTGGAATCCTCTCAAGGTTCATGCAAAAACCTTGTGAAGGACATTGGTCTGCTGCAAAAAGAGTGCTAAGGTACTTGAAAGGGACTCAAGACTTTGGACTCAAATATACACAGGTAGGCGACTTCAGCTTGATCGGATACTCTGATTCAGACTTTGATGGCGACAAAGAAATAGGGGTGTCTACTACAGGTTACACCATGAGTCTTGGATCAGGAGCTGTCTCATGGAGATCACACAAACAGTCAGTTCCAGCAGATTCCACGACCGAGGCAGAATATGTGGCAGCAGCTGAAGCAACAAAGGAAATTGTGTGGCTCTGGAAAATCCTGGAAGATTTGCAGATGAAACAAATTTATTCCACACCACTCATGATCGACAACACTTCTGCAATAAAGTTGGCCAAGAACCCAAAGTTCCATGATCGAACAAAGCACATCAATACAAAGTACCATCTAATTCGACATCATGTTCAAGCCAAAACCATCCATCTACATCATTGTTCCACAAATGAGCAAACTGCTGACATCTTCACCAAAGCACTTGGAAGAGAAAAGTTTGAAAAGTTCAGATCGATGCTTGGACTCACCAACATCCCTTCGGATTAAAAGGGGGAATGTTGACACCTAATCCTATGGGTTGGGTGTGGATATGTAATATTGTATAATAAATAATATTAGGAAATAAGGAAGGCCAAGAGTCATTGGGAGATGAATCCCAATAGCCTCACCTCCATGTATAAATGCATGTACATTCTTCAGCTAATACACATTCTGATTTGTGGAGTTACCTCCTGGTTTGACAAATAGTAACAGGTTAGATGACCAAAAATTGGTGTAACATTTTGGGTTTTTACTAGGTCTAAACCTCCCTAGTTACTAGAGGCATCGAGCTTAGCTGGAAATTTTCACTCTATACTAAAAAGGGATGTGTTTTCTCTAGTCTTAAGTGCATTACAGGTAAGCATTTTGGTTAGTTACACATCTCATTGTGTATTTTTCACTGGTTTATTAACTTCTCTGTGTATTTATTTATTTTATCCTCTTGTCACAAATATTTTCGTTTGTCAATCATCCCCTCTCAATACTTCGTTACACTAGTTTTGAAATACTTGGCCATTTAACCACTACACTTTTCTTGAAAATAAAAAGAGAAACAACATTTTCTCACCCTTGTATTGTGTTTATCCCTCATTGGTTGGTGAATTTGAAATCACATGCAAAATTTTCTCAAGGTTTTAGGTATAAAAAAGGGGGGAAACCCCATGTATTATAGTTCAAGCTAAATTTCCTTTACCATGTAATATTTGCTAGTTGTTTGAGTCTAAATTAATGCAAAAATTATATAAAAAAAACATGGAAAGAAGACCCCCATGAAAATTGCATTCATGTTAAAAGGCGTCCCCTGAGTCCCCTTTTATGAATTTCACTGCATCTATTTGGTAAATTCCCATTCTAAGAAAAAATATGTGTTTCGCAAGGCTGCTCCTAAAATTCTCCCCTACAGTTACGTGTTATTTCAAGGATTTTTAATTTTTATTCCCTATGGAAAATTTCAGCACAATTATTATGTTTTGTTATACTTTGAATAAAAAATTAGATACGTCAAGGCCACTCGTGGAAAACCCCTGCTCTATATTACATGTTTCCTTTAAGTTACCCCTTATGCCCATATGCCCTTAAGTTCTCCTTTTCTGCAAAATGAAATCACCAAACCCTTGCATGCAAACCATCCTATTTTTCCATCTATTTCTAGAATTTTTGCATGTGATTTCTATTCTCAACATTTTGTTGTTATTTTCATACAAATAAAACTTGGAATTTGTACAATCATGGAATCCTTGTTCAAACCCTAACCTTGTTTAATTGCTTGTTATAAAAAATAACAAGGGCACCCTCTTTGAATGAAACTATCATTGAATTTATGAAAGCTGAAACAAATGAAAACAAAATGCACAGGTTATAACCCACTATTAAGACGAAATTCTTGTATCGTGGCATGGCCCTTACTCAGCAAGGAAAAAATAATTGTTTATAAAAGATTATATTACCCTATGATAATAGCATTGTGATTTGGGTTTGAATCTTCATCCTACATTGCAATACCATCTCCTTGTAAGCTTATTTATGTTTCTTCCTCCTAGAAACAAATGAGAAGTTACTACCTCTGATTAAGTACAGATGATTTGTATTAATTGTAAAGTGAAATGAGTAGTCGATGGCTTTACTTATAATGCAATTATGAATAATTATTTTGGATTATTTACATATATGATCTTAGGTTCTTGAGGACAGGACGGAGGCCAAGGAAGAAGGAATAGACCACCAGGCTGGTGGGATTCTGGCATTAAAAAAAATATTCTCTTTTATGTCCATTTTATCACTAACTCTGATGAGTTCCATCAGTTGGACACCATGGGTCATCTCAACCTATGGTCTCCAAATGTGTCAAGTGTCTCTCCTATCTATCGAAATAATTCAGCTCTAGCTATTACACAGCATTTTGTCGTTGTCCTTTTACTCCCTATTCCTAGATCTTGGAGAACTCATACAGTGGTCCCTATGTACTTTTCCCATCATGGAGCACATGCCCTTGGATCCCACAAAGTCTAAAGATCAATTCCCCTTTGACTCATTTCTAGGGAATCTCCCTAAAAATATACTTTTTGGAATAGAGCGACCACCCAGTGTTTCACCAACACTTATGGAAAATCCTTAGCCTATGACCTATGTTGATCAGCGCTAGTATGGACCCCATACTCACGTTGATCCACTTCTGGAAGTGTTTTAGAAAAGGAAACGAAGCTTCATGGCCTAAAAGCTTCGAGAGTGGAGATATGGATGTTTTTTAATCATGATATAGTTGAGCTTTCTCCTTTGGGTTTCTTGTTCCTACAAATGAGGAACCACCCAAGGAGATAAGGCCTCCTTCAGTCTTATGAGGATCCATGTCCCCTCCTCCCATGGATATAAAATTATCCCTTTCCACATGCCTCTATTAGAACAGAAGAAGAAAGAATAGAAGAATAATTTGAAGACTGTCTTAGCTTTAGAATGAGAGAGTTGAGATCCTTAGCCTCGTTGTGTTAATCTTGGAAAAGATTTTTTTGGAGACGCTCTTAGCTTCAGACCTATCAAAGGAGAGCACTGACATCGAGGTGAAGGTTGTAACTCCCCTTTCTGATCATTAATATAATAAAACTGGTTTTTACTTTCCATTTTCGTTTGTTATTATGATTAAAATTCTAATATTCCTTGATCTGTTAGATAAATTTCATTCAATATAAGTATTATTTGTTCTATCTCATTCTGTATTGTCTTTTGTCTCTTGCCACAGGTCTTGATCGTAAAGAGGAGAAAGGGACGTGATCTAGAGTGAAATATAAGTGGATGCACTCCAAAGGAACAAGTAATCGACACAAGTTTAAGGTAGGTATTCCTATCGTTTGTTTCCAATTAAATGTAATTTAGGAAAGTAAACACTTTTTGTCTTGTTTGTTGCTAGACCGACTCTAGGGCTAGAGGGATAGTATCTGTCCATGGAGAGGATTTATCTTCACAAAAAATTGGCGACTCCGCTGGGGAATTCTTCTAGTGTCCTTCGAACGCTTTGAGATTTTGATTTTTCGATCACTTTCATCGAATGTCCATTTCTCTCTTGATTTTATATTTTGTGATTGGTTGCAGTCTTTAGTATTTTTTTTAAGTGATAAGTATATTCTTGTTTGAGAAAACCATTATATTTTTTGTGTTATTCCTCGATCAGTGCTGCTAAGTCTCTAACAAAAGCGATGACCGGTGTTAGTTTCATTAAAACAGAAGCGCTTATCCCATTTTAGCGCTAGATGTCGCCTCACGGGCACGCTGATTTCTGAGTATGTTTTTTTAGTGTTTCTCTTAATTGATTTCTAGTGTGTCTTATCCTTCTAGGATTATTTCTCTGCTCAATATTTCCTTTATTCTCTTTTGTTCAAGTGAATGGATTGTCTCAATTAGCCTAGATTTGGTCCCTTTTCTGTTGAATTGTGCATCCTCATCACCCTATGGTTTCTAGGTGCTTTATCTCATTTGAATGGTTGCATGCTTCACTGAATACCAGACCTACTATTGAGTTAATGTTCTCATTCAGTTTAAACCATTTGGATTTGGTGTTCTTTCGCTTTTCAGTTGATTTTTGTGACTATAGTTTCAAGTTTCCATTTCGGGTCCATTTGGTTCTCTATTTCACCCACAGGCATACATAACGTTGCTTTCCTTCAACTATTTAGGTGTGTCAATTATTGTGAAAAGGAAAGAATGTTTTGCTTTGAGGAAATGATTTGAAATTTCTCTTTGGTACTTTGATTATTGTGTCTTGTAGATTTTTGAATAATTTCATTAGAAATTACTCGAAGCAAGTGATTACATTTGAAGCGCATTTTTCATCCTTTTTGCATGTTTTCAATATAAAAAAGAAAAGAAAAAATTGCATTCATTTTACATCTAAAGTGAAAAGTTTCATTTCGTTTACTTCTAGTGCATTTAGTGAAAAACTAGGAAAGTGAAAGAGATTTTTATTTTCACTTTGGAATATGCACTTAAGGAAGTAGTAAAAAAAAATTGTCATCTAGTACATTTGCTTGCCCACTACATTTATTGTGTGAACCTCTTCCTCTCAATTAGTGTATTTTTTCATCAAAATGAACAATTGTCTTTTTCTCGTATAGTTGCATTTTAGGGATTCAGGTGACATCGGTAAGGCCTTAAAACCAAGACTTAAATTCAATATAAACTTTAAAATTTTATTCAATGAATATAAGGAGCATTTGGAACTTAAGACAAAACATTTAGAGGTCTAGGCTAGAGACATGTTCCTGCATCTATAAACCTGGAAGTTGTCGCTAACAGCCTGTGTTGCATTATGGGAGTGAAACCCTATCTCACGTACGGAATTATATAGCACTTGTGGCACGTATGATAAGTATAAAGGGATTCTCTCACTAAACAGTTACACATTATAAAATTCCAACATGGACTTGTGCTCCCTATATCGTCGAGTATATAACGAGAGACCCCACTAGGTTGTTATCCTTTAGCCATAGGTAACCGAGTATTCCACCTTGTAGACGTGATACATCAAACACATCATTCAAGGAGATTGTCTGCCCGTACTTCTTGGTTCACAAAGAGGTATTCTGAAATTCATGGATACCTGGTAATCCTTTTTGCCTAGATTATCCATTTTTGGTTTATTTTGTGTTTAATTTCAAAAATTTATTTTCCACGATAACATTTTACCCGTGCACAACTCCTTAGTAGATCTTAGGTTGGGACTAATGGCAACATTTCCCAAGTTTACCAATCAAGGAACCCCCTTAGATGAGAATGTTGGTCCTTTTCCTTCTTTTGTAAATGTTGGTGCTCCCTATATGGTAACTTTGTCCCTCCCAGGATTTACCATTGGTTTTCCAGTTTGGTTATTTTCGACCCCCGGGGTTCCGAATTTACAAGATGCTTCTTGATCAAGTTCCCCTCCACCTCAACAGTGTCAACCTCACGTGTTGACCCCTATCCTTCTTTGCATATTTCTTCACCTCATTCTTCCTTTCGCCTGGTGAAAGTATGGATTCTAGTAACGAGGAAGATAACAAGAATAAGAAGAGAATGAAGAAGAAGAAGAAAAATAAGCAAGGGGGAAACCAAGTAACCATCTCTACTGATGCCACTAATGTTTAAAAGCCTTACAATCAGTCTTTCCAAGTCAAATTCCCTTACAAGCTTTGTAAGGGTGACCACCTTCTTAGAGATTGTCCTAGTATTCCCAAGGTTTTAGAATTGTGGCTCACTGGCCCAAATCAGCCTTTGTCATCATCCACTAGAAATCATGCTAGTGATGAACCCTCAATTAGTGGTAATGAGGTTCATAGGAAAAAGGGTAATGTAAAATTTCCCTGTAGGTTATTTGAAGGGAATCATCCCATTCACCTTTTTCCTTATATGGATGAAGCCTCCCAAGTGTTAGATACCCTTATGGATTCTTAGCCCTGCCTTCTGGTTGGTTACCAGAATTTTTCCCCTAATCCTCTGCTAGTTGATCAATAGATTAATCAAAATTTATCTCTGGTCAATTCCACTCTCTCTGAAATTCAATCCCACGAGTCCATTCCCGACCAACCATTGGTTGAGAAAATGGTCGACCTGATTCCACCTATGGTTGATTAGGCCTTTCCTGTAGAGATTGAATCTCATACAACTCAGATTATTTTTGTTTCTTTAGATTCCCATGGATTGGATGGAAATCCTCTCTTTCCCATGATATAGGAGGTTGGCCCTCTCGTTCCTGCAATATAGGAGAGTGATCCTCTTGTTCCCGTAACACAAGGGGATATTTCTCCCATTCCCATGGAACCCCCTCCAAGTAGTTTGGTCGCTTGTTTCAATTGGATTCCACTGACGGGATATCGTCTTCCATCTTACGTGCCCTTTGAGATCATGGTACAAACCTATAATGTGGTCATACCTAGCACAATAATAGATGAAGGTGCATCTGTTAGTATTCTTTCCTCAACTACTTGGTAAGATTTCGGTTCTCTACAGCTTGTGCCTATTACCCAAAATATGTTGGCTTTTAATAGAAGAACCATTCAACCGTTAGGGATCCTTCCTAGGTTGCCTATTACTTTGGCAGGAAATATTTTCTATATAGACATGATGGTTTTGCAAGGACCCTTGGATTTTCACTTACTCCTTGAGCGTGACTATACTTATTTCATGGGTTCTCTTATCTCTTCTTTCTTTCGTGTGATATTTTTTCCACATGACAGAATGATTTTGACCATTGACATGCTATCTTTCATTGGTCCTAATTTGGATCTCAATCAATCATCATCCCTAAATGTTCCTTACACGCGAGTGGTATCTTCCATGCCATAGATTAATTATGTGGAAACCCGCTCCATGCCCGCATCCACTAATGGTCCAGTCACTGATATAGTGCATCATGTACTGGGGGCATTGGACCCTTATTTCTAGAGTGTTTTTCTCCCATCAAATGAGAACCTCTTGGAATCCATGACTTCTTATGAGTCATGATCAAGATCTTTGAAGAAGAGTTCCTTTTCTTGTGTCAAGCTCCTTAAAAAATGAAACAAGCTCTTTAAAGCAGAGTTCCTTGTCTTGTGTCAAGCTCCTTGAAAAATGAAACAAGGTTTCTGGAGCATAGTTTGTTTTCTTGTGTCGATCTCTTTAAAAAGTAAAACAACCTCTTCAGAGCAAAGTTCCTTTTCTTGCATCAAGCTCCTTAAAGCATGAAACAAGGTGTCATGAGGATAGTTCTTTTACTGTGTCAGCCTCACTAAAAAATTAAATAGGTCTCTATGAACATAGTTCTTTTATTGTGTCAAGCTCATTAAAAAATGAAACAAATCCCCTTTCAATTTGAGTCTTTTCTTAGATCTCATAAATTCCAAATCGAGTCTTTCACTTGAACTTGTAAATGAACCTTCATTCCATCCACCTGTTAGTAACTAGTACTCTATCCAAGTGAATGAACTGAAGCTAGGGGGCATGTACCTCGAATTGAGTCACCATGCTGGGGGGCATGCAAACTTATCTCAAGCATAATTTTTCTACATGTTTCAAGCTTATGTAAAAATGAAATGATTCTCATTACACTTCTTATTATTGTCATTTTATCAACCTATTTTTTCAAGATGAACCTTGGTTTTCTCATTCCATCGTCACCATCTACTTGGCTGATCATACAACTTCACTTGGTTTTTTTACCCATTCCTAAGGAACCGCTGCAATGAGTGGCATTGTTAGCCAACCTCTTGACCTTTACTTGTTCTGAGAAATTCCACCATAACCAGAACCAATTTCTATCCTTAATCCCACTCGTTCCTCCCGGAGGAGTCACATTTAAGTTTTTTTCTGACTCTTGAAACATGAAAATATTATCGAGTACTTGTTGTTTTGAACTCATTAAAGGAAACAAAACGTCGTTACCCAGTATATGTTTACCCCTTTTTTGGGCTGAGATAAACTATTTACAAAAAAGGAATACGTTAGTTAATCATGACTGAGAGATTATCTCAAATATTGGTTTCTACCTTTTCGAGTTCGAGAGACTATCTACGAAAATGGATCTTCGAAGTTTTATTTTTCGCTTCTTTTTCAAACTCCCTAAACATGAAAAAGATGTTGAGTTTTACCTTTGCCAGGCTCGTTAAAACTAAATGACACTGGACTTGTCACAATGACAAGACCAAGTTTCTCCTTCCTAGGGCTCGTAAAATTTACTAGGATGGATTCATCTAAAAGATGGACTTATATGACAAGAATATGCTATTCCCTTCAAGCTTGCAATCAAAAATAATTGGGGTACTCGCGAGAAATGGTGTGGGGGAAATGGAAGTATTTATCAGTTGTGTCAGAAGTATGTCACTCTTGAACATGACACATCCTATGTTTTGTATCAGGTTTGGGTCATCCTCACTTCGTCACTTACCTTCATGGGTTTGGATTATCCATTATTGCCTCTCACATAATCTTTTCCACGTCACCATGAATTTTGATCTTATTTTTTGTAAAAATACGACCAAACTCTGGAGTCGTGTCACCAATATGTTCAAGAGTAGTCCCTTCTGCAGCTCATTCATTACTTGATTCTCTATTCGAGTCTTAATTCACAACCATCTTGTTTCCTCTGTCTCATGTCAATGATGTGGGATACATCATGGCCCTCCTTTGACAGATTACTTCCTTTCGACTTCAAAATATTATCCGGGAAGCTGATGTATAGACTCCCTTCCGGTACCTTAGAGCTTGCATGCCCTAATGGCAAGTTCTTCACATTAGACAACAGGTTCGCAACATTGGCCTTCGATCGAGTGATTTCATGAATGTTCCACTTCAGTTCCTTATTCACATATCTTGATTTTTAATACTGGTACCTTGAGAACCATTGTCATTATTGGTGGTTTCTCTCATGCCTATTAACAGCTTACATCATTGATTGGTAATCAAGAAATTTTATTACATGTTCGACTTCAGCTCATTTATTCACATGCTCGAATATGTACTTGATTGGTTCATGACAGAGCGTAAGACCCTGGGTTTTTTTTTATAAAGTCTAGGCTATGAGGTGATATGATTTATTCATGATTGTATACATGACTCTTTTAGATGGATGTTTTTTATCATACCATGAGTCTACATTTATGATCCTTCTTATTCTAGATGGTTGTGCCCATACCATGGATCCATTTACATGATCTGTTTACGGATGGATGCATCCATGCTTTGTGTTCATGTATTTTTATCAGATATTTTAGTTATGTATGTATCTATATGCTTGATTCACAGGTTTTCCAATGACGGTGTCCTATTCCTTGCACGTAATCGTAAAGCATTTCAACCCTCACTCTCATTTTGCCTTCATGCTTTAGGGGGCATCTGTTACATAGCATTTTGTCACTATCATTTTACTCCCTGTTCCTAGATCTTGGAGAACTCATATAGTGATCCCTATGTACTTTTCCCATCATGGATTGCATGCCCTTGGATCCCACAAAGTCTAAAGATCAATTCCCCTTTGACTCATTTCTCGAGAATCTCCCTAAAAAGCTACTTTTTTGGAGTGGCGCAACCACCCTGTGTTTCACCTGCACTTATGTAAAATACTTATCCTGTGACTTGCATTGATCAATGCTGGTATGGACCCCATACTCGCGTTGATACACTTCTAGAAGTGTTTCACAAAAGGAAATGAAACTTCATGGCCTAGAAGCTTCAAGAGCGGATATTTGGATGTTTGTTAATTATGATAGAGTCGAGCTTTCTAATTTGGGTTTCTTGCTCCTACAAATGAGGAAACACTCAAGGAGATAAGGCATCCTTCCATCTTATGAGGATCCATGTCCCCTCCTCCCATGGCTATAAAATGATCCCTTTACACATGCCTCTGCTAGAACAGAATAAGAAAGAATAGAAGAAGAATCTAAAGGCTACCTTAGCTTTAGAAGAGAGTGTTGAGATCCTTAGCCTCCTTATGTTAAGCTTGGAAAAGAGTGTTTTGGAGTCATGCTTGGATTCAGAACCATCAAAGAAGAGCTCCAACATCAAGGCAAAGGTTGTAACTCCCCTTTCTGATCATTAATATAATACAACTAGCTTTTACTTTCCATTTTCGTTTGTTATTATGATGAAAATTCTAATATTCCTTGATCTGTTAGATAGATTGCATTCAATATAAGTATTATTTGTTCTATCTTGTTATGTATTGTCTTTTGTCTCTTGCCACAGGTCTTGCTCGTAAAGAGGAGCAAGGAACGTGATCTGGAGTGAATGATAAGTGGATTCACTCCAAAGGAACAAGTAATCAACACAATTTTCAGGTAGGTACTCCTATCATTTGTTTCCAGATGAATGTAATCTAGGAAAGTAGACGCTTATTTGTCTTGTTTGTTGTTAGACTGTAATATTCCTAAATTAGCATGCAGCTAATTGGAATATTAATTTTTCTCTAAACCTATATTTAGATGAATAAATGGGTAAGAAGGCCCATAAACATTTCTAGCAGCAATAAAATCCCTCTTAATGTGAAAAGGGATCATATTCATAGCTGGATAAAACACCCTCATGTGTGAACATGGGCTGATGCATGGAGACAAGGTCAAGTTTGACCAAGTCAACAGAGATGGAATGGAGGGAATGAATCATCAATAGAGACAACCAGTATGAATGTGGATTAGTTTAAATAGCTACATAAAATCTATATTGAAGACCCTTAGGTGTGAAAAGGGCTGGAGCAGGTTGAAGAGGTCAACCTTGACCAAACCAAACAGTGTTTTTATGGAGGAGTGGCATTGATGATGGTACATTGCAGTTTTGGAGGGAGATTGATTGTGAGATGGTGGAAACCCTAATGAGTGGGACCCAAGGTGATAAGGCTTACATTTTTTATAAGGAACAGGATGTAAGCTATATGGGGTTAGCTTATGAATTATATTTTGATATGTTTGTTTAGACTTTTTCTCTCTTCAGTTGTTTAGCTAAGATTGTTGGTGTTGTTTAGCACAAGGTATTCTTATTTATGAATTCCATCTCTTTCCTTGAGAGGCCTCTTGGGAGAGTCATGATCTATAATTCCACACATTCGGCATTCTGGCCAAGCTTCTGTCTTCAGCTACAGCGAATTTTCTGCATAATATTGTTTTGTGTTGCAAGGTGTTGAAGTGAAGGGTTGAGAAACCCACTTTCTGAGCTATTTTTCATTGGAGTAAGGATTAATTCTCTTGGGATATCAGTTTGGAGGGTTCTTGAGCACATTTCAGATATTTGGCATCAGGCCAATCCATTTCCATCACCTATAGCATAATTTCATTTTGGAATTGTGTTATTTTGGAGGGAAGCTTCAGTGGGGGATCTTGTGGCTCTGTTGAGTGTTTTCCTATGGTTGAAGGGTTCAGCCTTTCATTGGAGGAGACCTTTGAGTGGATATACATCAGATATATATTATTTCAGCCTCCTATATTCATGTTCTTTAGTTTTCAGTGATTCTTCACTCTTTGGGCTGTAGGTCACCATTTGTATTGGGTGTATTTCCAGAAACCCTTCTCGGGTTCTCTTGGATCTGTATAAAGGATACTAGATCTCAGTTTTTGAGCAATATTGATTAATATATGAGTTGATCAATTTGTCTCTTTAATTTCTAAGTATAAACCCTCATTAGACTGCGTTGTCACTTTTATGCAGTATTCTGTGTTGTAGTATTTTTTGGGTTTCAGTGTTTTTAAGCTATTCTGGGTGTGGGAGACTTGTTTAACTCCTCTATCATGATTTGTTTCTGATCTCCTCTTGGGTCTGGGGGTTATGATGTTAGATATAGTGGATCCATGGTTTGATTTTGATTATTATAGAATACATTTCTTAAAATGTGTTTTTTATGTCTTGTATTGTTTCTATTTCCATTTTGGAATATTACAATGGTATCAGAGCATAAACTTGGCTCGGACTGTGATTTTTCAACCATTATGCTATAAGAAGAATAAGAGAAGGATAAGAGATCTAAAATGGTGGAAGGAATGAGCCTGGTCTCATCACTTTTTAGATCTATGAAGAACCTCTCCAAGGAGGTTAAGTAGATGAAAGAGAATAGATGCAATGAAACCTATAGAGAGTTTCAAGAAGAGGAAGGTCCATGTACTTCCTATTCTCAGAAGAAAGAACCAGTGTTGTAGAAAGCTCCAAAGCATTATACTTTTCCCTTTCCTTTTTAGGAAGAAGACAAGAGGCATGAGATGGAGGGCACTTGGAACATGAGATCCTAAGTGGATACCTTGCAGAATATAAGTCTCAACCTAGAGCTTTCAAGGAGACTCTAACTCTTCCATGGTTTATCCAACTTGAATAAGAAAGGATGCCTTGGAGCAATAGGAGAATGAGGGGCAATGGATTTCTATTGTCTACTTTTGATGGATCATCCACATGTGCAGCAAGGGCTTGGGTGATGAAGCTAGATGCATTCTTCCTACTACATCCAATGGTAGAAAGAGAGGTTTTTGAGATTGAAACGCTACACCTTGAGGGTAAAGAAAACACTTGGTGGTTCATCCATTTGAGTCATGCAAGAGTGACTAATTTTTCAGATTTCACTCAAAGGGTGATCAAAATATTTGACAAGAATAAATCAGAGGGGGAGGAGCCTTCACCACCACTTGAGGAGACTTGTACCAGTGCTGACACAACCATGGAGGAGCAACCATCATCCTTAGCAATTGGGGGAGCCAACACATTGGAGGAAGGTTCCCTTGTAGCCATATAAGATGTTCCCAATATTCACCAAGGTATGCATGAGTTTCCACTTTCTGTTATTTCAGAAAATCTTATGGAGGGTTGTGTAAATATGCCATTACAGGACCAAGGATCAAAACATATTGCTAATTTGGAGCAGCAGACTTTCACTGTGATGTGCAGCCTTGAGTTGTTCAAGGAGAGGATAAACAATCATCCTAGTGTGTCATTATTGAGCTGCACACAACACTTGGTGTTGGGGTGTGGATTTGTGGAGGATAGGATGAGCTTTTTCCTAAATAATCCAATGCAGAACTATATGTTTAGCATTGATCTTGAGCATGAGACAAAAAATACACCATTTGGGATATCAGCAGCGCTATCATTGAGAAGCAAAGATGAGTTGGGGGCCTAGTTATTATTAGAGCATTCTGATGACCATTACACTTGTGTGGCATTGGATGAGTAGATGATCAATGAGAGACACTTTTTATTTCATCATTGTGATGGATCTATGGGGATGAACATTATACAGGCCTATGAGGAGGCTTTGCCTTCAACATACTTGGATCCTTATGGATTCAATATGGTCATTGGTGTGGGGTATTCTCTAGGAGATCTCCAAGAAGTTTCATTTCCACATCCCATGAAATGCAAAGGTATAAATCTGATTTGGGAGGATAGTATTCTTCATTGTAGGAGTAACAAGATGGAGCATGGTGGGAGACACCCACATGTGGATGAATGGGTGTGGATGGTGAGCCAGAGGTTGGTGAGCCACTTGCATATCTATGACACAAGGTAGTAGGAGGCATGGCTGCGTTGGTTACTCTTGAAAGAGTTTGGCCATCATGTAACATATCCTTCTTCAAAGGGTATGATGGTGGAGGAAACTTGGTAGGACACTTGCATCATATGGCAGCAAGGAGTTTGGGTTCATTGTGTTGATATGACATTCTTCATGTCAATCATCATATCTTCACCTCATGATTTGTATGATGGAGGTGTGAGGGAGCAGCAAGAGTTATTTTTGATTTGGCTACTCTTGGGAGAGTATGGGCAGAATTTTTCCCATACTTGGCATGATGTTTCCAGAGAAAGGGGTGGCACAGTCAAAATGTAAAGAGGCTACCCTTCAACATTGGAGGATAAGGAGGTATTTCCACACAGGGAGGAGATCTCCACACATAGCAGCATGATGGTGGATGACTTTGGCATATGGCATGTCAAAGAAGGAATTCATAGAGTGACAAGAGCCTTATCACTAAGGCCAACAGCGTTGTCACTTGGGAGTATGTTTCTATTGATGGAGTGTTCCAAGGGGAGTATGCATCCCTTCACTTTACAAAATTTTATGAGGAGATTCTCATGGGAGGACTCATCCATGGACCTCACTTTCAGCTTACTCACTATGCATGGTAAGAAATGTATTTTTATACTTATTGATCATTTCATTGAGTATTTGCATTATCTCACCATATATGTATAGTGCATTGCTCCATACGAGGGAAAGATTATTTTTGGGTTTCATGGTCATTCTAGGACCAACACTTATGATGGAGATAAACCTTCTCTACATGACTTTGGGCAAGTGTGTTGCTATTATTTTCATCCTCATCTGATATATAATGTTATTTACTACCTAATAGTAGATGAGAAAACATGCACAGCTAGCAACATGTTGAAGAACAACTTGCCAGATGATGTTCTCAAACAGCAGTTGGAAAGACTGCATTGTATCCACTGGAACAGCCATTGGGACCATCCAAACATGCACATAACCTTCATCATTCTTATGATTTGGATACCATATGGTGATGATGTACCATTCACTTTGTTGGGATGGATTGGGCCAGCATGATTCATGATTCTATGGAAATGATATTTGGAGGTCCAGTCTTCTTCTTGCCACTTGAGGGAAAAATTATTGTAGCCCAAGATCAGTAGCTACTCTACACTTATCATAAGCGGAGAGAGAGACAGCGTGGGGTAGGCTAATTTTTCTACCATGTTTAGTCAATCACCCCACCTACATTGCAGGAGCCAAGGGTGGAGGATATTTTTCATGAGTTACCATTTTGGAGGGTGGCTCATTTTGTATGGATGATAGCTTGGGGATGGGAGATTCACATGGGGATGATAGATCCAAATATATATCAGATATCATGCCTCAAGAAGGCCTCTAGACAGCACATTGTTTCCTCCACGGGTGTTTTACTTCTACATGATGATAGCTATTTGGGATGGTCACCAAAAGCTAACTTGCATATTTGGGAGGGGCAACTTGGAGATGTATTGATGAGACAGCATCTTGTTCCTTGGAGGAATTTATCATATGAGGATTCTACAGGGGGAGGATATGAGGCTCTTCAATTCTATCCTTGGAGTTTCTTGAGGACAAGCAACATCTGGGAGGGGAGGACTGTAATATTCCTAAATTAGCATGCAGCTAATTGGAATATTAATTTTTCTCTAAACCTATAGTTACATGAATAAATGGGTAAGGAGGCCCATAAACATTTCTAGTAGCAATAAATCCCTCTTAATGTGAAAAGGGATCATATTCATAGTTGGATAAAACACCCTCATGTGTGAGCATGGGTTGATGCATGGAGACAAGGTCAAGTTTGACCAAGTCAACAGAGATGGAATGAAGGGAATAAATCATCAATAGAGACAGCCAGTATGAATATGGGTTAGTTTAGATAGCTACATAAAATCTGGATTGAAGACCCTTAGGTGTGAAAATGGTTGGAGCAAGTTGAAGAGGTCAACCTTGACTAAATCAAACAGCGTTGTTATGGAGGAGTGGCATTGATGATGGTACAGCGCAGTTTTAGAGGGAGATTGATTGTGAGATGGTGGAAACCCTAATGAGTGGGACCCAAGGCGAGAAGGCTCACATTGTTTATAAGGAAGAGGATGGCAGCCATATGGGGTTAGCTTATGAATTATATTTTTATATGTCTGTTTAGAATTTTTCTCTCTTCAGCTGTTTAGCTAAGATTGTTGGTGTTGTTTAGCACAAGGTATTCCTATTTAGGAATTCCATCTCTTTCCTTGAGAGGCCTCTTAGGAGAGTCCTAATCTATCATTCCACACATTCAGAATTTTGGCCAAGCTTCAATCTTCAGCCACAGCGTAGTTTCTGTAGAATATTGTGTTGTGTTGCAGGGTGTTGCAGTGGAGGGTTGAGAAACCCACTTTCTGAGCTAGTTTTTCATTGGAGGAAGGATTCCTTCTCTTGGGAGATCATTTTGGAGGTTTCTTGACCACATTTTAGATCTTTGGCATCAGACCAATCTATTTCCATCACCTATAGCATAATTTCAGTCTGGAATTTCATTATTTTGGAGGGCAGCTTTAGTGGGGATCTTGTGGCTCTATTTGAGTGTTTTCCTATGGTTGAAGGGTTCAGCCTTTCATTAGAGGAGGCCTTTGAGTGGATATGCATCAGATATATATTATTTTAGCCTCATATCTTCATGTGCTTTAGTTTTCAGTGATTCTTCAGTCTTTGGGCTGTAGGTCACCATTTGTATTGGGTGTATTTCCAGAAACCCTTCCTGGGTTCTCTTGGATTTGTATAAAGGAGACTAGATCTCATTTTTTGAGCAATATTGATTAATATATGAGAAGATATATTTGTCTCTTTAATTTCTGAGTATAAATCCTCATTAGACTTTGTTGTCACTTTTATGCAATAATTATGTGTTGTAGTAGTTTTGGGGTTTCAATGTTTTTAAGCTATTCTGGGTGTGGGAGACTTGTTTAACTCCTCTATCATGATTAGTTTCTGATCTCCTCTTGGATCTGGGGATTATGATGTCAAATCTAGTGGATCCATGGTTTGATTTTGATTATTATAGCATACATTTCTAAAAATGCGTTTTTTATGTCTTGTATTGTTGTTATTTCCATTTTGGAATATTACATAGACCCACTCTAGGGTTAGAGGGATCGTCTCTGTCCACGGAGAGGATTTACCTTGAAAACATTAGCTATTAGGCCCCATCCCAACATACAAGAGATAAGAAGAACCCATCCTATCAATGACCAGTAAATTTCATTGATGGTTGGAACCTTATTCAGAATTTGCGTAAATGTGACAATAGTTCTTGGGGTATTGTTCCTAAAGTTCCACATCTTGTTTCTACCTCTCGTTCTACTACAGATGCCTCCTCTTCACCTTTTTGGAGACCTATTCTTGATTTTTATTCAAATATCATTCCCACTCCTACCATCACTAGTCATGTTCATGATCATTCTGCTACTCCCTCAACTATCATATTTGTTGGACCTCATCCTATGTCTACTTCCCCTACCAATACTTGTTCTGAAAAAGATCCCAATCATGATGTTGCCCCTGAATCAGTTCCAAATCCTACAACATCTTGCTTCAGAGGGCACTAATTATCATCAACATGTGGGTGCAACAAAGCGCTGATTTTCCATTGAAAAATTTCTTACAAGGTCTAAAAATAATTCATTTATTTTCACATACAAATTATGACACAAATGGTGGATGTTGGCAGGGGTTTTCATACTAATATTTTGAGAGTTCATATTTTTCTGGTGCACATTGAGACGGTGGATGTTTTTACTAGGATATTTTGACGGTCTTTTATTTTGACATGTCAACCTCATCGTTCCATAGTTTTGACTTTATTATCAAATATATGGATGACTTTTGGACAAAATTATGCATACACGCCTCGATATATATATGTAATGTTAAATTTATTTCTTGATGCAAACCTTTATGTGATGCATTCATATTTTTGTATGGTGGCTATCATGCATTTTATATGATATCTTGATTATGAGATCAAAAATTTATGGATGTGGGTCCTCCCCTTTTCAAGTCATTTCCTATTTTTAAGGATCCTAACCTTATTTTTCTTACACCGGATGCGGTTGCCTCCAGTTCATTGTGATGGGACTCAAGTCCCTTGTCGCCTCCCGAGGCAGAACCTATGGGCAGGCCATCTGGCCTCCCACACTCGCAATTACTGTGGCATTCAATTCGCCACCCCACGCCATATTAACTGCAGTCTCTGGAACCGTCTTCGCAAGGTGCTCATCATCTGCTTCACTTCGGCTCTTGGCATGGATAGGGATTATATGCATGGCGCCTGCCCTGTTTGCTCTGCCGCTGTGTTTTACTGTGTTTCTTGCCTGTCTGCCTGCTCGAAGCCCAGCGCTCGAACATAGACAGGCAGAAGGTGTGAACTGGTATGCTGTTTGGAAACCACTCTGGAATTCCATTATTCGCACAGTCATTTCTATTTTTATAATTCGTTGTTTTGCTCCAGTGGTCCTGTGCATTCTCTGCCTTCTTGCCTACTCCATTTGCCTCCCTCCGCCATGCCTTGTTTACGCCAGCGCATGCGCTGTCGAAGAGGCTCCAGTCGGGGCAGAGTTCATCGTTCTTCGTCGTCCCTTGCCTCTGATTCTTCCTCGGAATTTTCTTTGAAATCCAGAGGCCGCAGAGGCAGACCTTGTGGCCCTCCCTCCGCGCCTCCCTCTGAGCCTCCGGTTTTCCCTTCTGCCGCTCCCTCCGCCCCTCACCCATATTCCCCTTCTTTCCTCCGCCAATCTTCCCAACATGCTGAGTTCACCTTCAACTGCACATTTGATCGTCCAGTTCTCAAAGCCTTTGTTATGGTTTCGGTTTGCGAAGAATCCTCTACTTTGGTGCTTCCTCCGCCTACTTCTCCTGGTCCCTCTGTCACTTTCCAAGGCCCCTCTGTTCCCAGCCCCACTCCTGCAGATTTTTCCCAGTTAAATCTTGTCCCAAACATTTCAATTCAGGTTCAGAATGTGGAACACGCGGACAAAGACACAGTGCCACCTTCCGCTGATGATGAGAGGAGCAGAGACGAATGGGGCTGCAGAATCGTTGAAGAACCACCCTCCTCCACCGATGCTCAGTAGTCAGAAGACACCTCAGAGGTTTTGGTTTTCCAAGTTCAAGGTCTTCATGCTCTTTCTGGTTTTCTTGTGGTTTTATCCTCTGCTTGCAGAGCGGCATGTTATAATTTTGGTTTTTTTGACAAAATATTGGGATGTAATGCCGGTTTCCCTCACAAGGGCGGAAAATTTAATCTTTTGGGACTAGTTTCCCCACGCTGGGCGGTCCAAACCATGATTTTTCCTGGCAGTCAAGCCCTGTGCTCAGGCTTCCTTAGCTGGGACAGTGGCAGCTCTATATTATTATGTTAATTATTAATAGAATTAGTGTTACTTAAAAAAAAAAAAAAAAAACCTTATTTTTCTTACCTTAAAATAGTTAAGCCTAATTATATTTTAAATAATTGTTCTTTAAATTAAATAAGAAGTTATCAAATTGTTTTCAGAAGTTATGAAAATAAATTCAGCCTAGAAAAGGAAGACAATATCTCTCAAATGGAAACACAAGTTGGTATGATATAGTTTCATTCTTCAGTTGGGTTATCATTGTTCTTGTGTTTAGATATTTGTGACTCACATACATTGATATATAGGTTTTACTTTGAATAGCATCATTGACAGAAGTTGATAATGTCTCTTGTTGTCAAAGGTATCGTAAATTTCTGTTATTAATGATTTATATTTGTTGCATTTTTGTCAATACTGAAGTTGGATCTTCTTGCATTATCATAGTATTATCTTGACATTATTTTTGAGCTAATTACATCAAGTCATATTTAATTTTTGTTTTTTATATATGTTATAATTTGACCAATACGGTCTTATAAATGGGGTTATTTGTTAAGAGGTTCCTTGTGCAAATATTTAATCTGCCAATTATATCATATTTTTTTCTTCACAATTGCCACATGTAGATTCATTCTCATGGGATGTTACCTTAAAAAGAGGCAGTAATATATATTTTTGATATAAACTTAAAAATATTATGTTTGTGATTCTAGCTTCATATGTTAAATTGATTTATTTTGTTGCCCTTTTAATGACACATCTTCATTTCATTTTTATTTTGTATTTAATTATTGTAAAGTTTATTTGGTTTTATTTTCTTTTCTTTTCTTTTTTCTCTACTTTGAAGTTGTATTATAATAATCATGCTTTAAGTCAAGCATTGTGTCCATGTCCCTGGCCTAAGCAACCAAGGATTCGAAAGGTTTTGTGAGTGAATAAGGAAAATTCGTCAACACAAGGAGCATCCTTTTAGAAAGGGACACAATATTTTTTGGTGCATTTTGGACTACATTGTGGGAAAACATGGAAAAAAATTTGAAAATATCTACAGCATTACATCCATAGACAGATGGGCAAACAATTGTAGTGAAAAGTAATTTGGTGTAGCTTCTCAGGGGATACAACAAAAAGCATCCAAAGACCTAGGACGGAAATCTAGTATATATACAACATTCTTACTATATAACAGTCCACACTTCTACAATAATGTCCCCATTTGAAACTTGTTTTGGATATTTTCCACCTTCACATTTGTAATTTCATATGGGCAGCAAGGAGGAGTGAGGGAAGATATTACATAAGACACCTTCAAGGCTGAAAAAAATATAGAGAAGGTCAAGCATATCCATATACAAGTACAAGAGACACTGTAGAATTCATAGGATAAATATAAGTCCAAGCATGATCAGCATAGGACAAAGGATTCATTTAAGGTGGGAGATAGAGTATGGCTACAATTGAACAAGGAGAGGTTTCAAAGGCCTGGTAATAAAATCAAGGCTATGAGGAATGGTCCCTTTGAGATACTACAAAAATTGGTTGATAATGCCTATAAACTCATTTTACCACCATATATGTGCATTTACTTAGTTGTGAATCTAGAGAATCTAAAATTATATGAACCTTCCATGCTAAATCAAGAAAAGTAATAGGTTTTACCGTTTATGGAGAATATGGCACCGAATGCTCAGGAAGAGTTGACAGAAGAGACAATTTTTCAGAAGAGGTCCAAAACTACAAGATAGGGGCATCATGACCTTTTTCATATTGGGTTGAAAGGAAAACTTCCAAACAAAGCTAAATGGTATACTAGAGAGAAGGTGGAGGAAAATTTTCCTCACCTCATTCAGTATAAGATTTTGGGGATCAAAATCCTTCCAAAATGGGGAGTTGTGATTTGGATTGGATCATTATATTTTTTTCCATCCATATTGATGCTTTCATAGTGGAAAAAGTGGAGGAATCAGCTCTCAGGACCATTTTTTACTAGTGGGACCCAATTTAGCAAATTACGGTCTGAAACCTTAAGGAAGAATTTTGAGGCATAAAATGACGTTTTTTGGGGGTAAAAATGTGTTGTTTTAACATAGCACCTCATTTTCCTATTCTACACACAAATACCTTTCCAACATCATAAAAATTGTGTCGATCAAAGTTCGTATGTGAAAGTTATGCCACCCATAAGTCGACCTTCTTGTTTTCACTACCATAATTCGAGAGGATGTGCCGTCAGCCCCATTATTCATGAAAAATGGGATAGCCACATGATTATGATGAATAAGAGTTTATATTTTAACTATGGTTAAGCTTTGAGGTAGTCAAACCTAACCACTAGTAGGCTATCGGGTTGTGTTATAAATAGGCCACTACGAGGAAAATGGATTCCATTCTTTTAAGTTAATTTCTTCCATAGCTAAGAAAAAATAGCCAAGAGGGATAGGAGATAGAGCACACACAGAGTAATTTTTCATTGTAGTAGCCCATAGATCACATTCCATACTTCTTTGTATTTTCATATCTTTTATATTCAAAGAAAGAGAGCAGAGCGGCCTTATCTTCCAGCTGGATTTTTCTCCTGAAAGGGCTTTCCATGTCATACCTTGTATCAAATGTGTGTGTGATATTTTATTTCATTTTTTTCTACTTTATGCATAATATTTAATTTTCATTCATGCGTTATTAACAATATTCTACGTATCCATAAATATAAAAAGAAATGGAATTGTAATAGTGTATATTTTTAAATTTTAATTATTGATTTATTAGATCTATTGTGACAAACTGTCTAGTGGAATATCCACGGTGTTAGCACAGTTATATGCTAAGTCATGAATGTGTTTTAATTTTTTTTGTTTTTAGGATAAAAATTTGTAAATTTCAAAAAAAATTAGAACACTACCGAAATTTCTGGTAGTGTCTGCTTTAGCCTTGTCAGACAATCTGTTTTAATTATGTTTTATGTATGCTTTTCCTTTACTCGATGCTACCAAAAATTCCGATAACCTCCCCTATTTTTTTTTAAATAAAAAAAAGTGCATATTCTTTTGTGTTAGTCACGTGTTCCCGATATTAACCAAGGTTTAAACCTTTTTATCGTGAGTTATGTCACGTGATAGGAAAGTTCTACGTTGAGTGATGTCGAGTTAATTTGTGGTCATACATAAAGTGTTAGGAGTCAATCTGCAGTTATAAAATCCAATCATTGTTTGTCCTATATGTCAGCCTGAGTCGTTATATCCACATGTCAAGGTATGTATCTAGTGTCAAGGTAGATCATGGATCTTCAATTTAATGTGGTGACCATTTGGTTTGATCGCGCATGAACATTTCCGGAATTTTAGGCCTGTCATAAGAATACGATGGAGGTGATTGTTAGCTCCAATTGCTTTCATCTTCAGCCACCTGTAGCGGATAATCTAAAATAAAGAAGCTAACTGAATTTAATCATGATTACCACAAGGTGTGTTATACAGTCTAGGATATTTCCCATTATGAAAAAATCTCATGCATGGAAAGGTGAACCAACATATAATTTTAAATCACCGAAATAAAGGGAAAATCATTAGTTTTCGAGTTCAGTTGTTGGTGAATGAGAAGTTCCACTGAGCAACTTGAAGAGGGAGACCCAGATTTCAGACAATTTGCATTGAAGACACAGCAACACCTGTTAATTAAGATATCCTAATCTTAACACATATCATATTATAGCAGACAACCTTCTTTATTGCTGAAGATACTAAGAAAGGAGGGAAAAAAATGCAATGAACCTCAAGGAGCTGATTTATTTGATGCTAATATAAATGTGAGAAGGTTCTTTGTACAAGCTGGGTGGTATCCATTTTTTTCAAGGTTAGGAAGCTCTCATCTAGAAGTAGCTAAGGAATTTTCCATCTCATTTTATGCGCAAGAAGCAAATGTGTATGGCCTCAGATTGTAGGTATCAGCAGAATCCATTGCTGAAGCTTTCCACCTCCCACAGGAAGGATAAAAATGGTTTAAAATCCTGGTTATCACTGGAGGAGACCTCAACAGCTTCATCAAGGATGAACATAGAGACATTAAATTGGCTAAGGGGATTCCTAGCAGTTATCTCAAGAATGAATGGGTTGAAACTGTCAATCTCATCGAGATATACCTTACTTTTGAGAGGAGTTATATTGTTGTTTTTCTTTATCACATGAGGTTTTTGTTTCACATTGAAAGTATGAAGACCCTCAACCTACCTTTATTTTCGTTTAAAAGATTGACTAATATGTCAACTAGGATACAAACCCATGCAGAAGCTTCAGAGTATAGCTTATATCACCAAGCTCTTATAAAGGTATTGTTGTTGAAGAACTCAGAAAAAGAAACCAGTCATGGGGGCACTTTCTGTTATACGGGGCATACCAACCTACACATACACAAGACATTCATACCCAGCTATCTCCAGCTTCATATAAACATTCTCAACCTTCCAAGAAAAAGGGAAAAATTCAGAAGCCAACTACTTCATCAATTGGTAAAAGGAATAAAAGAGAAGCTAAGAAGGATAATATCAACAAGAAGGCTAAAGGCAGAAAGGAAAAGGTTCCCTCAACCAAATTTAAATATAAGTTTGATAAATGAGAAGGTTCATCAACCAGCAAGCCCAAATCAATGAATATTGTGCCTCCTATTTCTCCTTTTCCAAAGGTTTATGCCAGAGCACGAAGGGGAAATTATGTAGCTGCAAAAAAATCAAAAGAACAGGTTCTTTTGGAAGTTTCGGAAGCAAACATTCAGCAAAATACTCAGAAGGAATATCAGCCCACCAAGTCAGATGAGGAGCTCCTGAAGGATTCAGGGTATGATATTATCAGCAAGAGAAGACAAAAACATGAAAAACAAGTTGTTGGCATTAGAAAAAGACACACACGCGCCAGCAATAAATTCGAGCTAAAATCCGAAGCCCTGCATAACCCAAGTTTGATGACAGAAGTTATAGATATTGAAAGGAATTTTGAAGGGTTACAGACTGTAACTCATTTAATTTCATATTACAGTGGGTCCAAGAAGAAAGATAAGGGTAAATCACCTTCAGACCAGCAAACAGGATCCTCTAAAAGAAGAAAAATCCAGAAGATTTCAGAAGAGAAAAATACCATTACAAAAGAGACAGCCACTAGGACCACAAAGGTTGACAGACAAACAGATTTAGACAAGATTGCAGAAGTTGCAACTCATATTGAGGAGAGGTAAAAGGATGTCCTAGTGAAATACCTATTTACCTACTAGTTACATTTTTGAATAGCTTAATTTTTAAAATGTTTAAGTCTGTACAGATTTTTCCAAGTATCTTGCTGTGAAATTTTGAAAAGGAAAAAGAGTGTTACCATAATTTCTGGTAGCATTACAGCTTTTGCACAGTTACAGGTTTTTCCTAGAAGTTCTGGTAGCGCCTTTTTTAAATGATTTTTGACAGTTTTCAAGAGAATTTATGAGCTAGTCTTAGGATGATAAGGACTCATACCGATATGGACATGTCAAGTGATGGTTGATAAGTGGTTTTGAGGTTGTTAGATGTCACATTTAATTAAGACACATTGGTTTTAAAGAACCAAGGTCATGGAGAGACAAATCAGCAGAATAGGAAACAAGTTGCCAGCACACTCAGCAGCACAGTTCGGAATGTCTTCTTTATTCCTATCCACATTTGTCCTGCTAGTTATATTTCGATAGGATATGTATTTAATGTCCTATCAATCCTATGTAATGTGAGGAAGAGTGGGTCCTTTTTTTAGGAGAGACGGAGTTGGTACCTCTCTTTATAAATATCATTTGTAAATTCCATTTCATGGTTGGATTTTGGTCGACCTGGAGACTTTCATAATAAATAAAAATCCTTTTTGTACTTCATGCTAGAGGATTTTGTGTTTCAAGGACTATCTAATGTATGGTGTGTTTCTCTTGTCATTTAATTAATCTAATTTATGAGTTGTAGCAGCTAGCAAAGTATGAGTAAGAGAACTGTTATAGGATCTAATAGTTAATTATCTATTGTTTAGTTTTCTGCAAATCATCTCTATATTGTGTAGAGAATGTTAGTGAAGGTTTCATGAAGGATTTATGAAATTATTTATGCATGTATACTGCTTTCTAAATGTTGTTTCCTTTACAAAAAATAGATTTTATGTAAAAGGCCATTCTTGTAGTTGTGTGACTGATTTAGGATATGCCTATTTCTTAGATTGAGTACCAGCTATCTGTCACCTTTCATTTTTCACAATATACTCCCCTATATTACCAATTTAACCACACAATTTATACTTTCCAAATGCATGAAATTCTAAAAGAGTAAAAATAATTTCAAACTCTTTAATAATTCATTCCACCACTCAAAACCTTTTACTTTGAAATGAACTATGATGTGTAAGGCTTACTCCTTTGCAGTCAAGGAGTGAATCCTTGCACTAACACAGAATTTTACAGATAATTCAAGGTAATATTTTTTCTCTTATAGTACCATAATCCAAAATAAAGGGTGCCTTTCAAGTATCTGAGTATTTTTTTTATAACTAGCATGTGATATTCCTTAGGGGCTGACTAGAATATTGCCACCATTCCTACTACCTGCATGATAATTGGTCATGAATTTCTAAGATATAGGAGACCTCCAACCATTGATATGTAAATAATTTCATACACCATAGGATATTTATCATCCTTACTTATCTTGCGACCTGTAGTCATAGTTTTTCTCATAATAGCACATTCTTCGATCCAAAATCGCTTAAGTATATCCCTGAGATATTTTTCTTGTGATATGAACATTCCTAATTTAGTTTGAATTACTAGAAGTATAATAAAGTAAGACAATTCTCCAACCATTGAAATTTCAAATTATTTTTACATGTCTTGGGAAAATTCATGACTCATTCCATCATTGTTGCTCCCAAAAACCAGATCATAAATATATACTAGCGTGATTACCAGGTTGTATTTATTCATATTCATGTAAACATTTCTTCCCGAAACTCATTTCTTGAATTCTTGTTGTTGGATATAGTGATGAATTCTAGCATACCAAGCTCTTATATATTTCTTTAATCCATACAAGGCCTTCTTTAATTTGCATACAAAGTCTTTATTTTCATACAAGTCAAACCCTAATAGTTGTTTCATGTATAATTATTCTTTTAGACCTCCATTTAGAAAGGTTGAATTCACATCCATTAGATAGTCTTTGAATCCTTTTGAACAACCAAATTCTAAAAACATCCTTATAGCCTCTAGCCTAGCAATAGGAGAAAAATTCTCTTCAAAGTCAATTCCTTCAATTTGAGTGTATCCCTTGCACACCAATGTTGCCTTATTTCTGGTAATTTTCCCATATTCACTCATTTTGTTCTTATACACCCACTTGGTTACTATGACATTCTTATCCTCTGGACGAGGTATTAGTTCCCATGTTCCATTATTTTCAATTTGGCTCATCTCTTCTTCCATTGCCTTTATCCAATGAGGATCCTTGCTTATGCGAATTTTTTTGGTTCTATTGTGGATAGCAAGGAAATATCATTCCTTTTTGTTGTGTTTGTCATATTTCTTCGAGTTTGCATTCCTTCATCCATGTACCTAATGGTTTTGTCTTCTAAATGATGTTTTATATAAACTTTACCTTTGACAGTGTTTGATATATTCCTCCTTTTCATTTTTTGACTCCTTTTCTTCCTTTGTGTCAACTTCCTCTGATTCTGAAAACATAGGGTTGTATTCATTGATTTGAATTAATTCTTTTCCTGGAAGAGCTTCATATATCTTTACATTGATTCTTTTGACTTTCTTCTGCAACCAATTATTGTAGCATTTGCAGGATTTTCTTCTTAATGTGTATCCAAGGAAAATTCCTTCATCAGCAGGTGAATCAAATTTCCCTAGTGAGTCATCATTAATCTTCATAAAGCATTTACTTCCAAATTTTTTGAAATATTTCACATAGGAAAGCCTTCCTTTCCATATTTTATATGTATTTTTATCACTTTTTACACAAAGTTGAGCTCTGTTCATGATATAGATTGTTGCCCCAATTTTCTACCTCTAAAATGTTGATTGTAAATCAGTGTCCAACAACATTGTTCTTGTACTTTCTTGTACAAATCTGTTTTTTCTTTCCACTACTCCATTTAATTGTGGAGTCCTAGCAATAGAGAGTTCTCTTTTGATTCCATATTTTTCACATAATTCATTGAATTCTCCTGAGGTAAATTCCCCACCTCTATATGTTCTTAAGCATTTGATCTTCAACTCACTCTCATTTTTAATTGTTTCTTTGGAAGTTTTAAAACAATCTAGTGATTTTTACTTATATATTATGAAAAACACCCACATAATTCTATTATAATCATTTATAAATAAAATGAAGTACCTTTCTCCTCGTAGAATTGGATTTATGCTTGAAATGCACATATTTAGTGAAGGAATTCCATAGACTTTGATGTCGAACATTCCTTTGGTTTGAAGTTGGTCATGTTTTTCTTTCCATGTGGACATGATGCACAAATAGAATTTTCTCGCTATGAAATTTTGGGGATATTTATCACTATTTTACTTTTGTTGATCTTGTTAGGGTCCTATAATTTATAGGATCTCAATGTGATTGATTATTTCATCTTAGATCTTTCATATTGTAAATAATACTCCATGATTTTAAATTATTTCCAAATAAGGTTAAAACCTTAGGAAAAATATGCTTGCACGTCCAAATGTAGCATTAGGAGATAATTAAGTATTTTTTGATTGAATTAATCACATCATTTAAATGTGATTAAAATAATTTGTAATAAGGTTGGACACTACATGTTTTAGTTTTGTTAAAAAGGACAAAACTAGAGAAGAATGGCTTATCCAAGGTTTCAAAGGCCCATTATAAGTTAAAATTGTTCAAAGGAATTTATTTAAAAACCTTTGGAACTCATCCTAAAAAGCCCACCGCACCGCATTACCATGTATCATTGGCAATAACCCACCTTACCTTTTTTCATCACCAAAATCGCAAAAATCCTTTACATTGTCGTCTCCTACAAACCTTCTGAAATACCATACACGATGGAGCGGGACCCATTCACCCGTCGTTTACTTTTCATTTCAAATCCCCTTAAAAATCATTAAACTTACCATTTTTTTACCTTGTTCCGCTTTACCCTTATACCTTTACCTTTTCATCGCTTTTCACTTACCTCCGCTTCCTTATTCCCCGATTGCAATCAAAGTGGGGCCCTCATCGTATTTCACATATTATACATGTTTCACATCACAACTAAAACTTAAAACTTTTGATCTTCGTTTTGCGATATCGCATCGCATATTTTTTTACTTACCTTTGAAGTTCCCGCAATCTATTTTCTTTAACTTGCGATGCAATGGTTGGCCCCACCTCTGCAGCTTTGCCCCCCACTTCATAGTCATTTGCAATCATATCACATATCATATGAAACCGCATAAAACATTCGCCAATTTATAAACTCCATCGATTGTAGTGGGTCCCTCTCCCTACACTTTGAAAGTTTTAGGATTTAACCCCTGCACTTATAACTAAAACTTAAAGTTTGAGATTTGTGACGCAGTCTAGTCCCACCTTACCTGCCACGTAACTCCGCCCTCCCTGTGCGTCGCACTTCGCAGAATTTAGATTTTACCTCCCCGCTTACAACTAAACTTTAAAATGTGTGATTTGCGATGCAGCCTGATCCCACCTTACCTGCAATGTCACTCCGCCCTCCCCATGCATCGCACTTCGCAGGATTTATATTTTACCTTGCCACTTACAGCTAAACTTTAAAATGTGTGATTTATGATGCGGTCCAGTCCCACCTTCCCTCCACCTCAACTCCCACTTCCCATCACATCGCCAATAACATTCTTCATAAACTTAAACTCTAAATATTGCGAAGTGCGCGGATAAGATGTGGCTTCAGAAGTAAATTATATAATATTTCAAGTCTAGGTAAATGTTTTTTTGTGGCGTTTTGTTAGAAAAAGAGTTAAAATACAGCAGAAACGACTCGGGTAGCAAATAAATGCTACAGGTCAAGTTTCGCAAAGGTGTTGCGGTAAAGAAGATTATGTTGTAACTACAAGAGCACAAGGGGTTCATATAGAAAATCTGTCAGCATAGCACTCAGTTTAGTCTTCCAGCATATAAACAAATTGTGGTCCACGTCCTAAACTGCCCCACTACATCAGCACCTCCTCTGCACAGCGCATTCCATCGAAACTATAATTTTGTAATAGTTATAGTTTTTAGTTCAAGTTTGTTAGAGACTGTTTTGTTGTAATTTTTTTGTATAAATACTTCAGTTTTGGAAGTACCAGGAGTCAATTTATTGAGATCATAATCATTACTGTCTTTTGGAGTACTGTAAGATTTTTCAAAGCACTGAAGCATCAATAATAATCAGACCATTCACAGGATTCTTGTGGCTTAAATACTGGTGATGTTTTTCTTCTATTCTTATGTTTCATTGTCATGTTTCAGTGTAATCATTTGAATTCTAATTGTAAAGAAGAAAGCGTGATGAATAGGATTTACTTTTGAGCACCTTATTCTGGCTGCATTTACAATCATAATTTTTTCCATTGAAACCAAACTAAAGAATTCTTAATTTCTCTTTAGTTCTGTTGAATCTATTCATATTTCTATCATAATCCATTTATAATTCGAAAAGATCCAGTAAATATTCCTAACTTTCCCTGTGTTTACTCTGTGAAAATTTGATGCAACCATCCAGTTATATTTTGACTCCATTGCCCAATAGATATTAATAAATTGAATACAATCAATCCTCCAAAATCCAAAACAAACTCAAAACCCTAAGTACTATCATAACTAGCCTAAAAACTTATCCAAACAAAGATAAATCCTATAGAGAGAGCCCTCTCTGAATCTAGGAAGGCTAGGTCCTGGATTCCAAATTTGGTTTGATGTTGGCCTCTGGGATTCTGTCTTCAACCTCGAAATTATGGAATGCTAACATAGTGGAGACTCCGCTAGGGAAGAATCTATCTTCCTCATAAAGTACATTAAAGTTCATATCTGATTATTGGTGGTGGACAGTGACCAGACACAAAGAAGGCTACAATTATTCACCTGGCGACTCCATGATTCAAAGAACCCAACTTTTGAGCATTCATGGCAACTCCACAACATGCTGACCAGAGTTCCTGCTTAAAAATATGACAAGGTTTGTGGCAAACCTTCTATCTCATGAAGTTTTAAATGCATTCAGGAATCACTTATCATAATTTCAGCTTCATGAAGATTTCCTAGAGGCTATCTTTCGCATTTTGAAATCAGGGAAATGTATTCCTGAAGCTAAAACATGTTTCCCGGAGATATTTGTTGATATAAAATTGTTATTGAACTTTTGAATTCTCAAATTAAGTCCTATAATTTCCGAGATCCTCAATAATTCTTGGAAAATATTCCTTCCCCTAATTAAGAGGAAATTGTACTACCTCTTGACTTACATGGTGAGGATGATTGTGCTTTCAAGTACCAAACTGAAGATGTGGGTTCAAATTTTAATATTGTGGACACAACTACTCAACTAGTCATTGAAGGCCTAGAAGCAAATATCATACATCATGCTTTTATTGATCCTATAGCAGAGTATATGGAGGTTATTCTTCGCTCAAATTCTCAAACATGCATTGTTTATAAGGGTCAGATACATCAAAAATTTCCATTACACGTCACAAATTTGATTATGTGGACAAACAATCAAGTTATACTGTTGATTTTCCTGACAGACAGTCAAGTTGTACATTTGTTTCTACAGCTACTTGATTAGCTTCATTGGATTTTTTGTATTACCTAATTCAGCATAAGTTTCAACAATATAGGGTAGGTAGCAGTGTGCAAATAAGCTCATTGTTTTGAGAATTTTTTCCAAGCATTCTTTCGAGTTTCAGTTTCGGATTGCATTTCATTTTTCAGTGTGCAGGAAGTTATGATTTCAATTTGATATTTTCAATCACAGAAGTTTTATAAAAGAACAGGTTGCAGATTTGGGATCAGCCCAATGGATCAGACTACTAGTCTATGGTGTTCTTGGCACTTCATAGAGAGAGTGCCATCCCCGGTTGAAGCCACTGTTAGGGTCCTATAATTGATAGGATTTCAAGGTGATTGATTATTTCATCTTAGATCTTTCATATTGTAAATAATACTCCATGCTTATAAATTATTTCCAAATAATGTTAAAACCTTAGGAAAAATATGCTTGCACGTCCAAATTCAGCATTAGGAGATAATTAAGTATGTTTTGATTGAATTAATCACATCATTTAAATGTGATTAAAATAATTTGTAAAAAGGTTGGGCACTACATGTTTTAGTTTTGTCAAAAAGGACAAAACTAGCGAAGAATGGCTTATCCAAGGTTTTGGAGGCCCATTATAAGTTAAAATTGTTCAAAGGAATTTATTTAAAAACTTTTGGAACTCATCCTAAAAACCCCACCGCACCACATTACCATGTTTCATTGGCGATAACCCACTTTACCTTTTTTCATCGCCTAAATCCCAAAATTATTTTACATTGTCGTCTCCTACAAACCCTCTGAAATACCATACACGATGGAGCGGGACCCATTCACCCGCCGCTTCCTTTTCATTTCAAATCCCCCATTAAACTTACCCTTTTTTCCGCTTTTTTCGGCTTTACCCTTCTACCTTTACCTTTTCATCGCTTTTCACTTACCTCTGATTCCTTATTCCCCGATTGCGATCAAAGTGGGGCCCTCATCGCATTTCACAGATTATACATGTTTCACATCGCAAATAAAACTTAAAACTTGCGGCCATCATTTTGCAATATCACATAGCACAGTTTTTGACTTACCTTTGAAGTGCCCGCAATCTATTTTCTTTAACTTGCGATGTGACGGTTGGCCCCACCTTAGCAGCTTCACCCCCCACTTCATAGTCATTTTCAATCATATCACATATCATATGAAACCTCATAAAACATTCGTCGATTCATAAACTCCGCCGATTGCAGTGGGTCCCTCTCCCCGCACTTTGAAAGCTTTAGGCTTTAACCCCCACACTTATAACTAGAACTTAAATTTTGCGATTTGTGATGCAATCCGGTCCCACCTTACCTGCCATGTCACTCCACCCTCCCCGCGCATCGCACTTCACAAGATTTATAGTTTACCTCCCCACTTACATCTAAACGTTAAAATGTGTGATTTGAGATGTAGTTCAGTCCCACCTTACCTGCCACGTCACTCCACCCTCCCCGCATGTCGCACTTCGCAGGATTTAGAGTTTACCTCCCCGCTTACAGCTAAACTTTAAAATGTGTGATTTGCAATGCGGTTTGGTCCCACCTGCCCTCCACCTCAACTCCCACTTCGCATCACATCGCCAATAACATTCCTCATTAACTTAAACTCTAAATATTGTGAAGTGTGTGGATGCGATGTGGCTTCAAAAATAATTCTATAAGATTTAAAGTCTGAGTAAATGTGTTTTTGCGTTGTTTTGTTAGAAAAATAGTTAAAATACAGCAAAAATGACTCAGGTAACAAATAAACGCTATAGGTAAATTCGGGAAAAGGTGTTGTTGTAAAGAAGATTATGTTGTAACTGCAAGAGCACAGGGTGTTCATACAGCAGATCTGCCAGCACAGCACTCAGTTTATTCTGCCAGCATATCAGCAAATTGTGGTCCATGTCCTAAACTGCCCCACTACATCAGCACCTGCTCTGCTCAGCACATTCCACCAAAACTAAAATTTTGCAATAGTTAGAGTTTTTAGTTCAAGTCTATTAGAGACTGTTTGGTTGTAATTTTTTGTATAAATACTTCATTTTTGGAAGTATCAGGAGTTGATTGATTGAGATCAAAATTGTTATTGTATTTTGGAGCACTGTAAGATTTTTCAAAGCACTGGAGCATCAATAATAATCAGACCATTCACAGGATTCTTGTGGCTTAAATATTGGTGATTTTTTTCTTCTGTTCTTATGTTTCATTGTCATCTTTCATTGTAATCATTTGAATTATAATTGTAAATCAGAAAGTGTGATGAATAGGATTTACTTTTGAGTACCTTATTCTGGTTGCGTTTACAATCATAATGTTTTCCAATAAAATACAAACTAAATAATTCTTAATTTCTCTTTATTTCTGCTGAATCTATTCATATTTCTATCATAATCCATTTATAATTTGAAAATATCTAGTAAATATTCCTATCTTTCCCTGTGTTTACTCTGTGAAAAGTTGATGCAACCATCCAATTATATTTTGACTCCATTGCCCAATATATATTAATAAATTTAATACAATCAATACTCCAAAATAAAAAACAACTCAAAACCCCAAGAACTATCATAACTAGCCTAAAAAATTATCCAAACAAACATAAATCTTATAGAGAAAGCCCTCTCTAAATCTAGGAATGCTAAGTCCTGGATTCCAAAGTTGATTTGATGTTGGCCTCTGGGATTCTGTCTTCAGCCTCGGAATTACGGAACGCTAATAGATCTTCACCATGTTATCAAAGCTTAGATGTTCCAAACACTTGTGCCACATCCAGGTTTCATTCGATTGAGTCATGTAACATATCTCTTATTGAATTTCACTAGAATGTATTTGCCATTCTTACTCCTCTTCCTACCAATTTTCCTAACGATGATCTCCTTATTTTACAGTCCTTGGAATGGAAGATGAGATCATGTACTTGATCACATATTTGGCTGAAACTTCAAATATTATGCTTGATTCCTTCAATATATAGTGCATTTTGTGTGTTTCCCTTTCCATTAACGAGACTCACTATGTCTTTACCAACAATTTTGGGACATCCATTATGTCCAAAGGACACATTTCCATCCTTTTCTTTGCTTATTGAGATGGATATTTTGTGGTCACCTGTCATGTTCCTAGAACATCCACTATCTACAAACTATTGATTTTCCTTTTTTTGAGCACATAAAGCTAGACTGCAATTTTCAGAGTTAGATTCTCCAAACTTTCTCTCTTTGTTCTAGAGAATAGACTTGTGTTACATGGCATAGATTATTTCATTTGTAACAGTTTAGAATATACTTTGAAAGAGGATCAAAAGATTTATAAGTCTTGATTTTTCCTTGCCTCTTTGGTTCAAAAACCTTATTTTTATGATAGCCCATAATCCTCGCAATGTTTTGCTTGATGACCATTTTTTTTACAAAATAAACAATGACCAAGGAAAATAGTCTGATACCTATTATGATAATATTGCCTTGATGAGATATTCCTTTCAAGAAGTGGTTGCTTCTCATTCCTTGGATGAACTTTGTTTCCTACAAGGTTAGAATGATGAGATCCTTTAAGGACATCAGCAAAACTTCTAGGATTTTCTTCATTATGAATATTGGTTTCTTCCTTTGAATTGGAAGATTCACCTATATACTAAAGTCCATATTTATCATGTAGTGGCCTTTGAGATCCAATAATGACATCCAAGGTTTGGGAACTCTTCAAATACTTTTTATCTTTGTCCAACTTTCCTTTTAGAGATACAAATTCAGCTTCCAATTTTTCACATATTTATTCTTTTTTCTTCAACTTATTTATAAATACTTCTTCTATTCTTTTAGATTTTTCCTTCTTGGTTTTGAGAGTTTATTTCTTGATACAAATCTCATTCTTATTTCTAATTCTCTCATTTTCTTCTATGGAACTTAGTCAATAGTTCCTCCACATTTCCTTTTGGTTCTTCTAAATTTTCTTCTTCTTTTCGGTTATCTGTTACATTTGTGAAGGTAATGAATAGTACTTCACTGCTTCCACCATATTATTATTCTTCATTAGAGTCATCATTTTCTTATTTGGAGAAGAAACTATTTTTGTTTGAGCCTTTCTTCTTGAAGATCCTTCTCTTAGGTCTATCTTCATCATCACTGTCATATTTAAAAGGGAAATTTGCTACATAATGTCTTATTTTACCACATATAAAGTAAATTAGAGGAAACTTAACTTTGATTTTGGATCCTTTCTTTAGATTCTTGACAAATTGTTCCACTTAACTATCAAAATCATCATTATTTCAAACACAATTCTTCCCCTTTCTTAATGTCTTTGATTCCTTGAATGCAGCTTCCTTTTGAGTTGAATTCCCTAGCCTCATATTTTATCCAGTGATAATTCCATGAATTTAATCCATTTATAGATATTACAAATGTTTTAGTTATTCTATGGCACACACCTTGGCATCAAAACAATCTGGAAGAGATTTCAAGACTTTTTGTAAAGTCATATTTTCTTTGACAACTTTACCTAGACCTTTGAGACAGATGACTACCTCATCTACTCAAAGAAAATGAGCAGAAAGATCATCTTCATCATTCATATTGATACTTCAAAATTACTTCTATAGGTTTGAAGCTTTACATTTTTTTACTTTGTCATATCCTTCATAAATATGGATGAGCTTGCCTCACATCTCTTTAGATATTTTAATGCCCATAACCTTGGTGAATTATGAATTTGACAAACTACCTTCTACATAATTCAATAACTTTGTATTCGCTACATATGTTTTATTCGTGTCTAAATTTTTTGGAAGAGGATATGGAATCTTGTATCCATCTATGACAAATTTCCAAACTTCAACTCCAAGAAACATTAAGTAGTACTCCATTCTGACCTTCCAGAAGGAATATTTTGTTCTATCAAAATGGTGGATTTTACCATCTTTACTGGCAAATGTGATTCAAAATTCCTTCTTCCAACTTTTAAGCCAATCTTGAAGAAGTTGGATCTGATACCAATTTTTGTAAATACTGGGAGTGAATCATTATTTCTTTCAATTGTTACATAATGTTAATTAATATTTTAATCACAAATTAAACCATAATACATAAAATAGAACAAAATAAATTTATTGATGAATATGTTGAGGACTCCAATCCTCTAAAAAAATTACAAACTCCAACTTGTAAAACAAAATCCCTTTCTCTTTCAAGGGTTCAACCTTGAAAAAATCCAAGCACCAACTTGGTCAAAACTAAGGACACCAATCTTCTCAACAAATCCAGGTTCCAACATCAAGCCAATCTTCAATAAGGCTCCATCCTTCAACTTTCTTCAAAACTTTATAGATCAAATAATATCAAAAAGACATCAAACACTTATACAATATGTCTCTGAAATAGGTCTACAAAGTCCTCTCAAATATAATCCAATAATGCTTCAAATTTGCTTCAATAAGTCTTCTAAAGGTTGCTCCAATAAAGGCTTGTTTCAAGGATTCTTCAATTCTACTTAATATATCATCCAAGGCTCATCAATGTCTGCTCAAAATACTAATCCAGAAATTCATCAAAGTCTTCTCAAGACACTGATCCAAAAATTCATCAAAGGATGTTCAAAATATTGATCCAAAAATTCACAAAGTTTTCTCAAAAGATTTGATCCAAAAAATTCATCAAAGGCTACTTAAGGACTGGTCTACTAAAAGTTACTAGGGCATCTCCAAATAGAGCATAAGTTTTCCTTTTAATACCAACGTCTATCTTGAACCAACGCTTAGATATTCCTTCAAAAAGACCTAAACTTCTTGCCTCATTACGAGAGAGTAAAGGCCAAAATTCAAGTCTGAAATCACCTTAGGTTTGTCTTTCGTTATAGCTCTGAAGTTTGCAATTTATAGTGAAGAATTATGTCTCCCAAAGACCGAATTTAGTTACTCCAAAAATTTGAGGTATAAGATCAAAGTTCTATCTTAAACAAGGGCGAGTTCTTCTCCATAAATGGATCTAAAAATATCATAGAATAGAGGTTGATATAGGTCTGAAACTATTGCTCCAAGATGGCCAAAATTTCTGCTTCAGGAGGACGCAGATCAACTCCAAAGGAATTCTGAATACATATATTACAAGAGTTAACAAAAATGGCGTATTCTATCACAAGAACACTTCAAATATATAAATGGAGATCCACTCACAAACCATAATCCAAAACAAATATAAAAACCAAATGATTTCACTTTTTGTGCTTTATCTTCCCTCCAAGTTTATGACTTATGAACATGTCTTCTTACTTCACGTCTTGTAATATTCCCAATTAGCCATGAGCTAGTTGGAATATTATTATTTTTTTTTCTTCCTTGTTTGATGAATAAGAGGGTATGGAGACCCATATATCTCCTTAGTAGGAATAAAATCACTACTAATGTGAAAGGAGAACATCTTAGCAGCTTGTTTAAGCACCCTTATGTGTGAAAAGGGTTTGGAGAACCTATACTGGGTCAACTTTTACCAAATCAACAGCGCTGTCATGGAGGAGTGGCATTCATTATGGGACAGTGCAGTTTTGGAGGGAGACTCCATGCATAAAAGTAGTGCCTTTAATGAGCGGGGCCAAGGGTAAGTAAGCACATCACTTATATAAGGAAGAGGATGGCAGCCATAGTTCATTAATGTTTGTGTATTTGATATTTGATATTATGGTCAATTTAGACTTGCTTCTCTCTTCAGCTATTTAGCTAATATTGCAGTGTTGTTTAGCACAGGGTGTTCCCGAGTGGGAATCCCACCTCTATCCTTTAGTGACCTCTAGGAAGAGCATTGCACTACATTCCACATTTAGGCATCAGGCCAAGGCTTTAGTCTTAATTTACAGCACAGTTCCTATTGATATTGTGTTGTGTTGCAGGGTAGAAGTTGTGGAGGGTTGATCTGGGTGATTTCTGAGCTAGATCTCATTAGAGGTAGGTTCCTTTCTCTTGGGAGGCTAATGAATAAGGCCCTGGAGAATCATTGATACATTTTTCACTAGGCCACAGTGTTTTTATCCCCTACAACACAGTATCAGGCTGGATCTGCATTATTCTAGGGAGTAGTTGCAGGGGTATTTGCAGTAGGTGATTTGGGGGGTGATTTCTTCAGTGAAGGGGCCAGCCTTTCATCCGAAGGATCCATTGGAGGAGAGCATAATTATTTTCATATCAGCTTCATCCATAACACTTCATTTATTTTTTGCAACATAATTTCAGCCCTAGGGCTACAGCTCATATTGTATTATTGGGTGTTTTTCCCGAAGACCCTCTTGGGTTCTTTGCTAGAGGTTGTATAAAGCCTTGATATTCATTATACATTATATGTGAGGCATATATCATCCCTTTATCTTTTTTTTACTCATTTTCTGTAGCAGTGCTCTTATGACTGTGTTGTAGCAGTGTCTCCGACATTTTGATATAGTAGCAGCACCTCATTATTGAGGATTTTCTCTATTAGAGGCTTGTTGTATCTTGTTATATACTTTGTGGCCCATTATATTATACATTTTTGTTTTTTCTTTCATGAATAAATAAGCTCTATATTGGTCTCATGTTTTTATGTAATGTTTACACTACTATTTTCCAGCATTTTGCACTATATTCCTATTTTTCCCATTTGGGAATATTACAGTGGTATCAGAGCATAATCTTGGCTCAGCTTGTGCATCTTAATCCAATATGTCATCAGAAGAATGAGATCCTCTCACAGATAGAGAGAAGATTTATCTCAGAAGAATAACCTAGAAGTATGACTATATAGATGATAAATAAGACAAGGGTAAAACCCGTTTATCAGGAGAAGAGGAGGAGAACGAGTATCCAAAGATTCTTCTTCGAACTATGCAACACATTGCTAGAGAAATAAAGGAGATGAGTATGGACAGATACAAGGAATCCCCTAAAGGGTTTCTACATGGTGAAGGCTCTGGCATTTCTCATCACTATAGTGATCAACTAGTGAAGCAGCAGCAAGTTTCCCAACGCTCTACAATGCCTACATTCTTAGCAGTGGGAAATGGAGGGTTTCAAGAACAAGAAAATCTTGAAGACTATTTCATGGAGTATTAGTCTCAATCTCAAAGATTCAAGGATCACTTGATTTTTCAATAATTTTGTCAGATCAAGGACAATAGGAGACCTAGGCATCACAATAGAGGTGGAGGATTCATTCAAAATCATGATCTACACCAAACTATGGGCAGATTTTTCTTACCCAACTTCGATGGGTTATCTAAATGCACTGCCAAATCATGGGTAGAGAAGATAGACATCTACTTCCATCTGAACCAAGTACCTGAGATGGAGGCCATCAAGATAGCAGCGCTGCACCTTGAGGGTGAAGCACATGATTGGTGGTTTCATGGCTTTTCTACATTGGTTCGTGCCAATGTGGCTTCATATTCAGAGTTCACAAGGAGGTTGGTGTAGAGTTTTTATAGAAGAGACCCAGAGGCACCTTTCATGGGGCTAGCAAAGCTCAAACAATCAGGTAATCTACAAACTTATATTTCTGAATTTCTAAAACTTTCTTTTATGGTTCCTAATTTATCTGCAGCAAGAAGGGTCTATATGTTTATTTATGGGCTAGCAGAACCTCTTCCTGGGTTGGTTAAATCTACCAAACCCACTACCCTTCAAGATGTCATTGAGAGGGCTAGAGATCTATAATGTGCCTTGCCAAAAGAAAAGGCAACATTTCAGCAGAAGCCCACTTTTCCATCCAAGGGAAAAGATGAGAAGGCTCCTTTTTCAAAGGAGAGCCATAGTAAAGTACCTCTTAGTGATGATGTCTGAAGATACTTGAGGAGAAGGAAGCTTTGCTTCACATGCCAAGAATCATGGGCACCCGGACATAGATGTGCAGCAGGTAAGGCACACTATATAAAGTTATTTTCAGATGATGAGGAGGAAGAAGAAGAAGAACCAGAAGGAGGTCACAGCGTTGGAATATTGGGAGATGATCCACCACCACCGGGAGGTGAGAGTGGAGCAATTTCTCCAATTAGAGGGACTTTTGCATCATTAAGAGTGGTACCCAAATATCAAGAAACTTCCACACAGAAAATAGAGTTGGATTTGCACAGTGGAATCAGGGACATGGTAGTCCCATCTATTATGCATATGACTTTGGTCCATGAGACTTCACTATTTTGTGGCAAACCACCTGGGAGGCCACCTAATCTGGAGTTTGTGAGGAATGTCTCACATCATGGTGCACCACTCATAGATCCAAGAGGAGTGGAAGCATTGGGAGGTCATGGTACAGCGCTGAGAGTCTTGGGTAGACTCAAGGAGGAGGGAGACACTCTCCCACTATCATCATTACCAACTCTCACACCTCATCTTGCGCTAAGAGAAGATTCTACAAGGATGGAGTATTGAACCATCATGGTGCAAGGTGACTATTCCTTGACTTTGGAGGCTCAGAATATTTTCTCACTTGCATAGAAATATTCCACTCATAATAGATGATGGTGGCCACTCATGCATGATCTGGCCAAACTCAAGAATTTTTGGATAGGTGATAGCTTCCCATGGAAGAATAACCTCCAAAATATTCAACCTTTACTTGAGCATGAGCACCTACAGGAGGAGCAACATAGGGAGGATAGAAGCATCCTGGTATGTGACTTTTGCATAAGAGATTTCAAAGAGGAGGTCATCCATATGACAGATGTTTTACATGAAAGATCATCAGCCCTGTCAGAGGATAGATCCATATTGGAAATCCCAGTTGTTGGTGGATTATTCCAAGGATCTTTTCATTTGTATGATACTTTATGACCAACTTTTAGAGGAATTCATCTACTATCATGGTAGGATCTTCTTATCTAGAGCATACAAGCTCAAGGAGAAGTTACTACAAGTAGCACATGAAGATTTTCTCTTCAGCCACACTTATTCCATGAGAGCATACCACACCATCATGGAGGGGTATACATGGGAAGGCTTTGGAGAGGAGATATATCAGAATTTGAGGAGATGCATGGACCATGTGGAGATGGAAGAGATACATAACCCTTTGAATGAGTTATCACAGCCACCTCTCTCTTCTATAGGAATGAGAGGGGATCTATCTATCAGCCACTCCATTAGTATGATGGAAGTATATGGTAAGGATCATGTTTATATGCATAATGATTTATATGATGAGTATGTGCATTCCTTAACCATACATGTGCAGGCCATTGCTCCAAGTGGGAGAATTCTTCCTTATAAACTTCATGGTCAACTCTGGGCCATAAAAATTATTGACCAGGCCACTCCCTAGGAGGATATAAGGAGATGATTTACCATTCAAGGTGCACTCCAAAAGCACCAAACATTTCTCACCTTCTCAAAGCATGTGAGAAGACTATGGCAGCAAGTAAGTGGTGGGGAAAACACTTACCATATCATTATATGTTGTGAAACCAGCTACAAAAAGAGAAGAAAAGAGATATCAACACCTTATAAATAAGCCACTTCGAGGGGGCAACCTCCAATACATTACATGAATGAACAATTCTTGGATGATTCAAATTACAAAACCTCCTTTATATATATAGGAGTCCATGGGGCCACAATGTAATCCTAGCCAACCTAACAATAATAATTTAAGGGCACAATAATAACAATATGGGTGTTACAAGGGTACAATAATAACAATAAGGGGGTTACACTAACAAAAATAAGGGAATATACTAGTAATATAGGGACCTAACATGCCCCTCTCCTTCAAAAAAGTGTTGTCCTCAACGCTTGAGTAGCTCTAGGTGCTTCTATGTAAAATTCTCATCCTCCCATGTAGAATCTTCAGTGGGTAAGTTCTTCCACTTGATGAGATACTTTGAATTGATCGATTCCGTAGATGTCAAGTTCTTGTTTTCGTGACCGCTTCAGGTTCCAATATGATTTTTCCTTCCTCATCAAGTTCTGGCAATATTGTTTGAACTGGAATATTTTCACCTATAACCTTCTTTAAGCATGAAACATGGAAAATTGGATGCACTCGTGAAGAAGCAGGAACCTCCAATTTGTATGCCATAGTACCAATATTTTGCAACACCTTGTAATTACCATAGTACTTTGGCAATAATTTATTATCCTTCTTAGCTTGCTTGAGGGACATTTTTTTGTATGGTTGTAGCCGTAAAAATACCCAGTCTCCTACATCAAAACTTCTCTCGCTGCAATGTTGATCTGCCTATTGTTTCATTTGATTTTGTGCCAAATTCAAGTTGTCCTTTAAGAGTTGGAGAACTTATTGTTGATGCTCAATGTGATATTCAAATTTTCTCTTAAAGATGATGTGATGGATGGTGGATGATATCCATAAAGTGCCATAAATGGGGTCATCTTTGTTGCAGTATGGAAGGAAGTGTTATACCACCATTCGGCTAGAGGTAACCACTTGACCCATTATGTTTGTTTATTAGATACAAAACAATGAATATATACTCCCAAACATTTATTTACTATCTCAGTTTGACCATCGGATTGAGGATGATAAGATGAGCTATGAGCTAATTGAGTACCCAAACAAGAAAATAACTTCGTCCAAAAATTTCTAGTAAAAATGGGATCTCTGTCACTCACAATAACCCTTGGGTTTCCATGTAGCCTTTGAATTGTGTCCATAAATGTAGTAGCAACTGTACTTGCTTTAAATGGATGAGATAATGCACAAAAGTGTGCATACTTGGTAAGTCTATCAACTACCACCATGATGACACTCTTTCCTTCGGACTTAGGTAAACCTGTGATAAAATCCATTGAAATCTCCTCCCAACGTTGACTTCGAATGGATAAAGGTTGTAGAAGTCCCGGGGTCTTAATTGTCTCCACTTTATTCTGCTGGCAAACCAAACATTCCGCCACAAACTTTTGAATATCTGATTTAAGGCCATCCCAAAAAAATTCTTTCTTCACCCTGTGGTAAGTTTTTAAAAATCCTGAGTGTCCTCCTAAAGGAGAAGTGTGCAATTCCAAAAGAATCTTTTGTTTTAGTTGGGAATTCTTACAAAGATATAAGCGATCTTTGTACCATAAGGAATCATTTTCCAACTAAATGTATCAGATGTACTAGGATCTTGCTGCAACTTTTGAATGAGTATCCATACATCTTTGTCCTTCTTCCATTCATCTCTTGCTTCAGTTATCCAATCTGGTTGGATAATAGAAATGGCACAAAGCAATGCTTCCACCTCTTCATTCTTTCTTGGGAGTGCATCTGCAACAACATTAAGCTTTCATTTTTTGTAGATTATTTCAAAGTCATAACCCAACATCTCTGTGACCCATTTTTGCTACTCTTCGGAAGATAGTCTTTGTTCCAAAACGTGTTTAAGACTATCATGATCAGTTTTTACCTTGAAGTGTCTTCCCATTAGGTAAGTTCTCCATTTCTTTAGTGCATGCAGTATTGCTAACATTTCCTTCTCATAAATAGGTTTCTGTAAATACTTTCCTTTCATTGGAAAACTTTCAAAAGCAATGGGTCTTCCTTCTTGCATTAAAACAACACCAATTCCATTTCCTGAGGCATCACATTTCACAATAAAGGTTTTTGTGATGTCTGGCGTAGCTAAGACTGGTGCTAGGCACATTGCCTCTTTAAGATGTTCAAAGGCCTTAGTTGCTTCAGGAGTCCATGAAAATGCATCTTTCTTCAATAATGTTGTTAGTGGTGCTGCTATTCTCCCATAATTCTTAACAAACTTGCGATAATACCCTGTTAACCCGAGAAATCCTCGCAACTGCTTTATGGTTGTGGGGACTTTCCATTCCTTAATGGCTTTAATTTTGTTAGGGTCTACTTTAACACCCTCGTGAGATACAATATGACCGAGATATTCCACCTCTTGTACTCCAAAGAAACATTTGGATGTTTTTGCATATAATTGTTTCTCCTGCAATAGTTTGAGCACCCTGTCAACATGTTCAACATGATCCTTCCAAGACTGCTGTAGATTAGTATATCATCAAAAAATACTAGCACAAATTTTCTAAGGAAGGGTTTGAAAATGGAATTCATCAACCCTTGAAATGTAGAAGGTGCATTGGTAGGGCCAAAAGGCATGACCAAAAATTCATAATGACCCTCATGAGTTCGAAATGCTGTTTTTGGAATATCTTCAGTCTTCATTCTAATTTAATGATATCCTGAACGAAGATCCAACTTGGTAAAATAAATTGCTCCATGTAATTCATCCAATAATTCATCAATCACAGGAATGGGAAATTTATCTTTAATGGTGAGCTTATTGAGCTCCCTATAATCTGAACACATGCGCCATGATCCATCCTTCTTGTGTACCAATACTACAGGAGCAGAGAAAGAACTTTGACTAGGTTGAATTATACCCGCCTCTAACAATTCCACAATCATACATTCAATTTCGCTCTTTTGGAAGTAAGGATATCTATAAGGCCTGATGTTTGGAGGAACACTTCCTGGAATCAAATGAATAGCATGATCGTGATCATGAATAGGTGGGAGTCCTTTGGGAGTTTCAAACACCTTGGAATGATTGTCCAAGACTTGTTGGAGATCTGCAGAAATAGATGATTTTGATGTTGGAACTTCTAGTGAGCATAATTGTGCAATTACGCCTCGTTGTTCTTTCTTTAGAAGCTTTGTTATGACATTAGAGCTTATTATCTTTCTCGGCTTCCCTGCAATACCCCGTAATTCGACTTCCTTTCCTTCTGAAAAAAATTTCAAGAAAAGTTCTTGAAAATTAAAAGTTATCATCCCCAAAGATTGTAACCATTGTACTCCTAGTACAACATCAGCACCTCCCATAGGAATGGAAAGAATTGGACTATTCAATACATATTCCCCCATGGTTAGCTTGATATTATGGAATTTTCCTGAGAAATTTATAGTTCCTCCATTTGCAACCATCACTTGACATTCTGGTGCTGGGTATAGGAAACAATTCAAATCCTTGGCTACCTTACAATGAATAAAATTATGGGTACTACCTGAATCAATCAACACTATTACCTTTTTATTTTTGATATGTCCTTCTATCTTGAGAGCTTGAGGAGTGGTAATTCCTGCTAATGCATTACACGATATGGTCGGACTCATTTCCTCCTCTTCTTGGGTTGGTTCCTGGTGTATATCCTCTTCTTGTTCATTTTCTTCTTCCTCTTCACAATCTATGTAAAATAATTTCTTCTCAGCACACTTATGACCTTTAGCGTATTCGCTATCATAACTGTAGCAAAGCCCTCTTGCTCTTTTTTCTTCCAATTGTTGTGGTGTCAACCTTGTAGGTTGTGGAAATATAGGAGTAGCAACACTTCCCTCTTTATAGAAGTGAGTGGTAGGCTTCCTTGTCGCCATAATTTCACATTCAATTTTTCTTGCCAACCTGAATGCCTCCTCCAATGAATCAGGTTCCAAAACGCAAACTTCATGTTGGATGTTATCCTATAAAGTACCTACGAAGAGATCAATCATTTGTTCCTCTGGAATATCAGTTACCCTTATATTCAATTTTTTGAAGTCCTCAATGTGCTCCCCCATTAAACCCTTTTGTTTGAGATTTATCAATTGGCTAAAGAAGGTGTTGCTCTTCGTATCCTCATAATGTGCTATCATTTCCTCCGTAAAAATTTACCAAGTGACAATTTTTTTACGGGAACAAAGCCATCGATACCATACAAATGTACTTTTTTCTAAATGTAAAGTTGAAATGTGTACCTTTTGTGTGTTTTGCACATTATGGAGATCAAAATATTTCTCCATCTGTAGTATCCATGTGACAGGATCCTTTCCATCAAACTTCCTCATATCCATTTTTGGAATATGGTGGTTCTTCCCGCCAACATTAGATTTTATGAAATCATAATTAAAATTTATTTTTTTCTCATCATGAGTTTCCTCTACTATCTTTTCACCATTAGGAAACATTTCTTGGATCAACTTTTTCAAACCTTCCATGTCTGCTTTTACATCATTCTTCATGTTTTTCATTTTAGATTCCATGCCAGCTTCCATACCATCTATTTTAGATTCCATGCCATCTATCTTAGATTCCATGCCATTCTTCAAACCATCCATCTTGGATTCCACGCCTTTCTTCAAACCATCCATCTTAGTTTCCACGCCTTTCTTCAAAAATTCCATGTCATTTTTTGTTGCTCTTTTCGAGAGCGAAATTTTTTGCACTTGTTATTGTAATTTTGATATGTCATGTTTCCATTCTTCGTCTTCATGAGTCATAGTAGAGCTTTCTAAAGGCTTAATGGGTGTTGAATTCTTTTTAGGAGCAATTTTAGAATCCAATACTGATATCTATTATACAATATGCCCTTGGAATCAATTCAACTTGATTCTTCAAACAAGACTTACGCAATTTGGAAAAAAAAAAAAAATACACACCTTTTACTTTCTTTTGAGGAGCTCGATATTGAAATTGAATTATCTCTATAATTGCGGATCCTCATTATCTGAAATTAAGCCCTGTAGTAGCCCTCTGAAGCTTCTTTCAAATGCCATAGGTCTGATCTGATTTGGATTCTTCAAGGAAAAGTTATGTCCAATCTCCCACAATGACCCAATTCTGGACTGGTTCAATAGAGCGAACTTGTACGACTTTCCACGTGTCACTGTTTCCTCCTTTGGCTATGAAATTGATAGATCAAAAACTACAGTCTGTGCACTTGTGTCCACTTTTTACATCATTCCAATCTGATTCTCAGAGAGAGCTATGAATATTTTCCCACGATCACCTCTTTGAGATGAAATTCAAAAGCCTCAAAAAGCCCTAACTTCCACAGATCATATCTCCGAAAATATTGCGAACCAATATCTGAAATTTTTTGACGATGTTCCTTAGGATTGTGGCTTCGCACTCTAGAAATTTCAGCTTTTTAACCTTCGTAGAAAAAAATTGATTACGAAAATACCATGATGACATGTTTAGGTTAAATTCAGCAGCCTCCAAAATGACCTAACTTGTACAGATCATATCTCCGAAAATATTGCGAACCAAGCTCTGAAATTTTTTGACAATGTTCCTCAAGATTTTGGCTTCGTACTCTAAAAATTTTAGATTTTGAACCTTCTTAGAAAAAATTTATAGCAAAAATGCCTTGCTGGCCTGTTTGGAGCAGCAAAACCCTAGAATCTCAAAGCTCTGTGTTGAAGAGGTAAATCCCCTCTGCGGACAGAGGTCATCCCACTAGCCTAGATCGGGTCTAGAAACAATCATGTCACTAAATGACGTTGGTTCCTAGTTACAAAAAGACAAATATCACGACAAGTAGCCTACCTCAAATCCCACACAGTTGTCGTTGAAGAAAAGATGACATTTCCCGTCCCTCGCTTGAAAGATCGCGCTCCTTCCGTTCGACACGTCCGAACACCTGTACACGTGCAAGGAAACAACAAAATACAACGTAAAATCTAAAGCATGTAACCATATATCAGTCAGAGAGGATATAATTCATTGCATTACATAAAGAAATGAACACATGAATGGAACCATAATCAGAGTCGCTTATATTATAAATAACAAAGGAAAGATTACAACCCAATGCTCTGAAACTATGATCTTCCTTTGGCGGGGCTGACAGTGGAGCGTGTCTCAACAAAGCCTTTAGGGAATCTGGATGAAGCTCTCTCTCTTCGTCTTGGCTCTCAATAGCTGCCCGACTATAGTTTCATTCCTACAAGTTCAGCTATTTAGCTGATTTTCAAACCTTCAGCTATTCAGCTTGTTCAAACAGCACATCAATGGAAGATGGCTATAGTTATAGAGGAGAGGAGGAGGTTGGGATCCCTACAATAGTGGAAGGGAGGTCTTATCCCTTGGGAGGTTTCCCCATAAGGTGGAAACAAGAGGCCAAAGGAGGAAGGTCGTGGTTATTCAGTCGAACCACTTCCTATGACTCATCCATGAAGTTGTTGTGATTGAAACTTCACCTCTTTTTTTAAAAAAATTTCCATAAGCATATTGGCGCGGGTGCTTAACTGGGACAGAGCGCCAACTAGCACGGGCTCAGTGTTAATTTTCCTCATTGGCACGAGGGCATAACGGGCTACAAGCGCCAAGGCAAAATAGGTGTTTTTAGTGGTCTGCTCAGGAAATGGTCAACAGAAGGATTGTTTTCCTCATGGCAAGGGATGCAATGATGGTATTTGCAAGGCATGACACTTCTTATTAGTCACATAAATGACCCTCCAATGTGCGAGATGGGGATTTCAGGGACAGTGACAAATTACTGTGTAACAAATGCCCCCTAGAGCATGAGGTCCGAGAGAGAGGGAGGGATGAAATGATTTATGAGAACGCGCCTGACCGAAAACACTGCCATCGGAAGACCTGCATATAAGTACAATTGATATCTCTGATACATGATATGTGGTATGGGTGCAGCCATCCATAATAGAGTGTACAATAACTGGGATCCAAGGTATGGCACAACCATCCAGTAAAAAAGGATCAACAAGTAGACTCAGGTATGGTCACAGCCATCCAGTCAAATGAGTCACATAACTAATGATGATAATCCACAAAGAATTCACAACCTAGATTTCATCAGACAAAATCTAGGGTCTTGCACTCCATCTCGATCTGAACAGAGTACAAGTCTGAGCATGTGAATAAGTGAGCTGAAGTCGAACATGCAAGAACATCGTTTGATTACCAGCGAATAATTAAAGTCGTTAAAAGTCGCGAGAGGAACCACCAATAATGAGGATGGCCCTCAAGGTACTATAGGTACAATCCACAGAATGTGAACAGTGAGCTGGCGTCGAACACCCGCAGAATCATCCGATCGAAGGCCAATAATGAAAACCTTGCGTCAAATGCGAAGAACCTGCCATTGAGGCATGCAGGCTCCAAGGTACCTGAAGGGAGTCTCTAGATCAGCCTCCTAGATAATGAGCTGAAGTCGACAGGAAGTGACCTTGATCGAAGGTGGGCCATAGTGTTTCCCACATCATCGATGCGAGACAGAGGAACATAATGTTTGTGAATCAAGATCGAAAAAGAATCAGAGGGAGGTTGAAAACTGCATAGGCCAACTTCTCTTGAACATATCGGCGGCACGACATTGGATTTGGCAGTATTTGACATCAAAGGATATGAGGTCATGATGACGTGGAAAATAATAGATGAGCGGTCAAAATAGATTACCCAAACCCATAGAGGCAAACAGATAACGAGATGAGATGTCCCCAACCTGACATGAATGTAGACAAGTGCCATGTTCAAGAGCGACATATTGCCGACACGACGGTGATACTGGTTCCATTTTCCCCCACCATTTATGGCGAGTACCTCTTTATTTTTACACAAGCTTGAAGAGAATACCATATGCTTGTCATATAAGTTTGTCCTTCGGACAAATCCAACCCAGTACATTTAACGAGCCCTAGGAAGGAGGAACTCGAGTAACGTCATGATTGACAATTTCCGATGTCATTTAGGCCCAACAGGCGAAAAAGGGAGAAGAGACTTCGACATCTTTTAATGTTTATAGAGTTTGAAAAGATAGTGGAAAAGAAAACTCCAATAGTCCCTTTTCATCGATAGTCCCACAGATCCGAAAAGGTAGAAAACTATGTCTGAGAGAACCTCCTAGTCACGATAGGCTAGGGTATTCCTCTTTTGTAAATAATCTATCCCAGCCCGAAAAAGGGGTAAAGGTATACTGGGTAGATGTCGTTTCGCAACCAATTTAACGAGCTCAAAGCAATGACCGACTCGCAATATTTTTCAATTTTAGAAGTGGAGAAAAAAGGTGAAAGTTGACTCCTCTTGGAGGGAACGAGTGGTATAAAAAGGGTAGCTCTGGTTAGGTAATGGCGAACTACTCGGGAACAAGTAAAGGTTAAGGTGGCTAATATGACCACTCATCGCGACGATTCCTCCATGAAGGGTAAAACAACCAGAGAGTGAAGGCATATGGTGGCCAAGCGGATGGTAGCGATGGAGTAGAGAGCAAGGCTGTGCAAAAAAAAACGGGGGTTGATAAAATGGCAATCACAAGAGGTGAAATGGGAAAGGTTTCATTTTTACACAAGCTTGAAATCAGGAAACTTTGCTTGAAGTTGGTTTCATTTTTACACAAGCTTGAAACAAAGATAAACTATGCTTGAAACCGGTTTCATTTTTACACAAGCTTGAAACTGAAACAAACTATGCTTGAAAAAGTAAGCATGCCCCCAGCATGGTGACTCAATTCGAGGTACATTCCCTCCAATCTTCAGTCCATATGAAAGGCAGATGGAGTGAAGGTTCAAGTTACGAGATCAAGAGAAAGACTCGACTGGGATTTTACGAGATCTTATCAAAGACTCGAATTGAACAGGAAAGTGTTTCATTATTTTAAAAAGGTTGACACATTAAAAGAACTATCCTCAGATGACCTTGTTTCATTTTTTAACGAGGTTGATACAAAAGACAAACTATCCTCGGAACACCTTGTTTCATTTTTTAACGAGCTTGACACAAGAAAACGAACTATGCTCTGGACACCTTGTTTCATTTTTTAACGAGCTTGACACAAGAAAACGAACTTTTCTCCGAGGACCTTGTTTCATTTTTTAAGGAGCTTGACACAAGAAAATGAACCATGCTCTGATGACCTTGGTTCATTTTTTAAGGAGCTTGACACAAGAAAACGAACTCTGCTCCAACAGACCTCATCATAATGAACAAGAAGTCATCGCTTCCAAGAGTTGCTCGTTTGATGGAAGGAAAACATCTTGGAAGACCCAACGCCCCCAGCACCCGATGTACAATGGCACTATCACTGAATATGGGCACAAGACAGGTAGCCACATAATTGACATGTGGCAGGGATGACACAACCGGCAGATAAAGATCTGGCAGGGATGATGGTGGACTAGCTGCCATATTAGGACCAAAGAACGCTAGCTTATTGATGGTCACGATCTGAACTTGGTGCGGAAAACACATCACATGAAAGAGGGAGAAGACAAGCACTCCCATGGCATAAGTATAATCGCAACCCAAGAGTAAATTAAATTCCAAGGGGCCAGGAACAACCATCACATCCATATGGACAGTTTCCCTCCCAAAGTAATAGGCAACTTCGGAAGGATCCCTAACAGTTGACTAGTTCCTCTGTTAAATGCCAACAGATTCTTCGTAACAATCACAAGTGGTGGCGCACCAAAATCTTGCCAAGTAGTTGAGGATAAAATACTAACAGATGTGCCTTCGTCTATAATAGTGTTGGGTACAACCAGATCAAAGGTCTATACTGTGATCTCGAAAGGCACATAAGACGGAAGGCGGTATCCTGAAAATTGACTCCAATCGAAGGAAGCGACCAAACTACTTGGAGGGGCTACCATCGAACTGATATGGTCTTCCCCTGGTGTTAGGGTAGAAGAAGGAGCATCCTCCATGACCTCCATCACAGATTCGGGAGGGGTACCCTCCGGGACCTCCATCATGGGAGGTGAAGGAGCGACTTCTTGAGGTATAGGGATAGGATAATCTTTCTCCAGGTCCGAGGAATCTAAAGAAATAAGAATAACCTGAGGGATGTGAGATCCACTCTCAACGGAAAATACCTGGTGCACCACAGACGGGGCTAGCTCAACCGATCCCACAACCAATGGTTGGCCAGGGGTGGATTCATGATTTGGAATTTTCGGGGGAGCAGGATCAACCAAGGGTGGCTCTTGACTGATCGTTGAATCAACTGGTGAAGGACTCAAAGAAAGTTTTTTGTAACCAGCCGGAAGGCAAGGTGCAGAAACAGCAAATTTGTCCAACACTCTCTTGGCTTCATCCATATATGGACAAAGGTGAATGGCATGGTGCACTTCACACAAATTGCAGGGATTGGTAATCTTGCCCTGTTTCTTAGGAGCTTTACTAGCACTAGTTGAAGACGTGCCCCCAACCTGACTCCCTGAAGCCAAAGGCAAAAACGGACGACTGTTGGACCATACTTTTAGCACCTTTGGAATACCAGGGAAATCTCGAAGAAGATGGTTTCCCTAGCACAAAATGCAAGGGAACTTAACTTTCCATGGAGGGTTGGAAGGTTTATCATGAGCGGATGTTTTAGAAACAGTAGCTGCAGCCTTAGCCTCTCTCTTATCTAACTTCTTCTTCTTTGTCTTCTTCTTCTTCTTCTTAGCCACCTGGTTACTCGAATCCAAACTTTCACCAGGCGAAGTAGAAGAAGAGGACGCAGAAACAGGTGAAGAAGGGGAGAGTTCCACCCTGGAATCAACATGACGTTGTTCAGGCGAAGGAACTGATTGAACAGTAGCCAAGACATTTGGGACCACAGAGGTTGAAAACAACCAAACAGGAAACCCAACAGTTAACCCAGGAAGGGACAACGTTGCCATATAAGGAGCACCAACATTTGCAAAAGGAGGAAAAGGACCAGGATTCCCTTTGGAGGGGATCCCTTGGTTGGTTAACTCTAGAAATTTTTCCATCAGAGACAACTCAAAACAACGCCCTAAGGAAAATAAATTTAACCAAGAATATTTTGTGGGTAGCTAATTTTAAATCACTGAAACCATACTCTAATGTTTCATATTTTAAGAGTCGAGAAACAAGCAAAAGGTGACTCTATCACTTTCAGTTTGGAAACAAGCATGAAAGGAAAAGCGCTTGACGATATTTTCAAATTTAGGAAGTCAGTAAAGATCAAACTGCAATATACACCTTGCTGATCAAATGAAAGAAAAAAGACCAAGGACTTTTCGTACGTGCAGGTAGTCTCCCTGAATGTTGTGTTCAGTGTATCACGGTTACAAGGCAGTAGACTCGGCTTCCTATGGATAACAGGATTGCAACCTAGTGGGATCTCCTCTTATATACTCGATGGTACGGGGAGCACAAGTCCATACTAGAACTGTCTAGAGCCAGATGGTGAACGACAGCTACTACGTTTTAAGACGTCGGAACACGTCTCTAGCCTAGACCACCAAAATTTTTCATTAGGTTTCAATGCTTCCTTATGTTGATTGAATAAATTTTAAAGTTGATCTTCAATTATGTCTCAATTTCAAGGCCCTATGGCATGTCATTTGACAATATCCTATATGCAGCTATATGAGAAAAGAAATCTTTTAATTCGATGAATGCTACCTAGTTAAGAGAAGAGTTTCAAACAATGATGCAACAAACAGAAATACTGAAAACGAAAAATTTTCCAAACTAGATGACTTTCACTATCCAAAAGTAATCTCAAACATTCAACGATGCAAATTATGCAATGTAATCTATGCAAAATCCTCTTTTTGAAAACTATGCAATTGTAATCTATGCACAATTTCCCTTTTCTTTGAAAGAATAAGAATGCACTCAATGCATTTTTCGATGAAATGAGAATCTACTTAATGCATGATTTTAATGAAAGAGAATGCACTCAATATGATTTTTAGCTTTCAATCATTAAACAATGTGATCTAAGTTCAATGATAAATCTCAAAAATACTTTTCAATGCAGTGTGATCTAATGCATTCTAACGAAAATAAAACTTTGAGACGAAAACTAAATGAACGCAAATCTTCCTAATGAAGGATGAAGGAAAAAGGGATGCAAAAACACACTAAGAATGCAATCATTGTTTTAAACACTTTGTAATGAAATTCCTCAAAAGGCTACAAGACATATGAGGTCAAGCACAAAAAGGGCTTCCAAAGCATGAGTTCAAAACAAGGCAGTCATTCCTTTTTACATCAAGCAACCATGGAAAGAAGACATTTCAGCTAAACAATGAGCAATGTAATCTATGCTCATACAGAGAAAAGACCATAAGGGAAAGACACATTGGTGAAGGATTTAGGGAAAAAATCTCTATTTTCACACACCTGAAATTGGCACAACTTTGTGGGTGAAACTAGCGCCAACTGGCACGACTTGCTCACTGACAACTAGCGCTAATGGCCAATTGGAATGGGTTGCTAACTGAAAACAAGCGCCAATGCCTGAAAATGAAAAAACAAAGAATTTCTCCCAACCAAGAACAGACTCACCACTTCAAGAAAAATCTAAAAATAACCCATAAGAAAAAGTATTGACCAAAGAAACTCCCGAACAAGGGAAAAACCTAGCACCTATAGGACATGGCGCAACTGTTTGGCTGTAATCCATGCCAGACAAGGGATGGCACGGGTGATGAACTGGAAACTTGAGCTAATGGGCGCGACTGTCAAGGTGGAAACCACACCAATCAAGACAACCATGAAAAGATGAAATTTTTTGAAAAGCAGAGGTCAAAACTGATCCTCTGGGGCTGAACAGGGGTCTAATACCAAGGAGGGTGAACCAGAAGAACAAATAAATCAATAAAAATCCAAAAACAACCAAAATAGGAAGGACTAACTCCAACTGACTCCCCAGCGGAGTCGCCAGTTTATTGAGGAGGTAAATCCCCTTTGCAGACTGAGGCGATCCCACTAGCCTAGATCGTGTCTAGCAACAATCAAGTCACGCAATGACGTTGGTTCCTAGTTACAAAAAGACAAATATCACGACGAGTAGCCTACCTCAAATCCCACGCAGTTGTCATTGAAGAAAAGATGACGTTTCCCGTCCCTCGCTTGACAGATCACAATACTTCCGTTCGACATGTCCGAACACCTGTACACGTGCAAGGAAACAACAACATACAACGTAAAATCTAAAGCATGTAACCATATATCAGTCAGAGAGGATATAATTCATTGCATTACATAAATAAATGAACACATCAATGGAACCATAATCAGAGTCACCTATATTATAAATAACAAAGGAATGATTACAACCCAATGCTATAACGCTATGATCTTCCTTCGGCAGGGTTGACAGTAGAGTGTGTCTCAACAAAGCCTATCAAGAATCTGGACAAAGCTCTGTCTCTTCGGCTTGGCTCTCAATAGCTGCCCGGCTATAGTTTCCTTCCTACAAGTTCAGCTATTCAGTTGATGTTCAAACCTTCAACTATTCAGCTTGTTCAACCAGCACATCAATGGAAGATGGCTATATTTATAGAGGAGAGGAGGAGTTTGGGATCCCTACAATAGTGGAAGGGAGGTCTTATCCCTTGGGAGGTTTCCCCATAAGGTGGAAACAAGAGGCCAAAGGAGGAAGGCTGTGGTTATTTAGTCGAACCACTTCCTATGACTCATCCACAAAGTTGTTGTGATCGAAACTTCGCCTCTTTTTTTAAAAAAATTTCCTTAAGAAGATTGGCGCAGGTGATTAACTGGGACAAAGCGCCAAATTGTGTGGGCTGAGTGTTAATTTTCCTCATTGGCACGGGGGCATAACAAGCTACAAGCGCCAAGGCAAAACAGGTGTTTTCAGTGGTCTGCTCAGGAAATGGTCAACAAAAGGATTGTTGTCCTCATGGCAAGGGATGCAATGATGGTATTTTCAAGGCATGACACTTCTTATTGGTCACATAAATGACCCTCCAATGTGTGAGATGGGGATTGTAGGGACAGTGACAAATTATTGTATAACACTCTGATACCAAATGTAGTGAAACCAACTCCAAAAAGAGAAGAAAAGAGATATCAACGCCTTAGAAATAAGCCACTTCGAGGGGGCAACCTCCAACACATTACATGAATGAAAAATTCTTGGATGATTCAAATTACAAAACCTCCATTCTATATATAGGAGTCCAAGGGGCCACAATGTAATCCTAGTGGGACCATAATGTAATCCTAGCCGACCTAACAATAATAATTTAAGGGCACAATAATAATAATATGGGGGTTACAAGGGTACAATAAGAACAATAAGGGGGTTACACTAACAACAATAAGGGACTATACTAGTAATATAGGGACCTAACATTATCTAATGCAGTCAAGAGATATACTGCACTAGTTCCACATGTGGGATTATGATCCACCTCCAATTTTTCATATGGTTGTTTAAGTATCCTTGGTTTTGATACCATACTTTGATGATGTCCTTATTCTTTTTATGGGAATAATTAGAGGAAGGATGGGAGGATTTGATGTGCCCTTTGGGAGAGAGACTCTCCATGTTTCTTATGCCACATGTTTTGAGGGAGAACAATGGGAAAACCATGATTTCTTCATTGGGTCTTTTTCTTCCTTGTGGGATGAGTCATTTGCATCTCATGAGAACTTAGGAGGAGCATTTCATGGAGGGATGGATTGGGGGACACTTGGCTTATGATGGAATCTTGTCACATGGAGCTGTCACCAATGGTGGAGGAGAAGAGTTTTAGCACTCACCTTTAAATTTTCTTGAAGACAAGCAACAGTTGGGAGGGGTGGACTATAATATTCCCAATTAGCCATGAGCTAGTTGGAATATTATTTATTTTTTTTTGCTTCCTTGTTTGATGAATAAGAGGGTATGGAGACCCATAAATCTCCTTAGTAGGAATAAAATCACTGCTAATGTGAAATCCAAACATCTTATCAGCTTGTTTAAGCACCCTTGTGTGTGAAAAGGGGTTGGAGCACATAGACTGGGTCAACTTTGACCAAATCAGTAATGTTGTCATGGAGGAGTGGCATTCATTATGGGACAGTGTAGTTTTGGAGGGAGACTCCATGCATGGAAGTAGTGCCTTTAATGAGTGGGGCCAAGTGTGAGGAATCTCATCACTTATATAAGGAAGAGGATGGCAGCCATAGTTCATTCATGTTTATGTATTGGATATTTGATATTATGGTTTGTTTACACGTGTTGCTCTATTCAACTGTTTAGCTAAGATTGTCGTGTTTCTTAACACAGGGTTTTCCCGAGTGGGAATCCCACCTCTATCCTTGAGTGACCTCTAGGAAGATAATTTCACTACATTCCACATTCAGACATCAATCCAAGGAAGATAATTTCCTGTTGAGGTTGTGTTGTGTTGCAGGGCAGAAGTTGTGGAGGGTTGATTTGGGTGATTTCTGAGCTATATCTCATTGGAGGGAGGTTCCTTTCTCTTGGGAGGCTAGTGAAGAAGGCCATGGAGCATCATTGATACATTTGGCACCAGGCCACAGTGTTTTTATCCTCTACAGCGCAGTATCAATCTGGATCTGCGTTATTCTAGGGAGGAGTTACAGGGGTATTTGCAGTAGGTGATTTGGGGAGTGATTTCTTCAGTGAAGGGGTCAGCCTTTCATCTAGATGATCCATTGGAGGATAGCATACTTATTTTCATATCAGCTTCAGCCATAACTCTTCAGTTATTTTTTGCAACATACTTTCAGCCCTAGGGATGCAGCTCATATTGTATTATTGGGTGTTTTTCCCGGAGACCCTCTTGGGTTCTTTGCTAGAGGTTGTATAGAGCCTTGATCTTCATTATACATTATGTATGAGGCATATATCAGCCCTTTATATTTTTTGTACTCATTTTCTGTAGTAGTGCTCTTATGATTGTGTTGTAGCAGTGTCTCTCCCATTTTGATATGGTAGCAGCACCTCATTATTGAGGGTTTTCTCTATTGGAGGCTTGTTGTATCTTGTTATATACTTTGTGGCCCATTATATTATACATGCTTGTTGTTGTTTTCATGAATAAAGAAGCTCTATATTGGTCTCATTCTTTGACGTAATGTTTACACTACTATTTTCTAGCATTTTGCATTATATTCTTGTTTTTCCCATTTGGGAATATTACACATCTAAACCTCTTCTTTTCTTATTCTTCTTGGACAAGTTGGATGACCAAATGGGAAAGTCACACATTGTATTTATGCTAATTCATAAATTATTTGAACGTTCATGTCTCTTGGGGAGGTTGACTTATGTAGGTCGACTTGTACTGGCGGAAAACATGGATTTCATGAATTGAAAATTCATATTATCATCAACTAAGTTATGGGGAAAGTAAATATTCATTATAAGGAGCTTTAAGTGCTCTACAAGATTATTTAATTATCTTCTTGTGTAGAAATAACTCGAAACTTTTAGTTTCTAATGAAATCATACTGAAATCAATATAGACAAATTTCTTCTACTAAATCTTGTGGAAGAAAAAATGAAAATAGAAACATGTGCAAACATTCAACCACAAGAACACAATTTTTACTGGGGAACCCAACTAGGAAAAACCCCTCCTCTATTTTCATTAAATCAGATGATAAAAATGATCTATTACAATGACACCTTCAATTCTTGAAGCTTAACCTTCACTGCAATATTGATCTCCTCCTCCTGAGTTTTCTCCTCCCAATACTTAGGGAAAATAGGCCTCCTGCTTCCGCCTATTTCCTTGCATAATTCCTGCTCCTAAAGAATAGGGAAGCTTTTTTTTCTTCGCAACTCTAAAGATAATTAGCTCACCTGCATATTGTACACTCACTAGTATACAATAATGATTACAATTATGCCTTTTTCCTCAACTCCACTAGGAAAGTTGAATTGCATGCATGACTAGGGCTATTTTTAGTAAATTGACTAGTTAACTGAGATATCAGTTAGTTAAATGAGTTTCACTAAATATAAATCCACTAGATAGATATATATTAGCATCCAAATCATGCACAACTCTACTTATTTCCCACAAACTCAAATTGACTGGCTTAACTGAGTGATTTTTCCATGTCACTCCTACTAATTGTCTAACAACTCATCCTGTTGAAGTGGAAATTAGAATTTCTCCATTTGACTAAGGCACAAGTCAAATGAATGGGTTTTTATCAACCCCAATCCTACTCCTATGGAACTATAACTTTCCTCTTGACAAATCCTTTTTCAAGATGTTTGCATCTTGCTCCTCTCTAGGAATGTACTATAACTTGAAAATCCTCTTCTACACACAATATCTCAGGTGATGGTACCTGATGTCTATATGCTTGGACCTATCATGAAACACACGTTTTTCAGAGAGTTTTATACAACTATGGTTGTCACAGTGGATCAATGTAGGCTCCATCCCTTGACTGAAGATACCAACCAGGATATTCCTCATCAAAATAGCCTTACATGTTTCTTGACTAACAGCCATATACTCGGCCTCTGCTGAGCTTAGTGATACATATTTGTGTTTCATGTTGTACCAAGAAACTGTTTTTGACAAAACCCTGAAGATTTATCCTAATTTTCTCTTGATATCTTAGGGACTCCCTACCCAATCTGCATCTGTGAAGCATTGGATCCTCACTCCATTAGTCTGCATGTACCATAAACCAAAGTCTAGTGTGCCTTTGAATTATCTCAGAACATGTTTTGTTATTTTCCAATGAAACTTAGAAGGCTCCACCATGAATTGACTAAGTTGGTTCAATGAAAAAAAAATATCGGGCCTTGGGTCCACCAATTACATCAAGGACCCCACCAATTGTCTTCAAATAGTTCCATCTTCTGCCTCTCTTGTAGCAGCATCTTCTTTCCTCTAGTTAGTACCTATAGGAGTATCCATGAATTTCAATCCTGCATATGGAATCTCTTAAGGATTTTAGAGGTGTACTTCCCCTGTCAAACCAATATCTCTCCATCTCCCTTCCACATGTTGAAATTTGCAACAAGAAATAGTGAAATTGGCATCCAGAAACAACATGAAAAGGCACACACACTAGTGTGGGATCACAGGTCACAAAGTGATGGGTCCTAGCGACACATTAGTGTGCAAGCCAATTTATTAAATAAATTGGAAAATTAATTGTAATCTTATCTCATAACAACTTTTAATAGTTAACTAAGTTTGATAGACTTAATAAGCTCGAGAATTTCAAGTTGAGGGTCTAAGGATAGGCATGTGGAGTGATTCTATTATTAACAGGGTCCACGACAAGGTCAAGTTGCAGTTTTAGCACTAGTGTAGTGTGTGTAAGATCAGTTAACTCACAATAATTGAGTTAAAATCAGTTTAACTAGTTCTAAATATTTGATGAGCTAATGGAAGATCAAGTGAATAAAAATAGATTTAATTCACCAGTAGTGATATACCAAGTAACTTATGATTCACTATTTATATCCACATGCATGCTAATTCTGGTTGAGACAAATATTCAAGGCAAGTAAACTATCATTTGTATTTTTAGCAAACTTACCAGATGCAGTTATATAACCACAGGAAGCCCATTATGTATTACACAATCAAGGAAGGATAAATTTCCTATTTAATAGGGGTTTAATTCTCTAGGGATTGTGTAAGTAGGGTAGGCTGATAATTGGCTATATGTTTTTCGAATTTTTCTAGATCAGTGTGAAGAAATTGTTAGAGTGTATGAGTTTGTGGTGATCACAAATACATTTTCTTGTTTCATGATTCCTTGGTTTATTATACAATAAATATGGAGGGGTTTTGAGCAGTTTTTTCCCTAGGAATATCTGGTGTTGTGTATTGATTTACTTTTTTCTCTTACTTGCATGTGATTGAGCGATCGTGTTTTATATTCCGCAAATATAAGATTCAGTATCTTTCTTTAGTACATTGCATGATCAGATTGAATCCATTGCTATAATTTCTAAATGGTATTATAGATTTTTTATATATTTTCTACATGGTATCAGAGCACATGGAATCACAATAGTGGAGAATAAATTGAGTTTGAGTTGAACAGTATTCAAATTTTCAAGTACTTTCTTTGGAGATATAAGCAGATCAAGATGTATTTCAATGTCTTGAGAATCTAATATGCACTCGAGGGAAGTTTGAATTATATTGCATGGAAGGACAGGATGGAGGTAGTGTTTTAGGAAAATGGGTTGAAGGAATTCAAAGATAATGATATTCCCAAGCCCGCAGCAGCAGATTCCCAACCTCTTGATGCATGGAAAAAGAACGCAGAAAAGGAGAGGAGGATCTTGTTAGAGGAAGTTTGAGATCATATTGTCTCGAGTCTCCATGGAAATGAAACTCCACATGCTATGTGGAAGGACTTGACATATATATTTCAAAGAAGAAGTGACCACATAAAATTGGCACTCAAGGACAAGCTCAGGAAAATCAAAATGGAGAAGGACGACACAATCCAGAAATACTTGACCAAGTTCACTCAAATTAAAGATGATCTTGGAAGTGTTGGGATGATTGTAGCTAATGATGACTTGGTAGGCCTAGCACTTATAGGCATTCCCAAGAGCTGTTATATTTACCAGGACTCTATGAATGGGAGGGAGTAGTTACCATATTGGGAGCGACTTTGGTCAGATTTGGTGCAAGAAGTGTTCAGCGAAATACTAGGGATGGATCCTCATCCAAGACTGATGATGAGGAAAATTGTGCCTTGGCTGGTAAGGCAAATAAATGGAAGAGGAGGAAGTCCCATTCCAAATATGAGACCGGCAAAGAAGGCAAGAAGCGTGACATGTCAAAGGTGAAATTTTTTCATTGTCATTATCAAGGAGACTATGCCACAAATTTTTCACAAAATAATAAGAACAACAAGAAGGCTCCAAGAGCTACAGCGAGTGAAGCTTTGCCTCACAGTTTGAGTTGGACTTATCTCTCATCGCATGCATGGCATCAACTACAATGGGATCTATGTGGTACTTGGATAGTGGAGCATCTTTCCACATGATGGGAAACAAAGAACTCTTTAGTAGCTTGGAGGAGAAGGATCTTCAAATGCACATCGAGATGGGTGATGACGGGAGGTATAGCACTACCGAGATTGGTTCAGCTACTTTCTAGAGACATTCAAGTAAACCTTTCATATTAAAAGATGTCATGCATTTACCAGGCTTGAAAAATAAATTAGTTTCAGTTTATATGTTGGAGGATCTTGGATATGATGTGGTTTTCAATGAAGGAAAGGCATTCCTTCGTCACAAAGCCACAGCAAAGATAAAGAATATTTGGGTTCATGTGAAGAACCTCTACAAACTTGATATAGATGGTTATGCAGCATTGAGAATTAAAACATGGAAGGTGGTGAGTCGGGATACAGGTGAGTTATGGCACAGGAGATTGGGCCATCTACACCACAGTGCTTTGAGGATCATGCAGCAGATTTCTACAGGTCTTCCAAAGGGTACTCCTATTTAGATAGTCACATGCAAGGGATGTACCATGAGGAAGTATACTAAGGCCACCTTTCATGAGAAGGAGAATCGAGCAGCGGAAATCCTTGAAAGATTTCACTCAGACATGTGTGGACCATTCTCTACGAATTCCACAGCAAAGCACAGGTATTACGTGATTTTTGTTGATGATTTTTCTAGAAAGTGCTGGATCTTCTTTCAATAGAAGAAAGATCAGGTGTTTTCCAAGTTTTGTGAGCTCAGAGCACTAGTAGAGAAAGATACATGGAAAAAGGTGAAGGCTCTAAGGAGTGAAAATGGTGGTGAGTATATCTCTAATGAATTCAAGAAATTCTGTGGAAAAGAAGAAATTCGGAGAGAATTTATTGCACCTCGTAACCCACAACATAATGGGGTTACAGAAAGAAAGAACATATCAATTATGGGAGCAGCACGAGCTATGTTACATGATTAGGGCCTACCGTTGCATCTATGAGAAGAGGCATGCAACATAGCGGTATTTTTGCAGAACCAAAGTCCTCATCAGATACTTGGCATGAGTATACAAGAGGAGGATTTTTCAGGTAAGAAACTGGATGCTTCATATTTCAAAAATTTTGGCCCATCTTTCTATTTCCATGTGACCAAATATTTCGGGAAGAAACTAGAACCAATAACAGAGGTTGGGATATTTTTGGGGTACACTGATACTCCCCACAACTATGGGGTGTATTTTACAGCTAACAGGATGACAGTTGTTAGGAGAGATGTTAAATTTGATGAGGAGAAAGCCATGTGATTGTCCCTTGAGAGGGAGCTTGACTTGCATGCAGATGAGGAACTCTTAGTTCCAAAGGATGAACCTAAGGATGTGGAGCAGCCAGAAGATGAGGATCATGGAGTGGCAGAAACAACTCACGCAAATCCATCCACTAGAAATGGTAGGAAGCGTATCAGAGAGGCTGACAAATTTATGCTAGATGCAACAAAGCATGTAGGTGCACCTACATCACAGTGCAGGCAGAGAAGGTCCACAAAAAGGTGCACTAGATACATGGCTCTTATGATCGAATTAATTGTGACAGAACCATCCTCTTTTGAGGAAGTAGTGCGGCAGCCAACATGGTTTGATGCCATGGTTGAGGAGTATGACTCCATTATCAGGAAAAGTGCATGGGAAATGGTCCCAATATCAGTGGGGAAGTCAGTGGTTAGATTCAGGTGGATCTAGAAGGTGAATCAAATAGATACCTCTAGGAGGGGGGAATTTTGAGCCGGATAGGCAGAATGAGTACATGCAGCTATACCTCTAGGTGTGAGGTGGGGCGATGTGCAGATATGATCCCAAGAAGAAATTTGGGCAGTGTCCATTGAGATGGTGTGTCTCATGGATCTAACATAGCTATGAGGAGCCCACAGTACAGAAGTAGCAAGAAATATTGGTTAGATTGATGCAATCAGATGTCAGGAAGACAAAAACCAGAGTGACAGGTGTCATATACTGGAGCACAGATCAGAGTTGGCAGTAGTGCAGAGTGCATGGATGCAGATGTCAGCAACAACACAAGGATTCCAGTAGACATGTGCAGTAGCTAGCAGCAATCAGAATACTTTGATGACAGATGCATTATACTAATTCGTTTGTTGGAGGCTATTCTGTTTCAGGAGAGTTGCATATGCGAGCAACACTAGGATGTGTTTCATGCAAGAACATTCCAAAGGTACCGGATCAGGATAGATTGATTCCTTTCTTGTTGAGAGGGAGTTTTTAAATTTGCAACAAGAAACAGTGAAATTGGCATCTAGAAACAACATGAAAATGCACACACACTAGTGTGGGATCACAGGTCACACAGTGATGGGTCCTAGCGACACATTAGTGTGCAAGCTAATTTATTAAATAAATTGGAAAATTAATTGTAATATTATCTCATAACAACTTGTAATAGGTAACTAAGTGTGATAGACTTAGTTAGCTCAAGAATTTCGAGTTGAGGGTTTAAGGATAGGCATGTGGAGTGATTCTATTATTAACAGTGCCCATTTGTAGTTGTGGCACTAGTGTAGTGTGGGTGGGATCAGTTAACTCACAATAATTGAGTTAAAATCAGTTTAACTAGTTCTCACTATTTAATGAGCTAGTAGAAGATCAAGTGAATTAAAATAAATTTAATTCACCGGTAGTGATATACCAAGTAACTAATGATTCACTATTTATAGCCGCATGCATGCTAATTTTGGTGGAGACCCAGTTGAGACAAAGGTTCAAGGCAAGTAAACTATCAGTTGTATTTTTAGCAGACTTCCCAGATGCAGTTATATAACCACAGGAATCCCATGATGAATTTCACAATCAAGGAAGGTTTAATTTCTTATTTAATAGGGGTTTAATTCTCTAGGGATAGTGTAAGCATGGTAGGTTGAGGGTATGTTGATAATTGGCTATGTGTTTGTCCAAATTTTCCTAGATCAGTGTGAATAAATTGGTAGAGTGTATGAGGTTGTGGTGATCACAAATACATTGTATTGTTTCATGATTCCTTGGTTTATTATACAATAAATATGGAGGGGTTTTGAGCAGTTTCATTCCCCATGAATATATGGTGTTGTGTATTAATTTACTTATTTCTCTTACTTTCATATGATTGAGCGATCGTGTTTTATATTCCACAAATATTGTAGAATGATTCATTATCTTTCTTTAGTACATTGCATGATCGGATTGAATCCATTGATATAGTTTCTACATGGTATTATAGTTTTGTTAGAGATTTTATACACCGCACCTCCAATCTAAGGAAGTAGTGCACCAAACCCATATCCTTCATCTCGAACTCTCTTACAAGGTCCTACTTGATCATACTTCCATCTACCATAATGTCACTAGATATTGGAATATGCTTCACTCTTAGTGAATCCCAATCCACTGAGATAATAATATATGCAAGTGTACCAAGCACGAGGTGCCTTCTTGAGACCATAGAGGTCTCTCTTGAGCCTACACATAGGTCTCACCCTGCTAAAGGTCTCTAACACCTCAATTTGATCAATGTATATCTCTTCCTCAACCACTCCATTGAGGAAGGTAGCCTTAAAATCTATTTGGTGGATCCTCCATCCATACTGTGTTTCCAATGCAAGTATGGTCTTAATAGATAAGTATCTTGCCACAGGGGAAAATTTCTCCTCATAATCAATCTCCTCCACCTATGAGAAGCCTTTGGCCACAAATATGGCCTTGTACTTCTCAATACTTCCATGAGTTTCACGTTTCATCTTATATAACCACCTGGAGTCAATAACGTATTTTCTTACGGGTCTAGTGACAACCTCCCAAAAATCATTCTTCTAGATGGAGTCATACTCCTCCACCATGGTATATACCCACACCTACTAGGGAACATCCTCTCTAAAATAATATGGCTCAGAATCAATCAAATATAACATTATTTCCATATATCTTGTATATATTTCCATTGATCTCCTCTGTCTACGCAAAGAGCTAGGAGCTCCAACCTACTCTTGAGCTTCTTGCACCAATATGTCAACCATCATGGTCTTATTCCTACCTTTGGAAGGCTCAATGTGAGTGGGTTCCTCAACTCAGTCTTCTCTCTGCTCCTCCACATATGGCTTCCCCACATCATCCTCATGGAATGTCCTCTTTCCTTTCAGCAATATCTGACTCTATGATCTAACTGAGGCTCCTCCTTTGGTGGAATTCTAATATCACGCTCTAGATAAATCCTCATGGATTTCTCCACATCAAATCTCACATCCCTACTCATAAAAATCATCTTGAGTGAGGGAAATTACAAAAGGTAAATATGGATTGTCTCCATATAGCCTACAAATATCCCCCTCTTTGCAGTGGTCTCCAAATTTTTCCTGTTATCTTTGGATACATGACAATAGACTATATATCCAAAAATCAGAAAGTGGAATACATTTGGCTTCCTCCCAGTGAAATATTCTTCAAGTGTAATCATTCCAAGAATTCTGTGAGAGGTCATGTTCTAAAAATAAATAGTTGTATTGCATGCTTCTTCCCACAAAGATAGTGGCAGTCCTTGATCATGCAACATTTCCCTTGTAGCCCTTACAGTGCTTCTTTTTTTCCTCTTTTCTGCCCCATTTTGTTATGGGTTGTGATGTGCAATCAATTCCCTTATAAAACCCTCCTTGGTACATAATTCTTTGAAGGCATTAGACACATACTTTCCTCCGTTATCACTTCTCAAGGATTTTATTTATGTCTAGTCTCATTTTCAATTAAGGCTTTAAATTCAACAAACTTTGAATAACCCTCATTTTTCTTCTTCATGAAATAGATCCAACATTTGTAGGAAAAATAATCTATGAATATCACATAATAAATGTGCTTTTCAGTTGATACTATGAAAAATGGCCCACACAAATTTGAGTGAACTCACTACAATATGGCTTCAGCTCTGATATCTCAGCTTTGATATTTTCCAAGAGTGCATCCCTTGCATACATCATGCTGATTAAGGGTGTATTTTAGAAGTCCAGTGGCGATCTGCTGCATTATTTTCAAAACTCCATGGTGTAGGTATCCCATGCGCCTATGTCAAAGCTCTCCAACATCTCAACTCTGAACATGTTCTACCTTGCTACTCAATGTAGTGCATACATCCACTTCTAGATTCTAGAGATTTTTAACTCTGGCACTAATTTTTTTTACTTTTATAGTAGCAACATGCTTCAAATAAGCCTTCCCTCTACTAAACACCACATCATATCCTATATCTTCAAGTACAACTACAGAACCTAGATTTTTCTTTAGACCAAGCACATACATTACATTCTTTAGGTGAATATGGGAGTTTTACTCCCTCTTAAAGATGATAATGCCAATCCCATTGGTATTATACCTTCCATTGTCTCTAAGATCTATGTGTAATTGTAGGTCCTTATCCTCTAAGTTGTTTGAGACTCCTTATTTCTTTTCACATGAAATGAAGCACCAAAGTCTAAGTGTTGAAATTGTAGAAATAAAAGGTTGCATTTGGCTAGTGCCTTAGTCAAATGGATAAAATTTGATTTTCCATATCAGCAGGATGACTTGGATTTCAGTTAGCTAGAGTGACATGGTCGTGTCTCTTAGATAGATGAGTAAATTTGAGTTTGTAGGCTAAGAGTAGATTTGTGAATGTATTGATTGCTAATATTGTTAATCTATATGATTTATGGTTAGTTGAATTTAGTTAACTGCGCTCTAGTCATTAGTTGAGTCAGTTGAAGATCAGTTGAGTAGTACAACTATTTTTAATTCACTGGTATGTTAGTTAACTAGTCAATCCGTTAAAAATAGACACAATCGTGCATGTAATTTGAATTACCTAGTTGAAATGGAGGAAAAGGAACATTTGTATTTATAATTGTATATTGTTGAGTGTACAGTGCTTTTTTAATGAACAGGTGATCAATTCCTCAAGCTATTGCGCGAGTAAATATTTAATCTCTTATATTTTTAGGGGATAATTCCTCCAGGATTACACAAAGAAATAGGAGTTTGGCTGAGGCTTGAAATGGATAAGTGTTGGCCAGATAAAGTTAGGAATTCGGAGAACATGATTTTAGTGTAGGGTGTGCTTCAGAGTTGAAGCAAGACATTGTAATTGTTTCTCTTTTCCTCCAAATTAATGTAAAGCAGCGGGTGGTTTTTCCCAGTTAGGTCCCCCTGTAAATCATTGTGTTCTTGTCGTTTTGATGGTTGAATTTCATTGCATGTGTTTCTAAACTGTGATTTCCATTCTGTATAATAGTAGAGAAAGTTTGTACTCTCTTATTTTCAGTTTGAATAGATCAATAGTAGTAAATTTCTATTGAATTCTACATGGTATCAAAGCCTCTACAAATTGGAGGAAGATGCATGTAGAAATTAATAGAAAATTTCTACTACTAATGTATTCCAATTTAAAAAAAGATATTACAAATTTAGAAACACATGAGAGTAGAGCTCATATAACTGAGTTTCACTAAATATAACTCCAATAAATAGATAGATCTTAGCAATCAACTCATGCACAACTCTACTTCTTTCCTAAGAACTTGAATTAGATGACTTAACTGAGTGATTTGGCCATGTCACTCCTACTAACTATCTAACAACTCATCATGCTGAAGTGGAAATTTGAATTTCTCCATTTCATTAGGGCACAATTCGAATGATGCTTCTTCTCACTACAATTTAACATCTTGAGTTCGTGTTCCCTTTGACATCAATATCAATAATTCTTCCAACACAACATTGGTCAACCCTCAAGCGCAGGAGGTGTAGATGAAAATTTTTGGGAGGGCCCTCCCTCCATAGGTTTGATGGGATCCCCTCCTCAATATTTTCCTACGTCTCTGTTGAACCCTTAGTTAAACAGAGAGGGGGGGTGAATCAACTTAACTCATGCATGGACGTTTAAAACTATTCATTAAAACTTATTTACACCTTCATTTCATGTCCAACTTAATATGTGAGTAATCTTAGAATGTAAGCAGCAAGTATTAATATAATATAACAGTATACTTAATATGAGAGCAGTAAGTATTAATATAATATAATAGTATACTTAATATGAGAGCAGCAAGTATTAAGCAGATGATATAAATTAGGTCAACACATAAACATCATGCACAGAGACACCAGATATAAGTGGAAACCCATAAAGGGAGAAAACCACATCTTATTATTGTTGTGATGCAAAGGCAAGCTCCAACTTCCTCTCACCACTGTTTTTCTGCACGCACCAACCTACAGGAGGCTCCAACCTCAATTCGGCAAGCTACAACTTGCAAGGAAGCACCAACTCCCTTCAATTTTCTGCAGGCACCAACCTACAAGAGGCTCCAACCTCAGTCAGCTACAACTGACAGCTATCAAGCTTCAACTTGATAGGGAAGCTCCAACTTCCTCAATTTATCACAAGAAGTGTTTGCTAATTTACCTCAGATATCAGCTCTGTTCTGTAGCATTTCTTTCTGCTCCCCTCTTCCTTATCTTCTCTGCCTTGATCTTCTATACTTTACATTCTCTATCCTTATCCTCTCACTTACTTCTTGTGCATATCAATATGATATTATATATAGAGTTCATCACATGACTCTTTACATTCCTCGGGGAATTTGAAGTGAATAGTCCTGACTTTTTGACTTCTGTCTTCTCATTCCTTTATCCAACTCATTTTAAAATTATAATAATATGTACAAATTTCCATGCTATAGTGGGATTTTTATTTTCCTTAGGATACTTGCCTTTGCATCACAAACAATATAAAACAAAAAATATTTACATTTTCAGGTGCACATTTCTATACCACTTAGTTCCTTTTCTGGACTTTCTTTGGCTTTACTGGATTTGTCTCTTCTGCTGTTGTTGAGTGACTGTTCTGTATATTTCTGTTCATCATGCCTACAAAATTCCCTGTGACTTTTTCAATTCCTACATTCTTTTTTTACCTTTGTTAGGCCCACATTTTCATCCCTGTGTTTATTCACCTGTTCGTTGTACTTTTGTGCACCTGCTGCATATATAACTGCTTTTTAATATAACAGTTGATTTTAAATCTGGGCAAACTCCAGTTAATCTCTTCAGGCTGTACTTTAATCAGTTTGTGGAGGCTTCTTATACTCATGATTATAAGACCCATAAATACATAATATGCTCTTGTAATAAACCCAATCAATGTTTAATACAATTTGAGAAGCAATATTCTGACTCATAGAATTAAATATCGCGTAGTATATGTTTGTGCTCAACCTAGTCTCCTAAATTAAGTTCATTTAATTGTCAACTTGAGGGTTGGTAAATTGCTGAAGTGAGGTGCCTTGTATGTGCCTAGGTGTTTGTTTCTTACTTGTGTTGTGTCTAGTGTTTTATGATGTTTTAGGTCTTTTTATGGTTTTATGTTCACAAAGGAAAGAATTAAATGTTGGTGGAAAGAAGCTACTGGAACTAAAAAGCAGTGAAGCCTAATTTTTTGATGACAAATGACAAATGCAAATGCAAATACTGGCTTACAGAACCAAACCTAAACTATGACTAAGCACAATACAAAGCTTGATAATGACTTCAAGAAAATGAATCAAAACATAAACTTAACTTGTCCAATTCTTTCATTAAAGGTATTTTGGAAGAGCTTGAGAAATGGAAGCTAAGTATACAAATTCTCCTAACTAAACAATTAAACAATCGGCTTATAATGATACAACATTTATCCATGATTAAAGGTTTGTTGAAGCATATTTGGAGAAGAACATTGGTAACATCATAAGATTTCTACTCTATAACTCCTCCTAATTCTATTCTGCAACTTAGTTTAACATCACTAAACCTTACTCAAAAGTTATAGATTTATTTTTTAAAGTAGTCTTTTGAGGAAAGGCTTTGTTTATGAAATGGTAAAGAGGTTGCAAAAGTACTTCGGAGCCTTGAGGCGATGCGTATTACAATGGGATGATTATGAGTTAATATAGGTTTGGAACAAAAAGTTTTGTAAATAATGAAGGCCGTAGTGTTTAAGTTTAACAACTAATGTAAATTAATATGCAATGGATGACAACTAAATGTGGAATGTAAATACGGTGAGCTAAGCTAGAACTGAAATAAAGTGCTACCGGTCAACAGCAGTAAACGGTGCTAAACTAACAAGCCATTTATCAAACTTAAAGTAAAATAACGAGCATGAATTGAATGCAATTTGACTCGGAGTGCCTAACTAAGTTATCGTGCAATTAATCTATAGGATTCTCTGACCTATTTTGTCCATCATGAATGGTATTTTGGAAGAGCTTGTTAGAACAATCACAGTGGTACAATTCAATGCAAATGCAAACATAAAAGCGAAAGAAATAAAAACTAAGACATCACGGCTATTTCCTACCCATTGTTATGATATTTTGGAAGAGTCGTTTTAGAGTAAGATCAGCTATGCTACTTAGTGTAAAAAAAACAACTGAAACCTTAAATATCACGGTCATGCCTTAGACATCATAAGGATTTTTGGAAGAGTTTACTAGAATAAGTTCAAGCTGTGATAATGAACAAAAGAAATTACAAAATAAAACCTATAACACTCTGACCATTTCCATTCATTATCATGATCTTTTGGAAGAGTTTCTTAGAAAAAGTATAGCTATAGTGACTAATGAAATTAACTATGAACTCAAACTTCAAAAAAGTGAAAACGAATAAAATACTTATCTAAATTACGAAAGTAAAGCGATTAGTTAGGGCGGGGCCCTCTGCACACGAGACGGAATCTAACTCAAAATCAACTCAACGTTCAAAGCAATGTTGTCTTCTTCATTAAAGGATAATAATTCAAAACAGTATTCTCGGTCTTCAGAAATATAGTGATCAATCACTGTGAAATCTAAGCAAAATCTAGAGCTAGCCTCTCTAGGTTTCCCAGTGCATTTATATCAAATCATAACGAGCATAACTTGCAACAATACGGGGATCATTGTCTTTTCATATCAAAATCGTACTAGAACTCTAAAGATGGCAGCGTAGAGGGACAAAGGACATCTGGCTGCATACAGTCCTGTTAAGTCGCCTCCTTGAATGAGTTCCACGTACCAAAACCACGTGAAATTCGGTTCATTCTTCATGGTGAGCAACGAGCAGTGAGGACATGATGTGGAATATACCCATGTGTGGCACTGAGAGGGCCTGGAACATGAACGTGAGGAAACGGCTGTAGACAGAATTGGCGGTTAGCTACGAATGTTACGATACGTAGCTGGATTTTAGTTAAAAATGCATTACAATGACAAAATCACAAAACTTAGCAAGTTAGCCATGTTATTCATTCTAAAAGTGATTTTAACTAATTTCATTGATCATTTGGGCCTGGGATAACAATGGACAAAGGAAAATGGAGTGAAGTAAGATAAAAGAAAGAACAATCTTGGGGCTCAACAGTATATATATCAGCATATATATATGTTTCTCACCAAATGTGAAGACCCATGTATTTACTTTATGATGATCCAGGTACCCAGGTCAAACATTAAAAAACTATTAATAAACCGTGGCTTTTGTTTGGCACCAACGTAAGCATGGTCACGGGTTTTATAACCTTTATATCATCAAGCGTATTACGTTCCCCCTTAAATATATATATATATATATATATATATATATATATATATATATATATATATATATATATATCCCGAGCTTTTAATTCAATTTAAACCACTTATAACGAACCTCTAGCTCTGGGCCCACATATATATGAGCGATGGCTCAATTAAGTACGTGCACCAAATCTTGGTTTATCCTTTGGGCTACTTCCGAATGCAATCGTCGTTCAATGAGCCTTCCTCCAGATCGACAGCTTGTATCAATATCGCAAGGGGTCCTCAGCCGAAAGTTAATGCGTGATGGCGCGTAATGACAATGGTTTTCCCAACTTGCTCAGGGACACGTGCCACCCATCGTATGGAATCGCTCTGATTCTCAAATTACCACTTGCCCGTCGACATCGGTGCGATGAAACCCGGAAACCGCCTTCACTGTTCACTCCCACAAGGTTCCGCCTTCAAGGTTCCGCTCTTCTCCTTTACACTCAGGTTCCGCCTTTAAGGTTCTGCTCACTCTTGACTGTTCGTTCTTGATTCGTGGTTCCACCTCTTCATACACCATTTTGGTTCCACAAGCACCAATGTACAGTTGCCATACCATGGTTCATTGTTCCAGTTCATACACTAACCTTAAGCTTCCGAACAAGAAATTTTCCAACATATCTCCTCTTTTACGCCTCGACTTCCCTTCTTCCTACTTGCATCGGCGTGACCATTCAAGAGTTGCAATCATAAATTCTATTCCAATCTCTTGGAATGGAAATCGACCCCATCACTGTAACCGTAGTGGAACCCCTATGTAATCCTGGTTTCTGGCTTCCTTGCAATTAGACGATGCTCTAACGCACCTCTACGCATTTCATTTATCTTTACCCTTATGCAAGCAGTGTTGACTCTTAGTCAAAGTTACCTTGTCTCAATGATTAAAAATTTCGCTGTAAGTGTTCAATTCATCATTCGAACAATATTGCTCTTCTTCCTAGTGTTTCTCTGATTCATATCGATTATTCACAATCGATATCGATTATTGACAATCTTCAGGTTGGACTTGTTGTGACCTCTGAGTCAAGAGTCTGCGTTCAATATTCTCATGTTCCAAATGCATTCACTGCTTGACTCTGCTTCAATACACTGCATGTCTCTGCTACCTCACTACTGCTTTTTTGTTGTTTCAAGTGCTCCTTTGCTATCTCCTTTGCCATCAATGACAATATTTCCAACAGTCTCCCCCTTTGGCATCGATGGCAACAAATCCACCGATAATCCAATGCTTCCTCCAAGTCTTCCTCTGCCTAGATTCTTCTAGAAGACCCTTTCTTCTATTACCTGCTTTAAGACCCTTTCTTCTATTACCTACTTTAAGACCCTTTCTTCTATTACTTTTTTTTCCTCCCCCTTTGACATAAATGACAAAGGGTTGCACATTTCTCAGAGTAGATTCTGTGTGTGCATTTCTTCTCTCTGATTTGTTTTTAGACCTTCTTCTTCTGAATTTGTACCCCTGTAGCCTTTCCATTGATTCTTTTATGCTGGATGTATTCTTTCCATATTCCTTTGATCCTGAGGACCTGTTTCATGCCTCCCTTGTTGGCTAATCTCCCCCTGGAATGATATTTTCATTTTTTTTCTCCCCCTAAAACTGTGCTTTCTATTTATATCAGAGAGTAGCATCTACAGATACTACCCCTAGTCTATCTCTCAAATATTCAAAAGGTTCTCTAGCAAGAGGTTTGGTAAATATATCGGTTGTCTATTCTTTTGTTGGTACATATTCCAGCCTTACTATCTTCTGAGCCACTTGTTCTCGGAGAAAATGATACTTGATTGGAATATGTTTAGTTTTTGAATGAAGCATAGGATTTTTTGATATACTTATAGCACTAGTATTATCACATTTGATTGAGATAGGTTCATCAATGCTTACCTTCATGTCTTGGAGAGTTTGCTTCATCCACATGACTTGTGTACAACATGTTGCTGCTGCTATATATTCTGCTTCTACTGTAGACAGAGAGATAGATGTTTGTTTCTTGCTTAACCATGCCACCAGACTTTCTCCTAGATAGAATGCACCTCCACTTGTGCTTTTTATGTCATCCACACAGCTGGCCCAATCTGCATCTATGTATGCTGTCAAAGTGAAGCTTTTGCCTTTAGGATACCAAAGTCCAAACTATGTTGTTCCTTGTAGATATCTAAATATTCTTTTGACTTCCAGAAGATGGTTTTGTTTAGGTGTTGCTTGATATCTAGCCACTAGTCCTACTGCTAGCATGATGTCTGGTCTTGATGCTGTCAAATACAGCAGGCTTCCTATCATGGATCTGTAGAGCTTTTGATCTATATCAGCAGATCCATCATCAGCACACAGCTTGCATCCCGTGATCATGGGAGTTGACACAGGTTTTCAGTCCTCCATTTTGAATTTTTTCAACATTTCTTTTAAGTATTTTTCCTATGAGATGAATGTACTTGTGTTCTTTTGTTGAATTTGAAGTCCTAAGTAGAAACTGAGCTCTCCAATCATAGACATCTCAAACTCTGTTTTCATCTCATCAGCAAACCCTTTTGCTAGTTCCTCTCTATTGCTTCCAAACATAATGTCATCAACATATACTACAATAATCAGGAGTTCATTTTTATGGGCTTTTATGTATAGATTGTTGTCTACTCCACCTCTCTTAAAGCCTTGTTTTTGCAAATATTTATCCAGTCTTGAGTACCAAGCACGGGGAGCCTGTCTCAGTCCATATAGAGCCTTCTTCAGTCTGCACACATAGTCTTATTTGTCTGTTAAAGAGAAACCTTCTGGTTGTTCCATGTAGACTTCTTCTTCTAGATCTCCATTCAGAAATGCATATTTCACATCCATTTGATATACTTTGAAGTTTTGGTAGCAAGCAAAGGCCAGAAACATTCTGATGGCTTCCATTCTGGCTACATGGGCAAATGTTTCATCGTAATCAAGTCCTTTGATTTGTGAATATCCTTTGCAGACCAGTCTGGCTTTATTCCTGATTACTTGTCCTTGCTCATTCATTTTATTTTTGAATACCCATTTTGAGCCTATGACATTTTTCTCAGTGGGTCTAGGAACTAATTCCCAGGTATTGTTTTTTTCAATTTGTTCCAATAATTAATTCATAGCATTCACCCAATACTTGTCCTTACTAGCTTCTTCAAATATCTTTGGCTCTATTTGTGATAACATGGCTATGTATACCTCTTATGTATGTTCAGTTAGCTGCCCTCTAGTTTTGACCCCTACTCTCTTATCTCCAATGATCTGCTCTTCAGGATGGTTCTTCTGAGTATATCTTGAGGGAGCTTTAGAACTCAGCTCTGTCTCTTCTATTGTCTTGCTTGTTTCCTCATCATCTTGGTTTCCTTCTTCATGGTTTTCTGATGGACTGCAGCAGTCTGTATCTCTTGTATTGTTTGGAAGTTCTTCATCAAATCTCACGTCAATTCTTTCTACTATTTTTCGAAGAGTCTTGTTGTAGCACCTGTACCCTTTAATTTTGGAAGCATATCCTAGAAAAATCCCTTCATCTTCTCTTGCATCAAATTTCCCAATATTTTCATCATTATTCTTTATGTAACACTTGCTTCCAAAGATTCTAAAATTTTTAATTGAAGCTGGTTTCCCATGCCATAGTTCATATGGAGTCTTATCACTACTTGGTCTTAAGTGGGCTTTATTAAGGATATGCACCGCTGTGTGTACTGCTTCTGCCCAGAAGGTTTGAGGAATATTACTCTCTTGCATCATGGCTCTGGAAATTTGTTGAAAAGATCTGTTTTGTCTCTTTTCTACTCCATTCTGCTAAGGAGTCCCTGCAATAGTAAATTTTTGTTTTATGCCATATTCATTGCATAGATCTGCAAAGTCATAATCTGTGAATTCACCTCCTCTGTCCGATCTGATGCATTTTAGCTTGCATCCTATCTGATTTTCTGCTAATGGTTTGAATATTTTGAATTTGTCCAGAGCTTCCGATTTATTCTTGAGAAATGCAACCCATGTCATTCTGAAGAAATCATCTATTATCAGCATGAAGTAGGATTCTCCACTAGGTGTTTTAGTTCTTGCAGGTCCACACAAATCCATGTGCACAAGCTGGAGTGGTCTTCTTGTTGATAACTCATCTTTGGCCTTGAAGGATGTGTGAGTCTGTTTGCCTAATTGACATGATTTGCATATGGTATTAGAAGGCCTCTTTATTTCTGGCATGGCTCTGGCAGCTTTCTTCTTGCTTAGTCTGATGATGTGAATGAAGCTGAGATGTCCCAATATTTTATGCCATAACCATGACTCCTCAAGTTTGCTAAGATGACATGCTTCATCTTCCTCTTTCACAATGTAAACATTACTCTGTTCGAACTCCTTTGAGCAGAGTCTTACCTGTGGTGCTTAATCTGACTTCACAATCTTGTGCTCTAAAAAGAACTTCACAGCCTTTGTCACACATTTGACTGACACTTAGCAAATTTTCTTTTAGCCCATCTACAAATAATACATCTTAGGCCTTTCCTCTGCCATTGTCTATGCTAACTGAGCCTTTTCATTTTATTTTTCCTGATTTATCATTTCCAAAGGTAACATTGCCAGATTTCTTTTCATCAAGAGTTATAAACTTGCTTCTGTCTCCAGTCATGTGTTTTGAGCAGCCACTATCCAAATACCACTGGCTTTTCAGGTCTTGAGCAGTTAGAGCCAAGTCACATTTATTCTCCTTCTTTTTCCACTAGAGGCATCCTTTTGTTTGGTAATTTTTGTGAGATGATGAATCACATCCTTTAAGAGGACATTTGGAAGGCATATGTCCAACTTGATTGCATATACAGCATTTGATCATAGTTTTTGCAGAATTCTGAGTATGAACAAAATTTCTTTGATTCATAAACCTCCTTAAGGTGTTGAACATAAATATTTATCCATACTTTCTACACTCAATGATTTTATGGCCAAATTCCTTACAATAAAAACAGTAACCATAGAAACTATTTGCATACCTTATGTAAGGTTGTCTTTTCCATTTGTTTGCTTGAGGCAATCTCTTTAATGTTTACATCTTTTGTTGGTTTGAATTACTCCTCCTTGCATGACAATATGCAGCAATGTGTCCCAGCTTGTGGCAGACATAACAGGTGGCATTCTTCATAAGAGGGAAGAATCTCCTTTGATGGCTTCCAAATTTGACATACTCAGGGGCATATGATCTTTTTCCTGTTGTCTTAGTGTTTACATCATTCTTTGTTACTGGAGGTTTCTTCTGATCTCTGTCTTCCTCATTACATGTTTCTTCTTTTGCAGGAATTTTTTGAGTTGCTTCATCATCCTTCTTTTCTTTTACAAAAATAATCTCTTTGTTTTCCTTTTCTTTGCTTCTACTTGATTCTCCTTCATGGATGTTCTCCAGAGTATCCCACATCTCTTTGGAAGTGTCTTTGTGCATTAATTTGATAAACTCTGCTTCACACAATCCATTCAAGATAGCATTCATGGCTTTTGCGTTAGCTACAAAATCTTGTTTGGATTCTTTCTCTGAGTCAGTTGACTTTGGGGCATATCCTAATTCCATAGCACCCCAAACTTCTATTCCTAGAGACATTATGTATGTCCTCATCCTGATTTTCCAGAAGGCATAATTTACACCTGTAAAGAAAGGGGCTTTATTGGTTGAGCATCCTTCTTTACTAGCCATTCTGAGAACCTAGAATCTCCCTTCAGTTGTTAAATTGGTACAAAGGAACCTGCTCTGATACCAATTGTTGAACCCTTAGTTAAACTGAGAGGGGGGGGTGAATCAGTTTAACTCATGCATGGACGTTTAAAACTATTTATTAAAACTTATTTACACCTTCATTTCATGTCCAACTTAATATGTGAGTAATCTTAGAATGTGAGCAGCAAGTATTAATATAATATAACAGTAGACTTAATATGAGAGCAGCAGGTATTAAGCAGATGATATAAATCAGGTCAACACATAAACATCATGCACAGAGACACCAGATATAAGTGGAAACCCATAAAGGGATAAAACCACATCTTATTATTGTTGTGATGCAAAGGCAAGCTCCAACTTCCTCTCACCACTATTTTTCTGCAGGCACCAACCTACAGGAGGCTCCAACCTCAATTCGGCAAGCTACAACTTGCAAGGAAGCACCAACTCCCTTCAATTTTCTGCAGGCACCAACCTATAGGAGGCTCCAACCTCAGTCAGCTACAACTGACATCTATCAAGCTTCAACTTGATAGGGAAGCTCCAACTTCCTCAATTTATCACAAGAAGTGTTTGCCGATTTACCTCAGATATCAGCTCTGTTCTGTAGCATTTCTTTCTACTCCCCTCTTCCTTATCTTCTCTTCCTTGATCTTCTATACTTTACATTCTCTATCCTTATCCTCTCACTTACTTCTTGTGCATATCAATGTGATATTATATATAGAGTTCATCACATGACTCTTTACATTCCTCAGGGATTTTGAAGTGAATAGTCCTGACTTTTTGACTTCTGTCTTCTCATTCCTTTATCCAACTCATTTTAAAATTATAATAATATGTACAAATTTCCATGCTACAGTGGGATTTTTCTCTTCCTTAGGATACTTTCCTTTGCATCACAAAAAATATAAAACAAAATTTATTTACATTTTCAAGCGCACATTTCAATACCACTCAGTTCCTTTTCTGGACTTTCTTCACCTTTACTGGATTTGTCTCTTCTGCTGCTGTTGAGTGACTGTTTTGTATATTTTTGTTCATCATGCCTGCAAAATTCCCTGTGACTTTTTCAGTTCCTACATTCTTTGTTTACCTCTTTTAGGCCCACATTTTCATCCCTGTGTTTATTCACCTGTTCGTTGTACTTTTGTGCACCTGCTGCATATATAACTGCTTTTTAATATAACAGCTGATTTTAAATCTGGGAAAACTCTCAAGGTTCTAATCTCTTGGGCTGGCACTTTAATCAAATGTGGAGGCTTCTTATACTCATGATTATAAGACCCATCAAATACATAATATGCTCTTGTAATAAACCCAATCAATGTTTTAATACAATTTCGAAGCAATATTACAGCTCACTATATTAAATATCAGCGTAGTATATATATCAGCATATATATATATGTTTCCCACCAAATGTGAAGACCCATGTATTTACTTTAATGTATGCCCATCTCCGAGTCAAACATTAAAAAACTATTAATAAACCGTGGCTTTTGTTTAGCGCCCAACGTAAGCATGGTCACAGGTTTTATAACCTTTATATCATCAAACTGTATTACGTTCCCCACTTAAATATATATATATATATATATATATATCCTGAGATTTTAATTCAATTTAAACCACTTATAAAGAACCTCTGGCTCCGGGCCCACATATATATGAGTGATGGCTCAATTAAGTACGTGCACCAAACCTTGGTTTATCCTTCGGGCTACTTCCGAATGCAATCGCCGTTCAATGAGCCTTCCTCCAAATCGACGGCTTGTATCAATATCGCACGGGGTCCTCAGCCAAAATTTAATGCGCGATGGTGCGCAATGACAGTGGTTTTCCCAACTTTCTCAGGGACACGTGCCACCCATCGTATGGAATCGCTCTGATTCTCAAATTACCACTTGCCCATCGAAAGCAATGCGATGAAACCTGGAAACCGCCTTCACTGTTCACTCCGGCAAGGTTCCGCGTTCAAGGTTCCACTCTTCTCCTTTACGCTCAGGTTCCGCCTTCAAGGTTCCGCTCACTCTTGACTATTCGTTCTTGATTCTTGGTTCCGCCTCTTCATACACCATTCTGGTTCCACAAGCACCAATGTACAGTTGCCATGCCATGGTTCATTGTTCTAGTTCATACGCTAACCTTAAGCTTCCGAACAGGAAATTTTCCAACATATCTCCTCTTTTACGCCTCGACTTCCCTTCTTCCTACTTGCATCGCCGTGACCATTCAAGAGTTGCAATCATCGATTCTATTCCAATCTCTTGGAATGGAAATCGACCCCATCACTGTAACCGTAGTGGAACCCCTATGTAATCCTAGTTTCCGGCTTCCTTGCAATTAGACGATGCTCCAATGCACCTCTACGCATTTCATTTATCTTTACCCTTATGCAAGCAGCATTGACTCTTAGTCAAAGTTACCCTGTCTCAACGATTACAAATTTCGCTGTAAGTGTTCAATTCATCATTCGAACAATATTGCTCTTCTTCCTAGTGTTGCTCTGATTCATATCGATTATTCACAATCGATATCGATTATTCACAATCTTCAGGTTGGACTTGTTGTGACTTCTGAGTCAAGAGTCTGCGTTCAATATTCTCAGGTTCCAAATGCATTCACTAGTTGACTCTACTTCAATACACTGCATGTCTCTGCTACCTCACTGCTGCTTTTTTTCTATTTTAGGTGCTCCTTTGCCATCTCCTTTGCCATCAATGACAATATTTCCAATAGTCTCTTTCTTTATTTGAAGGTTTAAGATATTAGGATAGTAATTGTGTTTTGGTTTCTACTCCAATCCCCTCTAAATATCCCCTAAAATTGTTGGCATGCATCACTTCCCCTTTCAATATAATTTTATTTTCTCTATGCTCTTATCCCCCTTCCTTACCCTTGACTTCCCATATCGCCTCCCTCTCATGCCCCCACTCATATACTTCCCCCCTCCCCCCCACACTATAATATTTTTCTTCAAATCGTTATCCCCCCTCATCTTCATCGATTTCCTCTGATATTCCAATCCAGAATCCCAGAGGGCATTTGGGCTCTTTTTTGGAACTCAAAGTCCAAAATACTCAAGAGGGTATAAATCATTTTTATCAAAATATCAAAACCAAGCTTCCTTTGAAATTAAATCTAGGAAAAAATATTCAATTATGAGGGCACTTAAAGCTTTTTCCCGTTCTTTGGTCCTAAATGAAAATTCTCTCATTGAATTGCAGGTGTATTTCCAACCCCACAAAAAAATTGGCAATAAAAAGGTTGATTGAGATACACTCCCCCCACATACTATTCTACAATAATCAATGCTTGAAGGATACAAAGTTATCCAATTACTAAATTCCTCCCTTCTTATTAGGATTTTCTATCCTTAGATGCAAATTATATATAGAGAGGTCTTATCTCGGGATGGAATTCTCCCCATATTCGTCTATCCACCACTTAGTATTTTAGATCAAGTCTGCTTTTGGATATTTTCTCTTTGGATTTGGATAATTGCTTCTTATGTGTTAATGTTTATGAGCCAATGTGAAGAGGAAATATTTTTCTCTCGTCCTTCACGGCCCTTCCTCTTTTCGACTCGAGACAAACAATTATTAGAGGGGCTTTAAAATTCACACTTGTGAATTCTGAAATATGGGTACCTTCAACTACACCTGAACCCCTTTCAAGTTTATTCATATCCCTTTTTTTATGAATTGGAAATATATGATATTCCTCCCTAAAAAATTTGCTAACTTGGATAAATAAAAAATTGGGCTCTACCAAAATTGCAAAATGCCTAGATCGCTTCCTTATAGCATATTTATTTCCTGACACCTGATTAAAATTTCTATAGTAGGCCCTTGTTGGGGATACTTGGATCATGATCCTATTTTTCTAGAAATTGATCCCTTTCCGGCAAATCCCCATCCCCTTTCAAATTAAATCCATCTTGGCTCGAAGACCCCTCCCTTACATAATTTCTCAAGAAAAATTGGACCCCCCTTTCCCTAAATCAATTTGAATCCCCTGTTATCAGATTTTAGAAAAATCTAAAACACTCTAATGCGTTATAGAAAATTGGGTTAAACAAGAAATGGAAGAAGATTCCAAAAATATTAAAGCCATTAAGGCCAAATTAAAATCCATTTTTGAGCTACAGGCCACCCATGAGGCCCCTGAAGAGTTAAGAAAAAGGATCTTTGATCTCGAAAAATCCAAAAGAAATTTTGTATTTGATAGGGAGAAAGAGTGGAGGATGGAAGTTGTACCCCTTGGTCACAAGAAAGCGAAAATAACACGAAATATTTTCATAGAGTGGAAAATCATTGGAAATTTACTAACACTTAGGGGGATAAAAAATCCAGATGGTTCTCTTGCCACTACTTTTTAGATATCGCCTCAACTAGATGTGCTTACTTAAGGAAATTTTCTGCCAAGATAAGCTCGAAACCATCAAGAAAATTTTGGAAATGGCCATACTATTCCCTAGTTTTTTTTATCAGAAAGGGAATAATTCCCTCATTTATAGTTTCCAAAAGTGAAAGAGCCTTAATACAAATGGATTTTCCATCGAATTCTATACTAGTTGCCTATATTTTAATGGAGATGATCTCCTCTTTGTTATTGAGTACTCTATAACCTTTGGAAAAATTCATGCTCCCTTCAATTACACCATAATTTCTTTAATTCCTAATGTTTACATTGCAAAATTTGTTGACTCGTTTCGACCTATCTCCATTTGCAACTCAATTTACAAGAAAATCTATAAAATTATAGCCTTCAAGTTAAAAGATTTTATGTCTAAAAACACCTCTCTGGAGAAATTTGGGTTCTTGGTCGATAGAAAAATACAATAAACCATTGGGCTTGTGCAATAAGGCCTACATTCTATTCACACTAAGCATCAGAAAGCCTTATTATATAAGGAGGGCCTCTCAAAATTTATTGACAAGGTTGTTTTCGATCTATTTAAGATTGTTACTTATCCATCTATGTTTTTGTCACTCCTTTGTCACTTGGGTGATGAACTGCCTAAGGACATCCTCATTTTCCACTTTTATAAGTAGGGTGGCCTCCCCTTTTCTTTCAATGAGAGGCATTGAGATAAGGATTTCTTATGTCTCCTATTCTCTTCCTCTTAGTGGAAAAATATTTAAGCAGACTCATTTCTGGTGCAACTCAAATACACAAATTCAAAGAGATCAACATTACTTCTCAAATTTTTCTAACTCTTGTCCTTTCTCTAGATGGAATAATCATCTTCTCAACCAGTCAATGGGCTCATCTCAATATTTTAAAGGATATCCTAGACACCTTCAATCAAGCTATTATAATGCTTATAAACTCAGGGAAATCCTCGATTGATAGATGGGGCTTGTCAAGGGATAAAAATTATCAATAAAATAAATCTTCTATGTCCTAGTTAAAGATATCAACCAAGGAATAAAATATTTGGGCTTTATCATAAATCCCTACAATAAATAAAAAAATGATGGGTATTGGCTCCTAGAGAAAATAGAAAAAAGAATCCACTTGTGGACAAAGATAGCTCTCTAGAGCAGGAAAGCTAGTCCTCTACAAATCAGTGATTGAATCCATCTGTTGGGACAGGGTACCCTAGCTGCGTTTTGATATGTTCCAATGTTGGGTTTTTTTATATATTTTTGTAGTAATTAGTCTTGCGCGGGGGGCTTTGGGGCGGGTCAAAGCCCCCAATGTATTGTAATGGGTCAAAGGGTAGACCTAGAGACCACATGATAGTGTAGGCTATGATGATATAAATAGATAGATAGTTTGAGTCTAGAAAAAAGTAAGTTTGATGCTACGTATGAACTGTTGAGATATATTTTGGGTATTTTTGGGTAAGGACTCATGCTGGATTTGTGAGCGGAGATCCTCAGTCCTGTTGTATGTGGACCCCCCTGGCTGTGTGCATGGGCTGTAACTTGGGTTTGTAACTAGGTTTTGGATGTTAATGAACACAAAATCTATTGAAGTATCTCTATGCTATCTGAACTGGTTGTGTTTACTACTGAAGTACCTCTGTGTTATTTGAATAAGCTTTAATTGTGTCTGTGATATATGAATTAGTTGCGATTGTGTTATTTTGTGATGATAATTGTTGATGCGCACGTTGATATGAAGGTGTTGCTAATATTAGCTTAATAATAGTAGCTTTGTTTATGTTTACATGTTGTTATATTGTTAAGGGCTCGGTAATAAGCTTGTTTCTGTGCGAACCTAATAGAACTCAACAAGATCTGCCTTAATTACCTACTCTCTCCCAGGGTGCAGAAACCAACCTGGTTCCAGCACCCACCCATACTACTTCAGGTGAGACCTTGGCCTGCCAAAGTAGGTCATTGCTGAAAGGACCAGTAGTATAGGGTTTTGTTGGCAAACCTTAACTCTGAACCTGGGTCAAGACCCTTCAAGCCAAAAAATGGTTCCATTGTCAGGACCGGGATCATTTTGAGAGAGAGATCGGGTAATGCCACGAGGCCGTTGGAGACCTGAGAAATTGGAGCTCGAATAGTGGTTCTAAAAAAAGATTCAGGAATTTTTTGTAAAAGAGAATCGTAGCACAAAGCTAACAGCTACAAAGTGGAAGAATAAATATATTTTCACAAAATTATATGAAATTTTATTTGTAACTTTTGTGCATGAGCTCCAGAAGTGGCTAGCGCGACTAGTAGAATTCCAGACGTGTTGGAAAGACGATCAGGTTATGCAGTGAACTCTGGAATTGATTCAACAGTTGGAGAAGGCTAACAACACAATCACTCGGACTGTAGATAACTGGGTGGATAGTGTGATAGGAGGGTTTGTAACAGAATTTGCAGTCGATCAGTTTGTATCCTACTCTGAAGCGGAGCGGAGGTTCTTCAAAGGATTCTGAGGTAAGTTCTTGCGAACATTGCCGCTACTAATTAAAATATTATTGTGCAAAAAAGGAATTTTGCGCAGCCACACAGAATGAATGACCTCTGATCAGGGTGAGAGTACAACACGAAGTGGTAAGTACTACCAAGTCAACCGAGAAGGGGATAGATCCGTCTACAGCCCATTATGAGAGCCGTTTGTGAATGCAGGAACTAGTCCTCTGGCTACACCATCGTTGAGTCCATATAAGGGCAAGAACTCCCCTACCCCTCCACCACTACCAGAGGAAGATATGGCCACACACATGAAGTTGTCCACCTTCAAGGGTGTGGGAGATGAAGACATGGACCGATTTTGGTTCATAGTGGAATCAGTATGGATTGCACAGAATGTTGCTACAATGTTGTGAAAAGGGTGCAACAATCACTTGCCTTTGAAGGAAGGGCCTTAGATTGGTTCATGGGCTACGTAGGCCAACATGCGGATCCATCAATACAAGAAATTAAGGATGCTTTAAAATAACAGTTTCGGAAGCCTAAGTCCTATGCTCAGCTGGTGGTTGACTTGAAATAATTTAAACAAGGGCCCACTGAGTCGGTATGGGAGGTTGATCAGTGGATAAAGAAGGTTATCATAGATGAGGAATTTAAGTATGAGAATAGACAGCATAAGGAATGGTTCATTTCCATGCTATTACCTCACCTATGCGGACCTATGGGACAGCAAGTGATTGATACACAATAGAAATCCTTAGAGATTTCCATGAAGCAAGAAGCTGCACCAAGAGATGATGCCCAGTTTGGGGTACAACAGATCCAGGGACAACTGGAGGCAATGCACCTCAAAATCCAGAATTTTCGAAAGGAGAGAGGAAAATAAATTATTCCAGACGTATGGTGCATAAGGTGCAGGGTGTCAAGCCATACCAAGGATCAGTGCCCTCTGCTGGTAGACTATATGCAAGCTGGGGGGCCCAACCCATTGCTCCCAAAGGAGGTTGCGGGACCAAGAACCTCCACATTATGATGTGCTAACTGCTGCGTAGCTCGACTACATGATACCAACAACTGCCCCTGTCTTGGTTCCTATGTTCCAGAGTTGAAGCAACAATGGTGTTGATTCTACTCATCTATGGGACATGACGAACACAACTTCCAGACATATGACTTAATGATAGACTAAGGAAACCTATGCAAGGTACAGGCTAACCCTTCATCACCCATATCTCCCTCGTGACAAGGAGGCTCCCTTGCTAGAGGTCATGGGGGAGTGAGGGGAAGAAGCACAGGTCGAGGAAGAGGGCAATTGGTCTGTTATAATTGTGCAGAAGTAGGGAACTTCACAAGGGACTGTTCGAACCCCGCACGACAATCCTGCAAATATTTTAGGCAATTGAACCATGTGATCAAATATTGTTCGGTACTGATAGAAAAGATGCAGGAAAAACAGCGGACCCCAATGCATAATGTATAAATCGTTAAGGTGGAACCATGTGATGAGGGACCCAGTATTAATGTCATTACGCGTAGCGACATGACTACTGGAGGAGCTGAGGAAAGAGCTGAAGTTGAACCCCTTATCTGAAAATATGCTATCAAAAAGGAGAGATTGGACCTACATAAGGAGAAATAAACCTTCCTAGAAGCTCGATTTTGCCAAGGATGAGGCATCTACTTTCAAGGCTCCAACAAACTTAATAACGGACGAAGAATTCAAACCATTCCTACAGGCATGTATGAAGCTGCTACGCAAACAGAAGGCAGTAGAAAATCTTCAAGCACTGATAGACAACTGCGCAGAAAAAAATGAGTTTCCAACAGAAGTGAAAGACATTCACAAACTTTACAACCATAATAAACGCATTGATCAGGAAATGTGGCTAACTGCGCAGATTGGCGATTATGAGATGGATCAGGTCATCCTGGATCTGGGATCTGATGCAAATGTCCTTCCCAAACAGACATGGCAGAAGATGGGAGAACCTAATTTGGAATGGTCTACTATACAGCTGCGCATGGCTAACAAACAGAAGATGATACCATTGGGGAGACTATCAAAGATTATGGTAGATATCGCAAGGGTTAAGGTATACACGGATTTTGAGGTAATTCAAATAGTAGAGGATGTGGACCCTTATCCTGCGCTCTTAGGACTAGATTGGGCTATAAACATGGGAGGTATTATCAACTTTAAGAAAAAGAGCATGGTTTTTGAGAATGAGGGTACAAGAGTAATAGTCCCTTTAGACCCAGTAGAAGGAGAACGGTATATAGAACCTATGCGCGAAGAAGACGATGTGGATCATATATATAAACTAACCGCCCAGGACAAGGATTGGATTAATCCTACAGCTGATGGTGTGCTTTGCTGGGATAAATACAGTGAATGCCTCTCTGAATTTGACGAGGAGATCAAAAATTGGCAGAACCGGTTGCATGACGTATCTGCATTACGATGTCTTAGGATCACGAAGAGCTTCCGGTGTATCTCCTCAGAGGTAAGAGAATTTCCTTAATTTTATGGTTTTGGTAGTATTATGGAATTTCTAAGAGAATTCGAAGCAGAAGTCCCAAGGGAGCGAAGAATGTGGGTGCTTAACCTAGCCATGCGTGCAACCCCTATGCGGTGGTGGGAAACTCATATGGGGACTTTTCAGGATTGGGAGGAATTTCGCAGGATGATGATCCTACGGTTTGAACCCCCGGTTCACCTATGCATGAAGACTTTCCTTAGCCAAGGAGACCTGTGCAAGAACTTGTCCGCGTGGATGGAGGTGTGGTGCGAAAGGACCAGGGACGAATGGGTCCAGTTGTTCATTCATGCCCTTGCGCCAATCCCTACAGAATGGTATTTGGATGCAGAGCTACATCAGCACACCCGCCACTGGGAGATCATGAGGGATGATTTTGTGGGGACGTTCGAATTGATAGGCGGAACTGAGGAATTAGACAAAGCCCTGGAAGACATAGATGCCCTAGTATTTTATGAATCGCTCCTTAGTGTAGAGTATGGGGAACTAGCTTGGGATACATAGATGCAGGATATTGTTAACTGTGGCAATCTATCAATGGAGGAATGTGAAGAAGAATCATGAAATATCATTATCCCAGAATCAGAGGGTGAACGAGCAGTTGTTGGACCCCCACTGCAGACTGTCGATGTGACCAAGCCTCTTAAGCTAAGGGAAGTCAACATTGGAATAGAAGAACAACCTAAGCTAGCGAGGATTGGGGATTACTTGGATGATGATACTGTGGGGAAAGTCGTAGAACTTCTCACGGAGTACCAGGACCTGTTTCCTAGGAAATTATTAGAACTCAAAGGTATTACATGGGACCTGGGGGTCATGCGAATCACTTTAAAACTGGATTCACGCCCTATCAAGAAGCAATCTTACCAATTGAACCCCAAGTATAAGCATAAAGTCAGGGAAGAAATTGACAAAATGCTAGCCACAGGTATCATCGAACCAGTAGAATTGTCAAATTGGGTAAGCCCTATGGTGGTCCAAGAAAAAAAGACTAAAGGAGACATAGAATCTGCATCGACCTGTGTAAGCTGAATGATTCCTGCGTACACGATCCCTTCCCTACGCCATTCTCTGATGAAATCCTTGATAGTGTGGGAGGGAAGGAAGCATACTCATTCACTGACGGGTTTTCAGGCTACCATCAGATCAGGATCACACCTGAATATCGCAGCAAAACTACGTTCACCACTGAATGGGGATCCTTCCAGTACACTATCATGTCGTTTGGGCTCAAAAATGCCCCTGCCATCTTTTCCCGGGTAGTGGTCGTAGTATTCAAGGAGTTAATTCACAAGTTCTTGGAGGTATACTTTGACGATTGGATAGTATTTGGGTTGGTAAAGAAGCACGTCTCGAACCTACGCATGATGTTGGACACTTGTAGAAAGCACCAGATTTCCTTAAATATTAAGAAGTGCATATTCTGTGTACCATCAGGATCTTGTTAGGCCACATAGTTTGTCGGCAGGGACTGATGATGGACCCCGCCAAGGTGGAAGTTATCATCAACTTAGCAGTCCCTACAAATGAGAAACAGTTGCGCTCCATCCTCGGACACATGGGCTATTATAGGAATTTTATTCAAGGGTACGCACTAATCACGACACCCATGGAAAAGTTTCTAAAGAAGGATGTTTCATTTTTTTGGGACGCGAAGTGTCAGAAGAGTTTTAAGCTACTCAAGGAAAAGATGGTCTCTACACCTATCCTCATATTTCTTGACTGGGCGAAGGTTTTCCATGTCCATTTGGATGCTTCACGGATCGCCTTGGGCGTTGTCCTTATGCAGCCCAGGGAGGGGGACATTGACTTCCCGGTTGCATTTGCTAGTAGAAAACTCTCTAGCGCAGAGCATAACTACTCCACTATTGAACGTGAGGGGTTGGAAATGGTGTATGCCCTATAGAAATACCGGCATTATCTGCTGGGACGGCACTTCAATATGTTCAAGGGTCACTGAGCTTTGAAGTACCTATTCAATCAGCCTATGTAGGGGGGGAATATTTGTCGATGGTTACTGCTATTTCAAGAATATGATTTTGAGATAATTGTGAAGCCGGGAAAATTAAATGTTGGACCAGACCACTTGTTCCAAATCGAGAGTGGTGAAGAACCAACCAACCTAGAGGAAGGATTGCCCAATGCACAACTATTTTCTATTAAGGTGGTTGATGATCACTTTTCCGATATTATTCAATTCTTAACTACAACGATGGCACCTGCAGAATATTCGGTGCAACAGAAACAAAAGCTAGTAACCTGCACAGCTGACTTTATCATCATCATGGGCCACTTGTATAAGTTGGGAGCTGATGAAGTACTGTGAAGACACGTACTGGAGCATGAAAGACTATCCATTTTAGCAGAAGCCCACGGAGGTGTAGCTGGAGGTCACTACGCAGGAAAAGCGACGATGCAAAAGATCTTAAGAGCTGGGTTGTGGTGGCCCACACTACATAGTGACTCCCACGACTATTGCAAAGCCTACGACACATTCCAAAGGACAGGAAGACCATTGCGCAGGGATGAAATTCCTTTACAACCATAGATGGCCCTGAAGGCGTTCGATAAATGGGCAATAGACTTCATTGGGCCCATCAACCGACCAAGTAAGAAGACATGTTCCCGCTACATCATCACAGCGCCTGATTATGTAACCAGATGGGCGGAAGCGCAAGCTATGAAGGATTGTACTACAGATATCGTTGTGCACTTTATTTTCGAGCATATTCTAACCAGGTTTGGCTGTCCTAAGTTCTTGATGAGCGATAGAGGTACGCATTTCATTAATGACACAATACAAGCTTTGAATGGAGAGTTTCGAATCCACCATGCAAAATGTACCCCATATCAACCGCGGGCAAATGGAACGGTAGAAGCTTTTAATAAAATTTTGGAACAGGCACTTACCAAGGTCTATAATGTTGAGTGAAGCAATTGGGACGTGCGCATCCCGTCGGTCCTTTGGGCCTATCAGACCGCGTGCAAGAAAATGACTGGAAAAACATTGATTCAGATGGTTTATGGAAAGGAGGCCATTATGCCCCTAGATTATATCATTCCTAGCTTGTGCATTGCAGCCTTCACGAACATGGAGGAGCCCGATATCATGGAGGAATGCTTAGCGCAGCTAGTTTCCTTAGAAGAAGATCAATTCATTGCTAACTTTCATCAGCAAGTTCAGAAGGCCGAGGAAAAATTCTGGCACGATAGGCACATCCACCAGAAGTCATTTATGTAGAAATTATACAGTATGCATGTATATATTGGATTAACCCAATCTAAAAATTTACTAAAGTTAAATATTGAATCGCTTCTACAAATATTTTGCGGAACTAAAAACAACACAATTTATAATCAGATGAAGCAAAGAAGAATAGATCAAAACCACAACACCAGATATTCTCTGGGAAATCTTACTGCTCAAAACCCCTCTATCATATATTGTATATTCCACAAGGAATCATGAAACAATTACATACAAAAATCTTCTCACAAGAGCCCTTAGTACATCAACTAATTGTCTCACATTGTCATACAAAACTTGGCAATTTCCTTAGCCAATTTATTGTCTCCAGATAGCCTACCTTTCTCACTCAGTTCTTGATGAATGAAATCCTTAATCACAAATAATTTCAGCCTTCTTCAACTGCATTGAGTATCATGGGCATCCTGTGGTGTTTTAACTACACCTGGGTAGCCTGCTAATATCACAACTCATAGTTATCTTCCCTTTCACCTAGAACTCAACTGGGTCTCCACTAGAACTGACATGCATGCAGCTAATAATAGTAAAAACAACAGTTGCATGTGAGATCACTACATGTGAATTAATTAATATTTAATTCACTTGATCTCTCACTAGTGTATCTACAGTTACAACTATCACAACTGAATTTAACTCACTTAACTGAGTTAAACTGGTTTACAACTTGCACAACTCATGCACCACTGCACTTCCAACTCTGTTACAACTAGAATCACTCTGTTAAAACTCAATTCAACCTGCATGTTCCACCAACCAACCTATTAACTTGAAATTCAATTAGCTAACTGATTTGCCACTTCAATTAACTATTTCCAAGTTCTCATTGAGAATAGATTATAGTTTAATGTCCATCTAATATTAAGGGATAATAAAAATAGACATGCATCTATAAATATAACTTGCACATACATCTATAAATATAATTTTCTCATGCATCTATAAATAGACATCCACATAAAAATATCCTGTGTGGGCCCCACCTAGTGTAGATGCTTAATTTTCACTAGGATCAAGGATGGTGTTTCTGGATGCCAATTTCATTGTTTCTTGTTTCAAACTTCAACACTCCTTCTCAAAAATAAAGGAATGTCCTTGCATGCGACATGCAAATCCATGCATGTGACATGCAACCCTTGCATGGAACACTTCGCTAGTGTTTATCGCACATGCAACATTTGCATGCAACACTTCCAAAACTGAATAGCCTCCAAACAACTGAATCAGTATAATGCATCTTTCATCAAAGTCTTTTGACTTCTACTAGCTACTGCACATGTCTTCAGGAACCACTGTGTTGTTGACACCTGCATCCATGCACTCTGCACTTGCTGCCAACTCTGATCTGAGCTCCGGCATCTGACACTATCACTTTGATTTCATGTCCTTACGACATCTCACTGCATCAATCCAACTGATCCTACTACTGCTGCTCCATGGCTCCTAGTAGCCAGGTTCAATTCATGAGATCCACACAATCTCAATGAATCCTTCCCATAATTTCCTCTTGGGATTATTCATGCATGTCACCCCACCTCTCACCTGGTGGTATAGCTGCATGCACTCCCTTTGCCCATCTGGCTCGAAATTTCTCTGCATGATTTGTTGCTCCCATTCCATGATCCTCATCTTGTGGTTGCTCCACATCCTGAGGTTCACTCTTACCTGCATGCAAATCCAGATCCCTCTCAATATTCAATTGCATGGCTTTCTCACACTTCCCAATGGTAGGAAGCTTTGTAGAAATCACATCTACATCAAATCTATTGATATTCTTCTGCATCTACAATTTTGGTTGCTCCACAACCTTCTGAGACTACTTCTTAGGTTGCATGTTGAGAGGCTCCCTCTCAACCACCAAGTCACTAACCTCTTCTTTGCTCTTCAAAGCTTTGCATGCATCTTGTACCTCAGTGCATGTAGGTTCTTGGCTTGCGCACATTGTAATTGTCCCGCTGTCGCAAACTTTTATAACAAAAGAGTTGAGTTTAAATCGATGATATCTCCCTCATTCGAGCTCTGATTCGACCGATTTTTTTTTTCAATTTGGGTATTTTCTTGCAAGGAATCAAAATATGCTATTTTTTTATATAAAAAAATTCATCAAATTTTTCAGATATTATCTGCAAACTCGTGCACCCAAATAATTCCTACTCTCATACCATGTAGAAAATTTATAACACAAATCTGATACCATGTAGAAATTTTAATACAAATTATGTATGTATATCTTGGATTCACCCAATCTAACAATGTACTAAAGTTAAATACTTAATCTCTTCTACAAATATTTTTCGGAATTAAAAATAATACAATTTCCAATCACATGAAGCAAAGAAGAATAGATCAAAACCACAACACCAGATATTCCCAAGGAAATCTTACTGCTCAAAACCCCTTTATCATATATTGCATATTCCACAAGGAATCATGAAACAATTACATACAAAACTCTTCTCACAAGAGCCCTCAGTACATCGGCTAATTGTCTCACACTGTCATACGAAAATTGGCAAGTTCCTTAGCCAATTTACTATCTCTGGACAGCCTGCCTTGCTCACACAGTTCCTGATGAATTCAATCCTTAATCACAAATAATTTCAGCCTTCATCAACTGTGCTGAGTGTCGTGGGCATCCAGTGGTGTTTTAACTACACCTGGGTAGCCTGCTAATATCACAACTCATAGTTATCTTCCCTTTCACCTAGAACTCAACTGGGTCTCCACTAAAACTGCCATGCATGCAACTAATAATAGTAAAAACATCAGTTGCATGTGAGATCACTACATGTGAATTAATTAATATTTAATTCACTTGATCTCTCACTAGTGTATATGCAGTTACAACTATCACAACTGACTTTAACTCACTTAACTGAGTTAAACTGGTTTACAACTTGCACAACTCATGCACCACTGCACTTCCAACTCTGTTACAACTAGAATCACTCCGTTAAAACTCAAGTCAACCTGCATGTCCCACCAACCAGCCTATTAACTTGAAATTCACTTAGCTAACTGATTTTCCACTTCAATTAACTATTTCCAAGTTCTCATTTAGAATAGATTATAGTTTAATGTCCATCTAATATTAAGGGATAATAAAAATAGACATGCATCTATAAATAGACATTAAATCTATAAATAGAACTTTCGTATACATCTATATATAGACATGCATCTATAAATAGGCATCTATCTAAAAATATCCTGCGTGGGCCCCACCTAGTGTAGGTGCTTAATTTTCACTAGGATCAAGGATGTTGTTTCCAGATGCCATCTTGTTGTAAACTTCAACACTCCCTCTCAACAAGAAAGGAATTTCCTTGCTTGTGACATGCAATTCCATGCATGCGACATGCAACCCTTGCATGAAACACGCAACTCATGCATGCAACACTTATCTAGTGTTTCTCTCACATGCAACACTTCGCTAGTGTTTATCGCACATGCAACATTTGCATGCAACACTTCTGAAACTGAATAGCCTCCAAACAACTGAATCAGTATAATGCATCTGTCATCAAAGTCTTCTGACTTATGCTAGCTACTGCACATGTCTTCAGGAACCACTGCGTTGTTAACACCTGCATCCATGCACTTTGCACTTGCTGTCAACTCTGATTTGTGCTCCAGCATCCGACACTGTCACTTTCATTTCATGTCCTTACAACATCTGACTGCATCAATCCAACTGATCCTACTGCTGTTGCTCCATGTGCTCCTCGTAGCCAGGTTCGATTCATGAGATCCACACAATCTCAATGAATCCTGCCCATAATTTCCTCTTGGGATTATTCATGCATGTCACCCCACCTCTCACATGGTGGTATAGCTACATACACTCCCTCTACCCATCTGGCTTGAAATTTCTCTGCATGAGTGGTTGTTCCCATTCCATGATCCTCATCTTGTGGTTGCTCCACATCCTGAGGTTCACTCTTACCTACATGCAAATCCAGCTTCCTCTCAAGGGTCAATTGCATGGCTTTCTCACACTTCTCAATGGTAGGAAGCTCTGTATAGATCGCATCTACATAAAATCTATAGAGATTCTTCTGCATCTCCAGTTGTGGTTGCTCCACAACCTTCTGAGACTGCTTCTCAAGATGCATGTTGAGAGGCTCCCTCTCAACCACCAAATCACTAACCTCTTCTTTGCTCCTCAAAGCTTTGCATGCATCCTGTACCTGAGTGCATGTAGGTTCTTGGCTCGCGCACATTGTAATTGTCCCACTGTCGTAAAATTTTCTAACAAAAGAGCTGATTTTAAATCAATGATATCTCCCTCATCCGAGCTCTGGTTCAACCGATTTTTTTTTCAATTTGGGTATTTTTTTCAATGAATCCAAATATGCTATTTTTTCTATGAAAAAATCTCAAAAAATTTAGATATTATCTGCAAACTCGCACACCCAAATAATTCTTGCCCTCATACCATGTAGAAAATTTATAACACAGCTCTGATACCATGTAGAAATTTTAATAAAAATTATGTATGTATATCTTGGATTCACTCGATCTAAAAATTTACTAAAGTTAAATACTGAATCGCTTCTACAAATATTTTGCGGAATTAAAAACAACATAATTTCCAATCACATGAAGCAAAGAAGAATAGATCAAAACCACAACACCAGATATTCTCGGGGAAAGATTACTGCTCAAAACCCCTCTATCATATATTGTATATTCCACAAGGAATCATGAAAAAATTACATACAAAAATATTCTCACAAGAGCCCTTAGTACATCAACTAATTGTCTCACACTGTCATACAAAAATTGGGAAGTTCCTTAGCCAATTTACTGTCTCCAAACAGCCTGCCTTTCTCACGTAGTTCCTAATGAATGCAATCCTTAATCAAAAATAATTTCAGTCTTCCTCAACTGCGTTGAGTAACATGGGAATCTTGTGGTGTTTTAACTACACCTGGGTAGCCTGCTAATATCACAACTCATAGTTATCTTCCCTTTCACCTAGAACTCAACTGGGTCTCCACTAGAACTGACATGCATGCAGCTAATAATAGTAAAAACATCAGTTGCATGTGAGATCACTGCATGCGAATTAATTAATATTTGATTCACTAGATCTCTCATTAGTGTATCTGTAGTCACAAGTAGCACAACTGACTTTAACTCACTTAACTGAGTTAAACTGGTTTACAACTTGCACAACTCATGCACCACTACACTTCCAACTCTATTACAACTAGAATCACTCTATTACAACTCTAGCCAACCTGCATGTCCCACCAACCAACGTATTAACTCGAAACTCACTTAGCTAATTGATTTTTCACTTCAATTAATTATTTCCAAGTTCTTATTGAGAATAGATTATAGTTTAATGTCCATCTAATATTAAGGGATAATAAAAATAGGCATGCATCTATAAATAGACATGCAATCTATAAATAGAACTTTCACATGCATCTATAAATAGAATTTTCTCATGCATCTATAAATAGACATCCACCTAAAAATAGACTGTGTGGGCCCCACCTAGTGTAGGTGCTTAATTTTCACTAAGATCAAGGATGTTGTTTCCGGATGCCATCTTGTTGTAAACTTCTACACTTCCTCTCAACAAGAAAGGAATGTCCTTGCATGCGACATGAAACTCATGCTTGCAACACTTCTCTAGTGTTTCTCGCACATGCAACACTTTGCTAGTGTTTATCGCACATGCAACATTTGCATGCAACACTTCTAAAACTGAATAGCCTCCAAACAAATGAATCAGTATAATGCATCTGTCATCAAAGTCTTATGGCTTCTGCTAGCAACTACACATGTCTTTAGGAACCACTGCACTGTTGACACCTGCATCCATGCACTCTGCACTTGCTTCCAACTCTGATCTGAGCTCCAGCGTCTAACATTGACACTTTGATTTCATGTCCTTATGACATCTGAGTGCATCAATCCAACTGATCCTACTACAGATGCTACATGGGCTCCTCGTAGACAGGTTCGATTCATGAGATCCACACATTCTCAATGAATCCTACCCATAATTTCCTCTTGGGATTATTCATGCATGTCACCCCACCTCTCACCTAGTGGTATAGCTGCACGCACTCCCTCTGCCCATCTGGCTCTAAATTTCTCTGCATGAGTGGTTTCTCCCACTCCATGATCCTCATCTTGTGGTTGCTCCACATCCTGAGGTTCACTCTTACCTGCATGCAAATCTAGCTCCCTCTCAAGGGTAAATTTCATGTCTTTCTCACACTTCCCAATGGTAGGAAGCTCTGTAGAAATCGCATCTACATAAAATCTATAGAGATTCTTCTGCATCTCCAGTTGTGGTTGCTCCACAACCTTTTGAGATTGCTTCTTAGGCTGCATGTTGAGAGGCTCCCTCTCAACCACAAAGTCACTAACCTCTTATTTTCTCCTCAAAGCTTTGCATGCATCTTGTACCTCATTGCATGTAGGTTCTTGGCTCGCGCACATTGTAATTGTCCCGCTGTCGCAAAATTTTCTAACAAAAGAGTTGTTTTTAAATCGATGATATCTCCCTCATCCGAGCTCTGTTTCGACCGATTTTTTTTTCCAATTTGGGTATTTTCTTGCAAGTAATCCAAATATGCTATTTTTTTCTGAAAATTTTTCATCAAAAATTTCAGATATTATCTACAATCTCGCGCACCCAAATAATTCCTGCTCTCATACCATGTACAAAATTTATAACACAGCTCTGATACCATGTATAAATTTTACTACGGATTATGTATGTATATCTTCGATTCACTCGATCTAAAAATATACTAAATTTAAATACTGAATCGCTTCTACAAATATTTTGCGGAACTAAAAACAACACAATTGCCAATCACGTGAAGCAAAGAAGAATAGATCAAAACCACAACACCATATATTCCCGGGGAAAGCTTACTGCTCAAAACCCCTCTATCATATATTTTATATTCCACAAGGAATCATGAAACAATTACATACAAAACTCTTCTCACAAGAGCCCTTTGTACATCAGCTAATTGTCTCACATTGTCATACAAAAATTGGCAAGTTTCTTAGCCAATTTACTGTCTCTAGATAGCCTTCCTTGCTCATGTAGTTCTCGATGAATGCAATCCTTAATCACAAAGAATTTAAGCCTTCCTAAACTGTGATAAGTATCATGGGAATCCTGTGGTGTTTTAACTGCACCTGGGTAGCGTGCTAATATTACAATTGATAGTTATCTTCCCTTTCACCTAGAACTCAACAGGGTCTCCACTAGAACTGACATGCATGCAGCTAATAATAGTAAAAACATCAATTGCATGTGATATCACTACATGTGAATTAATTAATATTTAATCCACTTGGTCTCTCACTGGTGTATCTACAATTACAACTAGCAAACCTAACTTTAACTCACTTAACTGAGTTAAACTGGTTTACAACTTGCACAACTCATGCACCACTGCACTTCCAACTCTGTTACAACTAGAATCACTCTGTTACAACTCAAGTCAACCTGTGTGTCCCACCAACCAACCTATTAACTCGAAATTCACTTAGCTAATTGATTTTCCACTTCAGTTAACTATTTCCAAGTTCTCATTGAGAATAAATTATAGTTTAATGTCCATCTAATATTAAGGGATAATAAAAATAGACATGCATCTATAAATAGACATGCAACCTATAAATGTAACTTGCACATACATCTATATATAGACATGCATCTATAAATAGACATACACCTAAAAATAGCCTGCTTGGGCCCCACCTAGTTTAGGTGCTTAATTTTCACTAGGATCAAGGATGTTGTTTCCGGATGCCAATTTCATTGTTTCTTGTTGCAAACTTCAACAATTTAAAGAAGATGAGCTAGTATTATTATATGACAACCAGTTTGCACGCCACCCTGGGAAATTCTGCCAACATTGGTTGGGACCTTATATCGTAACAGAGATTACAAATGGTGGTGCAGTGAAATTGGCCACACTGCGCGGGGACCCCCTGCCTGGATATGTTAATGGCAGTTGTCTCAAACCATATCAGACCAACTCGGTGCAAACCAAATGACTATATGGCCAGAGTAGCTGTATTGGGATGGATACGCACAGGCGAGAGGAAAAATGCAGGTAGGCCCGTTATACATGCAGGGATCCACCACAAGTCAGGAAGCCCAGGGAGGTGTGCTGGGAGTGCAGGGGTAATACGCAGCTGCAAAAACTAGCTGTTGGAACAGTACTGTTGGGTAAAAATCCAACTTTACCGTTGGAAGGAGTGGGCAGTAGGAAATTAATGCGGCGATTTCCAAATATTTTTTACCGTTTCCTTGATGGTAAGTTTCAGCTAAGTGTCATCCGACCGTTTCTCACTATTCAAAGCTATAAATGGAGGAGGGAAGCTTAGAATTGGGTTCTGCATGTCCTAAAACTCTTGTGCCTTGCAAATTTATGTAACTCTTGTGCTCTGTTCATGTCTGGGCGTGCTACTCCCTTTGATAGTAGCAACCCCGAGTTCATCTTCCTAGCGAGAATGACTACAACCAATCTTGTTGAATCATCACAGACCATGGCCTCTATTGAGATAGCATCCGATGAAGTATTGGAGGTCACCCCTGAAGTCAAAGAAGTCGTGTCCACACCAACGAAGGGGAAGCAGGTGGAGAAAAATAAGAGTAAGGGGAAAGGCTAGGAGCAAGGGCAGGGGAGGGCTACGAAATGGGATGGGGGGAAGCCGCGCACCTCCCCCCCGGAATGTGAAATCTCCCCAAATAGTGCCTAAGGCACGCTCGCCTAACCTGGCGAGCAACCTCTGTCTGCTCAGGAAGAAGCTCGGCTCGCTACCCCAATCACTTGGCTATCGCCCTATGTTCGGCCCCGAAGGCCCTCAGTGCGCACGCCTAAGAATCTCGAGGTTCTGCACTCCTATCTGCAAATGTTGCTAATTCCGGGTGAAGTCCCTGTATAAATTTGAATAACTGTTAAATTATTCACCAAGATTATCCTGATCACACACTATTTGAGCTTCATGCATAATACATAACCTCTTCTACTATTGATCATCAATTTGCGGAAATATAAACAATCGCATGCGCACATTAAAACCATAAACAATCACACATATAAACACAATATTTATGGGAAAGATTAAAGCTGAAAACCCCCAACTATCTGTATATTATAATGATAGAGATCATGTAACAATCATTGTACAAACTCCTCACAAGCTCTCAGTACAATCTCCAATTGTTACACACTACACAAGCTCAGATCATACAAAACACATGCTCCAATCTGCTTCACCTGTTAGCCAGCCTCTACTGTGCAATCCAATATGGATAATTCCCAGATCCAAGTTCAAATCCCACTTGTATGTACTGCACAATCCTCATTGGCTTCTCCATCAATGTGTGTGCAAATCTCATGCACCAGTATAGTCACAACTGATAGTCACACTTGCTCTTTCACCTACCTCTTCACTGGTCTCCACTGAAACTGTCCATGCACTGCAGTTAACTGATGTATTCTTTAGTTGATTTATGAGTTAATAATTAGTAAATTAATTAATAATTAATTCACACCACTCTCACTAATTGTATCAATCAGTTAGACTAGATACAACTAGCTCAACTATGTTTAACTGAGTTAAACTGAACACAACTCCATTAGCTCCTCAATCAACTCCACCAAACTCTGTCACCTGAGTTCTAACTGAAGTCTCCATGCAATAGCTCCACTAAACCCTCAGGAATAGCGTAATTCCTTCTGTCAGCTGCATGTGCCACATCTGTGCACTTAACTGAAGTGCTCCAAGAGGGTAAGATAATGTTTAGAGTCCAAATATTATTAAGAGCTAATAATATTCGACATATCTATTTTTAGACTGGAAATCTAAAAATAGATTCCGCCTAGTATGTCTAAAAATAGAAGTCCATCTATTTTTTCCCGACTTGACCAACCATCCACAAATAGTATCCTGCAACTCATAGAACATGATCCATATGTCTAAAAATAGACATAGTCTAAAAATATACTTTGCGCCAAAAATACCCTGCAGGCCCACTTAGTGAAGGCGACTCCTTTCCACTAAGCTCATCATCTTGTTGCAATCTCAACAGTCCCCATAATTGGGGAAGTATTCGGCAATCTCTCCTCAATTAAGTTCGACGATCACGACCTTGCCAACCTGGAGGCCTTCCCAGAATTGGCACCTGAGTTGTATCTCGAAAGAGTACTAGAGGACGATGTGCTAAGGGTCATACCAATGTCGTGGGCGCGGGGGTTAGAAGGATTTTGATTACTAAACTTGTTGCGAATACCTCACTTTGGCCAATATAATGTAACCAACCAAGTTGTGTGACAACTGGCAGCCCTGATCCATGATTGTAGCTTGTGGATCCAGGACCGCATTCCCATCGATGCCGCCCTAATTCACCACATTACTAGTCTCCCCATGGAGGGGTTGAACCCCATGGAGCGTGTCAGCAAGAAGTACAAGTAACAGATCGCTGACAAGGTGCGAGAAGACTACCATATCGAGCGAAACACCAAAGGGTTCATAATCAACACCATTGATGACCCTGGAGTGCGCATGGGTACCCTGCTGCTGGCTTGTAAAATGATGCGCAAATGCCAAGCCACGACAGTCCCCGCCTATGTGATTCATCTTGCTGGCCGCTCCGAAAAGGGGGTCTGCTTTAACTAGTCGCAGTTCCTCTGCAATGAGTTTCTGGAAAACGTGCGTGAGGCCCAGGACCATGGGAGGGAATTCTGTTACTCTTGGTTGCTGCTCCTAATTGCATTGGTCGCATGGGAAGCCCCTAAAGGATCGGTCCTCCCTAAGCTTGAACTGGACATGTGTGAAGGGGCGTGATACGCAAAATTATGGGATTCAAATGACGAGCAGCGTATTAAGGAAAACAAAGTATTTTGGGTATTATTTTAGAGCACGCTCCCTACAGCAATTCACTCCTGGCCATGCTTGTCACCGACGGTCTATGAAAAATATAAGAGCATCACAGTATTCCAAGTGACGATGCATAACGTGCAAATTCGGGGCTGTAAGGATCCAGCTCGGATGTCGCTACCTTACATGGTCGCTGATGAGGAAATCGATCGGCTCATCACCACTTGGCCACCGCATTAGAAATTGGGATTCAAATTGGCCACGGCTGACACTACTGGTACAAGCGCAGTCTCGAAGACCCCCACCCCACCTAATACCGCCAAGAATTTAGAAGGTCGTGGCCTGGAAGGCTCCACCAGGACGAAGGTTCACCCAGATGCAACGCAGGGTGTGGAGCAGGAATCGCAGCAGGACATGGAAATTGAGGGTCTGGATACGCATGTTGTTGGTTCCCCATTAGGCATGAAACGGACAGTCGAACCTCTCAAGGGCTAGCGAACAAAACAGTGGGCTACGAGGCCCGGTAGGGAGATTTAGGTTACCTTAACTGATGAATATTTGGAGCAAATCGCAGATGCGATCACCCTCGCTTTAGAATACAGATGGCTAGTCTTCGAAGAGCAGCAGAAGGCCGCAGTTGCCGCATTACAGTTTGAGCTCCAAGCTCTTCAACTCAAGGCCTATACCCTGTAGACGAGCGTGGTTCAAGCGAGGTTGCCTCAAGTGACCACCACTGAGTTGATCTCCACAACAGAGAGCCGCCTTTGCCCCCTGCCAGACGCAGCAATCACTCTGAGTCTGCCTGCCTTATGTGCGCAAGTCTAGGCCTGCACAGAAGTACATTTGAACTTGGCACAGCTTCCACACGAGCCTTTGCAGGTTCTCCACACATCCCTCTTCAAGGAAATCTAGCACAGAGACCGTTGGGTGCAACAGCAGCTAAGTAAAGTCGAGCAGACAATTGTCGAAAATACTACCAAGGCATCCCAAGCATAGGCCACGTGCATCCTTGCCGCCGCGCAACACATCGAGTTGGAGTGTCTGATCAGCAGCCTATGCGCAGATGTAACTGAAGACATCCTGGCCTCTGCCACCCTCCATGCTAATATTAAGGGACTCGTCGCAGCCCTAAAAGCTTCTCGGACTGAGATCCAAAACGTTAAACCGATATGGAGTAGAAAATTTTTGCGCTGCAAGCTAAGTTGCAGCTAGAAACTCCTCCTGAGGTACGCGCCCAAAGAGCTGCGTTGGTCACAGAAGCAACGAACACCATTACAACTCAGATTTCTCAGGGCGTTGAATTTCTTGAGACAACTATACAGTTGTGGTCTAAGGTGCAGCGCGACCCTCTCCTGCGCGAATTTACTTAAGAACTACGCCAGAAAGAAGAAGAATTCGAGCAAATGGAGGCTACAATGTCCACTCTTATCCCCGCTCAACGCCCAACACGTCTGCGAGCCATCCATGCACTCTGAGATTACCTGGAAGGGCTTCAACACAAGAATAAGGTTCTGAGTGACCACCTAAATCCATGGGCCGATGAAGCCCTCAAGATATCTTAGGACTTGGATGTTGCGGTCAAACAGCTAAATCAGACCCTGGAGAGTGTCACCACTGCCACTGAAGGCCCAACTTCGCAGAAGTTGGTGGAAATTGCGCAGAATGTTCTCGTGTAGAGCAAAGGAGTGTTGCCACCTCTGGTCTATGCCATTAAGCAGCTCCAAGCCAAGATGCAAACCCCATGGCCATTGTGAATCAGAACGAGTCACAAGATTGTGTTGGGGGCCTGTTAGGATAGGGTTCCCTAGCTGCGTTTTGATATGTTCCAATGTTGCGTTTTTATATATTTTTGTAGTAATTAGTCTTGTGCAAGAAATTTGGGGTTGGTCAAAGCCCCCAATGTATTGTAATGGGTCAAAGGGTAGACCTAGAGTCCGCAAACCACAGTTTGCGGACATAGGATAGCGTAGGCTATGATGATATAAATAGATATATAGTTTGAGTCTAGAAAAAAGTAAGGTTGATGCTACGTACGAACTGCTGAGATCTGTTTTGGGTAGTTTTGGGTAAGGACTCCTGCTGGTTGTGTGCACGGAGATCCTTAGTCCTGTTGTGTGTGGACCTCGCTAGCTGTATGCACAGGTTGTGACTTGGGTTTGTAACTGGGTTTTGGATGTTAATGAACACGGAATCTATTGAAGTATCTCTATGCTATCCAAACTGTTTGTGTTTATTACTGAAGTACCTCTGCCTTATTTGAATAATTTGTGATTGTGTCTGTGATATATGAATTAGATGTGATTATGTTATTCTATGATGATAATTGTTGATGCGCACGTGGATGTGAAGGTGTTGCTAAGATCGGCTTAATAATAGTAGCTTTGTTTATGTTTACATGTTGTTATACTATTAAGGGCTCGGTAATAAGCTTGTTTCTGTGCGAACCTGATAGAACTCAACAATATCTGCCTTAATTACCTACTCTCTCCCAGGGTGCGGAAACCTAGTTCCAACACCCACCCATACTACTTCAGGTGAGACCTTGGCCTGCGAAAGTAGGTCATTGCCGAAAGGACTAGTAGTATAGGGGTTTGTTGGCAAACCTTAACTCTGAACCTGGGTCGGGACCCTTCAAGCCAACACCATCCCTATTTACTAAGCTTCTCTGGCATGGATTCCAATTACAAAGGATTAAACAATTATATATTCACTTCCTCTGGTATAGGAAAGATGGAAAAAAATTGTCACCCTCACAGCTTAGAAATCCCTTTCTCTTTAGAAATATTAAGGATGTTGAGGAATAAAATGTCTACCTTGGTTTTCCAAGGCCCTTGCAGCAAAAGGTGTATGGAAAATTATTCAAGGAGAAGGATTATGGTCTCGTGTGATGCATCAAAATTACCTGTCCCTTATAAGTTCTGGAATGGATCCAAACTCCCCGTGAACCACTTTCAAATGACTTTGTTATTTGGAAAGGGGTCCTAAAATCCTTCTTTGTCATAAATAACCACCTCTACTGGAAAATCAGGAAAGGATCTAACATTCTTATAGGGTGAGATACCTATATTGGTAGTCAACATTGGTATTTCCTTCCTTATCATCTTATCTACCATTTATCCAAACTGAGCATTTATACTCGAAATCAAGTTTTGTTGAATCCTTTTTCCCAATAGTAATCAAAAATTTATGTCCCCTATATACCTTGATTTGGAAGGAGAAGACGCGGAAGCTTGGGAGCACCATATCAGAGCGCTAAAATTCTCAAATGTCTACCTTTAATATTATGTTGATAAGTTAATTTAGACACACAGTCCTCGGGGCTCATATGCTCCTAAATATGGCTACCTTTACAAGGCTCATATACAAAATATTAATGACACTACCTCATGGGGGAATGTTAAGGAAACTCAGTTGTCCACCAAAAGCAAAAAAAAAAAGCGTGGCTTATGTTGTATAATAAAGTCCCCACCTAGGAAAATTTACAAAAAAAATCCTTCAAGGGCCCACGGATATGTCCCTTATGTTGGAATACTTAAGAAACGATTATCAACCTCTTTGTTTATTGCCCTTTCTCTGAGGAAGTCTAGGCTGATATTAGAAAATTTGGAAACCCATCTCATGCTTGGGATGTAGCAAATATAAATAACAATGTCAATCTTGGGTCTCAAAACAATTTCTAGAACACATCAAGGTGCTCCCTCTTGTCACACGCTGGGATATTTGGCTGGAAAGGAATGCATCCCTTTTTTAAAAAGGTCCCCAAACTCTACCAAAGTGGTAACAAATAGCCTTTTCATTGTGTCTTCATACAAACATGCCCCTTCCCTTTGGTTCCTCAAATGATTCTCCGGACTCTGAAATTCTTATAGGTTTTCCCCAGGCCTTCTTTGGTGGATTCGTTAAGGTTATCCTTCTATAGGTGGTGTGGGGGGGTTTTACACCTTCTAGCTTCACATTTCTTCACTTCTTAGCAAATATTGGACATGATACAAACAATTATGTAGAATTGTTCGCATTACGCTTCACTCTACAATTGGCTCTGAAAATTGTAATTCAATCTCTTCACATCTATGGGGACTCTCTAAATGTCATTAAATGGATAAAAGGAATCACAAATACAAAAAAATATTCTTTGCTACCACTATATCAAAAATTTTCTCAAAAAATGGCTTTCTTCTCTCACATAAATTTTGATCACATTACAAGCACATGAACGAGGAAGTTGATAAACTATCAAAAATTCCACTAAATATGGACCGAGGCACATTTAAGGTCATTGAAAATAAGGCCAATAGCAAGAACATATTTTTGACCCTTGGGACGTAATAAGTACAAATTGTGCTCATCAAATTGTATTTTTTGATCTTCACACAATCCTTTTTACTTTTAGTTGTCTATATAACATGTAATATAGCTCTAACATAAGAGCGAGTTTTTCCTATAATTTTAGGTTTTTAGATAGAAAAAATCATACACATAAGATCTTGATAAATAGTTGGAAGTAAAAAGAAGTATTCAGTGACAATAACCTTGATTGTTGCAAGGAAGATTCTCAAAGGCCTAAGGGCATGTGAACGCCTATAGCATATACAATAAACCTCTATTTATTTCTCATAAATAGAAGATACTAATTTTTCTTCTTGGGATATATATATTACCTATTAAAAATTTCAAGAAAAATAAATAAAACAATATTTAAATTAAAATTAAGAAAAAAGATTTTTTTTTAAATCCAACATAAAACCCAAAAAAAAAAACAAAACCTATATCTATATATATATATATATATATATATATATATATATATATATATATATATATATATATATATATATATATATATATAATTGAATTATAGGTTTTATAAAATAAATAAAAATAAAAAAGTGAAAAAATAAAAGTAAAAGTAAAAAAATTATAATTAAAATTAAAAAGGAAAAAAAAATAGAAAAACACTAGGTTATGACATCGACGGTGAATGGGTGATGTTGGGCATCACCCTCCCCTCATTTCGAAGAGGAACAATTGATTCATACATTTGAAATAGAGGAGGCCCTGTCAAACATCATTATTTACTACAATGTTGTTTTTCCAATTACTATATATATATATATATATATATATATATATATATATATATATATATATATATATATATATATATATATATATATATATATATATATATATGATGGGGGTGTTCGAACAATAGAAAATGTGATCAGGGAGGGGCGCTTGCCATCCCGCCGACTCTCAAGACATTTAAGATGGGATGGCGTGGCTTGCCACCTCCACGCATGAAGCGTGTGAAGGAACATATTGTTTGCATTGGCCAGTCGAACTCTGGATTATTCATTTGTGGTTCCCTGGAAGAGAGGCAAGCTTTTATGCCTTGTGTTTGTTTTTTCCCTAATGAGGGTGGGATTTTCCTCCCCCTCTTGGTGTTTGGTAGCCCTGTGACATTTCGACAACTAATCCAATGTTTAGAAGGCAGAGGGGGGCTTTCCTATTTGAAATGGCTATGTCAAAGATCTTGCTACGATGGGAAATAATTGTGTTAACAATTTCCTAGTTCTTTGGGTGGTGGGGAGAGTTGTAATTTGAAAGGTAGCACGTGGTGGCAATAAGGTTGAAGAAGGATTTTCTGGTGAGCTTTCTGACGATTGGTCACGTTACGCAAGATAGAATTTAGACTTGGGGTTTTTTGTAGTCTCGGTCATGGTTCCTCCTTTGCGTTAAACTGATAACATCTTTCTTTGGGGTTTATGTATTAATTCCCTTAGTGTCTATCTATTCCCAGTTCTTTATGGGCTTTGGTATTAGCTTTCTTAAGATGATTGTTGTTCATCTTTTTCTTGTAATTATCTGGGATTTATTTCCTTTAGAGCTAGCTTAATTTTCAAGGATTTGTTTCTCCCAAATTAGGCATTAGGTGCTCCATCCTGTTGACTTATTTGGTGGGCTAGCTTGTCGCAGTCTGTGTGGAAAACTATGGGGTTTGGTTGATCTTTAGTCTGAGGAGTTCATGGGGGAATTAGTTTATCCCTTTTCTTTTACTCTACTATGTCGATTTATGGTAGCATCGGATGTGCTCTAGCCTTGTAACTCTGTACATAGGCTAAGACACATGTATTCCATAACACCCAGAAAGGATTTTGGAAAATTCCACTTAGAGATGGTTTAGTTAAATTAATTAATAATTTTTTAATGTTTTCCTAAGTATAAACTTAGGGATACTAATTAATTAAAGGTTATTAATTAAACTAATTGTGAATCTTCTAGATAAAGTCATGGATCCTCTCCAAGTTGATCTTAGCCTTATGTTTTAATCACTAGTAAAAAATGATGAAATTAATGACTAGGTGACAAAAAATGTTAGTCACTACAATGATTTCAAGTGAATTACTACTAAATTTGAGAAATTTTAAGTGACCGAACTAAAAATAACTAACTTAAATGACTAATTTAGTCTTGGAATAAAATATAAAACTAGATAATAAGTGACTAAACTAAAAACGACTAACTTAAATGACTAATTTAGTCTAGGGATAAATTATATGACTAGATAATAAGTGACTAAAGTAAAAACAACTAACTTAAATGACCAATTTAGTCTAGGATTAAAATATATGACTAGACAATAAGTGAGAAAATTAATAATGATGAATGTAAATGACTATTATAGTCCAAGAATACAAATATGGCGCCCAAATAACAAGTACAACAAGTATATGAATTAGTCATTTATGTCAGTGATTTTTAATTGTGTCACTCCATATATGGAAAATTTCAATATAGGTGTCTATGAATCCATTTCTAGTGTTAAAATTTAGAGACAAAGAGGTCTATGAATTCACAATGTTAAAATTATGAATACCCTTTTGTCTCTAAAGTTTAATAGTGCAGACATATTCATCTACAATTAACATAATTGCATGTATCATCTATCAACTTTACACTAATGCCTTCATTACAATTTTATTAAAGGTAATATTAATTAGTTAGCCAAATTAATATTTATATTTATCTTTAATATTTGGCCATAAAGTTTAATTTTTAAACTTCATTGATTTATGTTAAAAGTGTGAATTGTTTTAAATCTAAGGTTAAATCTTCATATTTACATTCAATAAATAGATTAATATAACATTTCTTATGTTAAACATGTGATTTCATTTAAATCTAGTATTAAATTGTCATATTTACATTGGATAAATACTAAATAGATAAACCTAAAAATATATTTATAGACCTATTTAGTAAATAGGTATGAAAAATTAGTAATTTAAGTATGAAACTTAATTAATTTTTTAATGATGTATGAACCTTTTTTTTTTGTAAGTTAATGTTATATTCATGTAGGAAAAAAGGATTACATATAGCCAGTTACAAAACAGGTGGTTTCACCTCGACTTGGTCTGTTGACAAAAATTTGCACCAGATGCAAAAAAATACAAAAGAGGGACTAGGCACATTGTCCATAAACGGTTGGGCCAGAGGTACCAAAACACATATAAAACATAAATAACACCAAATAGAATAATATTCACCCAACGTGATAGATGCATGGTTGTACGAGGTTGTTCCCAGATGCGGTGGAGGACAGAAGTCACACTGACCATGCCCTTCAAAGTGCGCCAACCAAGTCTCCAACTTTTCTACATTTTTCAATGAGTTGAATTTGGCCTCGCCAAACCACTACCAGTCGAAGAGACTTGGCACTGTAAATAGTGCATTCGGTCCAATGCTTCCATCAGCTCTACATGCTCCTCAAGAAAAAATCTCTCATTTGTGTCCACACTTTCTATCAGGTTGTTGATAACTGCACGACAGTTCTATAGGCAGCAATGTTGGATAAATTTCCCCTCATTTACCTCAAATCAATCAAACTCATGATTTTGCTTGCCACCACAGCCTCCTCCGCCCTGACGACTCTAATTTTGAACCCTCAAAGCCCCACCTCTGCTATCCCCCCGCTTACCCCCTCCACGACCCCCATGCGCACCCACACTAGCGAGTCGCGCATGCCCCCACATTCTTTCCACCCTGGCGTGGAGCCACCGTGATTATTTCTGAGTCTACCACCCCCACAGGGCCACGGACGACAAGGGAAGGATAACACCCACACCACACCGGGGGCTTCATAATTCCCTAAGGTCAAGGAACCCCATTGTCTGCAGAGTCCAGAGACCAGGCCCCCCACTATAGAAAATAAACACCAGTAGCGAAGGAGCCAAATGTCGTATCCCACCACCACAGGGAAGCACATATACACTTCCCACTGCCATATGACTTTGGTACATTGATAGAGGAAACCAAATATGTATGATAGCCAATGTCTCAAGAATTCCATTTCTGATCTATCCAGATTTATTTTTCAAATACTCATAATTCCCTTTAACTCGACATGGTGCCAAGTTTATGTACCCAAGCTCACATAGTGGACCAGAGACAAGATAAAAACCCCTACAATGTCACCATCTTAGAGCTCGAAGGTGTGATCGTGAATTGAAGACAAGATCAAAACCCCTACAACATCACCATCTTAGAGCTCGAAGGTGTGACCTGCGATAATGAGAGGGTTTTCAAGCTTAGCATTGTGGGATTTGGCCTTGACATAACAATCTTTCCTTTTTTTTTCAACTCCACCAATTAGATTCCCTCGACTTGTTGGAAAACTGTTTGACTGGCCAGATACCAATGAAGCTCCAATATATGGTCAATGAAATCTAATTCCCTTGTAATGAATCCTCTGTTGTTATCTAAATAACAGGTTCAAGGGAAAACTGGAAGACTTTGGACATTCAAAGATTGGATCCAAAGGTAGTTTTGGCCCTCGGGTACCTTGATCCTGAATACTTCAAAAGGCAACAATTGACAGAGAAATACGATGTGTATTCTTTTGGAGTAGTGTTACTGGGGTTCTTGTGTGCAAGGGAAATGCACTGGCAGAAAAAGGGCAAGCTTGAAAAAATCATTGACCCTCACCTTGTTGGGACCATCAACCCTGGTTCTCTGAAAATGTTTAGGGAGACTACCAAAAAGTTCTTGGAAGAGATGGGCTTCGACAAGCCTTCCATGGGAGATGTTCTATGGAACTTGGAATATGCATTTCAACTCCAGGATATATCCATGCAAAATGATCTAGATGAGAATAATACAAATCATATTGCAGATGTTCCTTTGCGCTACCCAGATCCTGAGCCTTTTGGTTCAAGTTCAGTATGACTTCAAGTCTTGTACAAAAGTTCTCAATTTATAGATTTCATTAATGAGCATATGGAATTTTGGAGTTCTCAACATCCCACAAAGGGATAATTATGAGAATTTACCTATTGTTTCGAACATTTTCTCCTTCATTGGATATGACACATAACGAATCCATACCTTGGTGCAACAGTTCCTTACCTCATGATGTTTGCACAAGATTCAGGGCAAAGTGAACACACAACACTAGTGGCTTTGGTTTGGGAGGAGAGCTACAAGCATGTAGAAGGGATTGAGGGTGCATGCATTATGTTCCTTTTCGCTACTGAGAGCCTGAGACTTTTTATACTAGCGTAATTGGATGAGGTGTTGGTGAATCCTCATGGGAGGTGATCAAAAAACAAAACTCCTTTGCCATGTTCCAAATTTACCAAATTAGCACATGAAGACATAACATTGGTGAGTGTGAAATGGTTAGGTTCGGTACTTGTTTTTTGCATATCACATTAAAAATCCAGTGCCTCCTCGTGAAATCCTCTGCTCATATAATCAACCAACATTACAAATGATTACACCACATTTGGTTTAATCGATCAATATGGTGGCATTGGTTTTGAGTTTCAAGGAATTTGGGAAAATATGTTTTTTATGACCCCATTTTCATAATATACCTTGGAGATTCGGTTAATTTTAAAGTAACACCTTCGACTACCCAAGAATAACCCAAGGGAGTAGGAGGGTTTGTTACACTACTCATGGTTAAGGCCACTCTCCTTCGATAAGGTTAAATAATTACACTTCAATGCTAAGGCAGGGCCTCACAACACAAAAAATATGGCCATGTAAATCCCGCATAACAAAAAAAGGAGCCCTACCTTCAGTTCTTCCCTTCTCCAATTATGCCTTATGTTCTTTAGTCAAAAAAAAATTCAGAATTATTTCAGGTCCCCGAACTTGGTGAAACCCCTCATTGATTGCCAATCCCCATTCACTTCAGTGTTTACCTCCACACCAAGTGCCCCTAACTCAAAAGGCTTCATATTTCCTTCCATTGCACATCACTTCCTTACACTCAAGTGTGGAAATGTTATGTGCACCCAATTCACAGGTTACAATGCTTCTATGGTAAACAATTCTCCATGGTTCTCCTCTTGTTCCCTTTGCATTATTCTTTAATCTTCACTTTCTCTCTATTTTTTCCCAAAATTTCTTCTATTCCCTCTTCCTTATTCCTCAAGTTTGTCCCTCGATTAATGAATTTAGTTAAATAAATTTTTTTCCCAATCCTCTCACAACTTTCCCTCAATGAAGTTTCTCTCCTAAATGTCGAGATTCATATAGATTTCCCCCTTCAATTTCAAGAATACATACATTTGAAAGAATATTTACATCATGATAAAGTGTGACATGATTCCCATACTGATTATTAAATATTAGTAATCTTAATTATATTTACAAAATTAATGGTTTAAAAAAGATACTTTATAGCCTTTCTAATAGAAAAAGTTTGAAAATTACCCAAAAAAAAAAACCAACACACACCATATGATAAAAACCAACATGCACCTTGGAAAAAAACACTAAATATTTTATATATTGTTTAACTTCAAAGTAAATAATATATATCATGGCTATATAATATAAAATGCTTTGTTGCTTGTGTATTGATAACTCACTCTATAGAATTTAAAAAAATAACATTTCTAACTTTCTTCCAATCTATGAAGACATGTTTGGCTACTTTAAAAGCAATTTAAAAGCAACTCATATCATTAGAAGACACCACTTTGTGATGGCTACATTAATTTCATTTAAAATAAATAGCGGGAAGTGAGCGGTTTAGCAATTGTCTTTGGTGGAGACGATTTGAACTTTGGTGGAGAAGAATTGAATTTTTTGAATTGTAATTGGCGCCAACTTCCCTCCAAAATTTTTCCACCCCTCCAATATATGCAGTCTCCTTCACACAACTACCCTCTTCTTTCATTCAATCCCTCGCATCCTTCTGCCGCCAATGGAAAAACTCCCCAAGCTTACCTGCAGCGGGTCTCGAAAGCTGCTATGGGAAATGGGAAAAATCGCTGCCAAATCGCTTGCAAAGGCTCAGCAATGGCGGATACAGGAGGAAGACAAATTTTCTGACCCTCACCCAAAGAAATAAGAGAACCCACCGAAATGGCACCGAACCCCTCACGAACAGGGGCCCTTCTTCTCCCGCAGAAAGCACGAAGAAACTATCAGATGAGAATACTCTGCTTAGATCTCAAGATCGTGGTGGCATTGCCCTTGACTCCTCCTTCAGGTTCGCAGTCTGACATTTCCAAAACTGTTTCAGAAATTTCGTATTCTGAAACCCTTAATAGTGCGAAACTAAAAATGAGATCTATGTAAGAGTTTCTGGCTCGAGAGAATGGCAAGGTTTTTTCCGAGAGTACCATTTTCATCATAGAAATAGTGGACCCTGTAAAATGGTGGGGTTTGTTCGGAGAGCACCCTTTTCATCATAGAAATACTAGACCTTGTAAAAAATTTCAACCCGATTATTTTGGACATGTATTTTTTTATTATTTCTGGAGTGGGGTTTTAACGAGTTTGCATTGATGTGCAGACACTTTCTCCAAGTTTTCAGTTGAAGTTATTGCAAGCCTCAAATATCAGTAGCTGTCGAAGAATGTTTTCATTTTGCACTGAAATGCCAAAGGATCTTGCAAGTAAGAAATGGATTTAAATTTTACATTCAAATTGTTTTCCATTTTTTGATATTTAGTTCAGATATCACTAGCCACTTATGTTGTTTCCCGGTTCTGCTAATTTCTCTTGTGCTACAACTTGTGAAACCCGTTGCGAGTAAACTTTGTTACTACAATTTCTCCCATTTCCATTCTTCCCTTTGTGCTACGATGCGTCCTCCCTCCATCTCTGCACAATGGCGTGTAACTTATACCATTCTTATGTAGTGCAGTCTAATCCCTCTATCTATGCCATGGAGCCACATCAAATAACAATGTGTATTGTTGTAATGCATCCTTCCTCGGTGTAGCTTGTCCCAATATCCCATGAAACCATGCAGCGATCTGCCTTAGCCCATGCAGTGCAATGTGATTGTTCATTTTTCTTCCTCTAACATTATTTGTCATGATGAATATTTTTTATGAATATTATTTTAGATGTCAAGTACCATAGAGTTCAAGTGTATCAACATATTCTCATCAATGGGTGATATGGCTCCACCCATAAAGAAAAAACCATGCCAGGAGATTGCAAAATATAGTGAAGGAGGTGCGGTTGAAATTGCTATAATCTTAGTTCCCATATATACAGACACAACTTGCTACATAGACAAACTGATTTGAATGACTTGTTCTGATATATGTCAATCGTTTTCTCAAAAACTCATGGTTCCACAAAGTAGAAGAACACCCTGTTGTTCCACGATGTGTCAAAACTATTGAATGGATAATTACGTCCCTAAATACAGATGATATGATTGTTCAAGATTAAGCTTGAGAAACCTGAAATCCTGTCGAAATCAACGATTAAGATATATCAGAACATTACTTGTTTTGATATAAAAATTTAGACAGGGAATGCTTTCTCAAGACTGAACAAAGTGAATGGAAATCAGATCTGGTTTCAAGTGATGGTTGCCCAAACAAGGAGCCTATTTATGTTGAACATATTAACCTTGAACACTATGAGAGTTAAATGGAGTTTTTCTCCATTGATAAGTATCTGAGCAGAGAAATATTCTCCACTGAACATGTTAAGCTTGAAGAAAGTCAATCAGATTTAGCTCTTGCTGATGGTTTGAGCAGCCAGTCTTTTTCCATTAAACATGTTAAGCTCGAGCAACCTGAAAGCTAGTCAGAGTCAATCCCAAGTGACAGAGGTCAAGGTTGGGGATTTTTTCTCATTGAACATGTCAAGCTGGAGCAAAATGAAATTCAACCAGTCTCAACTTCCAATGATCAAGGTCTCAGTGGGGATTCTTTGTTAATTGAGCATGGTCAGTCTGAGCAACATGGATCCCAGTCATAACCATCCTCTTTTCTCTTCTACACCAGCCCTCTGATGACCTTGAAAATAATATTGTAGCTCAGTCTTCTAACCTCGAACAACCATTAAACATTCATCTTCAAGAAAGTTACTGGCCCTATTTTTTAGGCGTGCTAACACCCTGCAGTTATAGAAATTTTCTTTCCCACAACACATATATTACAACTAACTTTAGCACTAAGAGCGGTTAAAAACGGAATCCCCTCCCCTGCGCTTAAAGTTTTCCCATTAAATAGACCATCCTGTGCGAGTTAAGAGAAATGTTGAGCGAACCATTTTGACACAGAATTTCAGGGTTTTTGTTTTTTTTTTCTCAATTTGGGTGAGAGAATTTCCTGAAACTAGTTTTTGTTTTATTTTTCTCAATTTCGGTGAGAGAATTTCCTAAAACTAACACCAATTTCAGCAAAATTGAAAGGAAAAATATCCCCCAAAATGGTTTTTGAGAAGGGCACTAGCTCGACACATTCTCTTCCTTGAGAGGATTCGCCTCTGATACCCAGTTATTCCCAATCAGGGCCCCTTTCATCTGGCAATACTAAATATTAAGTTGGCTTTCGTTGACACTTAAATTACAGAATTTAAAAATTAATACATGTAAGTGCTCTAAAGCCATCAGCTTCTAGCCATCCTCTAGTTAACCAACAAAATGAGCAATGGAATATTAGTGGAAGTTATGAAAACTAATGAAAATGCATGTTATCAAAATGTCCAATCTGATAGTATGTGTTAAAATTTCTTTTAAACCACCATCCTGGCAATTTACCACCTATCAGATTACAAATCTACTAAATAAATATACAACTGGGATGTTAAGTTATCCTAAAACCCACTGTATAAGCAAACAAATCAGATCTAGTTACTTGCTGGAATTTTTAACTCAAAAAACTTTGGGATGTAAAGGGGTAGTCAATCAACTAGTAAAAGAGAAAACCAAACCTGGAGTGATTATGCAAAACTTTTAGATGTACATAGTCAATCAACTAGTAAAATACCATAGTCGTTGACGACCTCCTTCGACAAACTGAATGAGGCATCTTCAAATACGAGTATTTGAGACTACACTAGCTCATAAATTTTCCCTATTAAGTAGCACTTTCTACTCAATTCATATGCCACACTCTTCACAGTTTGAGCTGGAATTCTGCAAAGCTTTTGTTTTTTAAAGAACAATAACCACACTAAATATGAATCTCCTTTTCCTTCAAAATTCTCCCATCTACAATGTGAATGAAAGGCATTCTACCAAGTAACAAGGATAACAACTTTAGAGTACAAAAATTCTTGAAAATTACTAAGGTTGTGATTACAACCATTGATTGATCAGTTGCAGCGAATAAGGGGACATCTAATGCATGTCAGCCCCTACCAAATAATACATCAAAAATTTTTAAGCTGTATTGTCCAGGAAGCTTTATCTTTTAACTTATTGAATGTTTTGGAAAATGATCTTCAATGTTTTATCTCCTTCTTGCCTTTTTGAATGGCTAGTGCTATTCCCAACCCTTGAATTTTTGTTGGCACCACTTCCTTTTAGCAGCCATAGTGTCATTTTTTATAATTGAAGCACTGTAAGCATGCTCACAACTATTACTGCAACATTTTCCTAGTTTCAGTATTCTCTGCAAGGAATACAATAAAATATTACCATTCAAGCCTCCTCAACAACTCTATACTAAAGATAGCAATAGGATGTTGAGATCCCCTTTCTACTCCACGAAAAATCACGAAAATATTTTAGAAAAAGACTACAATAATGCTCTCAATCAACCAGCTCCATGAGACAAGTCAACGATAACATGATAATGGAGTTGGTTTTGCAACAATCCTTCAAAAATTGCACCACAAAGTAAGGTTCCTCCTCCAAGTGGTTGACCATGTATCTACCTTCAGGAACAATGAATGAATCCTCCTTAGAAGCATGTGTGGCCTCCTCCAAAGTGGATTCCTTCTTCAAACCTTGAATGAATGCACAAACATCATGCAAAACTCCAATAAAGTGGTACTTGTGGCATCATGAGTAGAACTTTCCATCATTATTCAATGCAGAAGATGTCTGGCTGCACTTGAGCACTGCTTAGCTATCTATCAAACGAAATGGGTATGATGGAGGCATCTAGTAGAGGTATTAAGGGTGAAATCTAGTTGAGGTGTAACTCCTTCAAGGAATTGGTAGTAGTGTAATGTTACTATTTAGCATTAAAGGTTTAGTTGTTGACACATTTAAGCCTTGTGGCTTAGTACCCAATTTCCATAGTGTATGCTATAATTGCAATCCATGTATATCAGACCACAGGTGAGGACAAGCCCAAGAAAGAAGAGAATGCAATACAACTGAGAAGTGAGATATTCTACCTTGAAGGCATGACTCATTAGGTATGTAGCTAAAATGAGAGATAGCAGAAGATATATTTTTCCTCTGAGATCCTTACATTGACTATGAAATTTTTTATTAAACTTTGAGGTTTCATAGTGACATGATTTTGCATAGGAGTCTAGCAGTTATTTGTATGTAATAATAAGAGGCAGCTTGAAATTTTTAAAAAGAATTGATTTCATCGAAGTCTGGCCTAATCAAACAAGAGGCCTGGTATTGACTTGATTCTTATACTCTAAAAAACAAGGAGTATTGTTGTAGTACCACTATAATAATGAAATTCTAAACTTGCCTGCAGTCCTGAAGCAATCATTCGGACCTCCTTAAGGAAAAAAGGTTTTGTTTGATCTTGGATTGTTCATTTTGTATGCTTGTCACTTCAAGTGGGTATGCTCTGAAATATTTTGACCTTTGGAGAAGTAATAGTCCTATTGTGGTGTGGGATTCGTTGGATACATGAAGGTGTATTAAAGACTCTAAGGGCTCAGTTTATAGGCATTTCTTGACAACTATTTGACACCCGGCTATATGAGTCATAACTATACCTTGATGAGACTTCATGCCTGTCAAAGTTTCAAGAATGACTTTAGCTCATGTTGATCCAAGTTTCAAAGATTGCAAGCCATTCTTATCTGAGTTTTAATGGAAGATTACAGATCTAGGTATAAAGGTTCTTCTGTTCGAGTTTGAGGATTTATTTAATCACTCTCTTCTGCCCTAGAACAAAATGACATGCCTTGCAGATTGTTCACTTGAAAAAACCTCAATATAGACCAAGATTTATCTGGACTGAATTCTCTTAAATTTGATTTGAATTTCTGAACCAAATTACAGTTTGTTGTTGTTTAAGGTTCTCATAAGTATTTGTTTGAAAGTTGTGGCCTCTCCTCTACTCTTTGAAAAAGACTATTGAACATAAGTATGATAAATATTTGTTATTAGAACTAGGGCCTAAAGAACAAAAGTGTCATTGGAGTAACTCACTTAAGTTTCATGCATGATATTTTACTATTTGAAAGGCTAGTTGTCTAAGTATACATCTGATGTAGAATGAGTTCAAACTTGCAAGAAGACTTCTCTAGTCCAAGGGTTTAAAACATAAGTCTTTATCAAGACTTGGTTCCCTGTAAGACCATATCAAATATTAGCTCTCTAAGGACTTGAATTGTGAGCAGTAACCTATTGTGACATCTCCAAAATTTTGATCTTCGGAAGACAACATACATCTTCACGACATCAAAGGTACATCAACTTAGTTTTATTTCTATCGTTTCTCATTTGAAGGAATTGTCATCAGTTGAAGTAAGTGTGTTGCCACCTACAAAAGTAAAACCTTCATTATCATCAATTTCTTCATTGGATGGTAGAATGAATTTATTGCAACAATTGAGATAGTGTAAGGTTGGGTACAGGTCAGATTAGCGGCATCCAACTCACAGATCCTTTCAAGAATAGAAGTTTCGCATTTCTTCACATTACAGGACATTCGTACTATAAAAGGTAGAAAAGCTAATATATTGAACAACATTCAAAGCCCATCATGATCTATTCAAGGACCTCTCCTTAATAATTTGTAGGGTGTCTGAAGCAGATCATTTGATTCTGAAAAGCCAACATGAAAAGTAGTGATAACAACACCTTTAGGCATCATGGGTACTGTTACAAGAAGAGAATGAAGATTGTGTAAGTATATAATGGAAACACCCTTATTCGAGATTGACTATGAATCAAGAATTCTTGATCCTTAAATAAAATGAGAGGCAAAAACACCTTATCTTTTGAAACAATATTTGTTGTGGCTAGTTAGCAGAGGATTTCAGAATGATGGTACTATATAACCTGTAAGTGACTCTTTCATAATGACAACTTTCTTCATGAACAAAGTTGTATAACAATAGATGAATTTTAAACATGATTATGACCTCCAGGAATAATATGTGGTCCTGGTAAGTCTAACCATGTCACTATAGTAATAGTATGTGATAAGTAATTGGATAAACCATAAAATTTCTCGGGGATAGTTCACTCTATGATGTTTACGTCTACTAAAATCATGAGTGCTTGGTTACAGAGTTTATACTCTAAATAGAGAACATGGTTGTGTAATACATTTCAGCATTGTGTTTTACAAAGTAATTGAGATAGTTTTTTACAGCACATGAGCTTTTTAAATTCCAAATCCACTCTTTCTTGATTGCATTTTACTGAACTTGACAAAATTACAGTGAAATTTCATTAGCCTATCGGCTCCCATCTACAATGTGAATGAAAGGCATTCTACCAAGTAACAAGGATAACAACTTTAGATTACAAAATTTCTTGACAATTACTAAGGTTGTGATTGCAAGCATATTGATTGATCAGTTGCAGCGAATAAGGGAACATCTAATGCATGCCAACCCCTACCAAATAATACATCAAAATTTTTTAAATCGTATTGTCCAAGAAGATTTATCTTTTAACCTAAAATGATCTTCAATGTTTGTATCTCCTTCTTGCATTTTCAAATGGCTAGTGCTATTCCCAACCCTTGAACTTTTGTGGCCATCACTTATTTTTATCAGCGATAGTGTCATTTGTTGTAACTGAAGCATTGTAAGCATGCTCACAACTATTACTGCAACCTTTTCCTGGTTTCAATTTTGTGCAAGGAATAAAATAAAATATTACCATTCAAACCTCCTCAACAACTCTATACTAAAGATAGCAATAGGATGTTGAGATCCCCTTTCTACTCCAAGAAAAATCATGAAAATATTTTAGAAAAAAGACTACAATAACGCTCTCAACCAACCAGCTCCATGATACAAGTCAACGATAACATGATAACGGAGTTGGTTTTGCAACAATCCTCCAAAAATGGCACCAGAAAGTACAGTTCGTCCTCCAAGTGGTTGACCATGTATCTACCTTCAAGAACAATGAATGAATCCTCCTTAGAAGCATGTGTGGCCTCCTCCAAAGTGGATTCCTTCTTCAAAACTTGAATGAATGCACAAAGACCATGCAAAACTCCAATAAAGTGGCACTTGGGGCATCATGAGTAGAACTTTCCATCAATATTCAATGCAAAAGGCTCCATTTGGAAAATTCCATGGTAGAAGTACAATCTACAAAGGAGAAGATGAAGTAATTATCAATGAGTGGACATCCTCATCATAATAGCTTGGAAACATGTGCAAGGTGACTTCCTCTCAATTAAGGTTTCCTCCCCGTTGACTAACAAATTCCTCAAAGGGGTAATGACCCTTAAAATATTTGTTGAAATTGTGAGTGCCTTATAATCATATGTCTGGCCAACATATCAATTGTTTTCCTTGATGAACATATTTGAAAAAAGGTGTTTGAATTATCGCTAGAGATGCAAGTGAGACTTGAACACACTGAAATAGATCTGAAAGAAAGTTGTATATTATTCACATAGGTAGAAAAATGGATCACGCAACACTCTGAATGCATGTGCAACTGCTACTATATTTCATGTTACCTTATTTTTTCTAAATGTCGAGTATAGTTTGTTGGCAATTATCAACTATTCACTAGTGGCTTGGCCTCTTCAAGTGTGTAAAAAAACATCAAATTGTTCTCAAATATTTGCTACGAGTTGTATAAATTTGTTGATTTGTAAGCAATGATGTGTTTAGCTAGAAAAAACCCTCGTACACTATTTTAATTTCCACATCTGATGAAGTCAAAGTAGTATGGGGCTTCTTCATGTTGTTTTGGATTTCTTAGCCTACTTGAACTTTGTCTTGCTTTTATTTTTTTACTTCGAATTTTTTCATGAAATTTGCTTTAGTTCTTTTTGTCAAAACTCATTAGGTTCTAGAAGATGTGCATCAATCTTCTCCTGCCATGCTTGAGAGTTAGTTTTTTCTATAGAAAATTTCCAAAATTTGTCCAAAACTCTCTTTTCACAGCGTGAAGAAACTTCTTTATCTAGTCCATTTAGGCCAATGACTTACTTATCTAGTGGACCATTCTATGTTTTAGGTGAAGGAGTCACACTTCTCAATTTTGAGAGAGATTCATTTTACACCTGGGCAACTAGACATGCTTCCTTAGCATCCAGGTTGGTCATGAATTCCTATTCGAGAAAATGGACTTTATGTAATTTTCCTGTGGCATACCTATTATCTGTTGCATCATTTTACGCAACTGAATTGAGCTTCACGGTTTCTATTGCTTTTTCTATAACATGCTTTGACATGTCCTTTACTGAATTTTATATCTGCAACTCTCCAACACCTTTCTGTGAGCTTCCTACTTTCTCCAAGTCGCCAGACAGTGTGGATATTATAATTGATGTTACAGGAGAGGTACACTAGCAACCATTTGCCTCTTGGACGTTGAAATTGCTGAATAGATGCCTTGTCGAAACAAGGCTTCAAGTAAAGGCCTTATTAGCTCATTGTTCATGTCTGCATCTTGTATTTTACTTGCTTAAGGAGACGGTACATTACAAAGGCCTTGTTTTGACTTTATACATTTAGCATCATCATCACTGGACGCAGAAATAATTCCTATCAAGAATCTTGTGCATTCAATGGACCACTATTTATGATTTGACCATGGGTGCTTTCCTTCATACTTTAAATGCCATATGCCCTAGATGCTTTGTTGAATGTACAAATAAAGATTTTCTCAATGGTAAGTGTGTTTTCTCAGACATTTCAAAATACAATCAACAAAGAAAGATTTGTGAACACAAAAACACTTTTGTCAATTTTGAAACTTCCATGGTTGTTTTCTGATATTGACATCGAATCTGATATCATCGAGAAGACAAACTGAAGAATTATGAATATGTTTCCTAAGGAAGGGATCAAAGCAACGAGTGAAAACATTTTTGAGGTTTTGGACTTAGCATTGCAAGATCAGATTGCTGATTTCCAAGCTGAAGATGTTGCATCTATGCCAATTCTTGCATTCAATTATAGCTATGATGTTATTACAACCATGTGTAGAAGATTGGAGGTATTTGTTGAAGACAAATCTAAGAAAGTTTGTGAAATTTTAGCTCATAATATTGGATACATTGCATGTTTATCTGCTACTCATTTAGCAACCGATTATGCAACCAACTTTCTGTGTCAAATCCACAAAAATGTTGGTTTGAAAGTGAATTTGGGAAACATAGATGTTCTTATATTAGGATTATTTTGTGCTTAGTGTGATAAAAAAATTCAACTAACTTTGGGAAAAGTGACCTTGATGTAACTTTATATCAGATATAAAGGAAATACATTCTTAATAATACAATTGTTAGAGTTTGCTTTCAGTATTTGTCAGTCTCTCTTTTATCGACTTCTTTTTAGTGAATCATTAGAGCAAGTTCGTGTTGCTACTGTGGGAAGAATTTCTCATTTTCTATGCCATGCAATCAAAAGTGGCCTTCTGGAAACAAAACCTTTGTGGATAAAATACCTGGATATACTTCCACTTTATGAGAAGAAGGTTGTGAGGAGATAAAAAAAATTTGAAAATACGTTACTTCATTGAGAATAATGTAATTGATATTTTGTTTGAAGATGATGACACATGCAACAAGAAAAAAGAAGAAAATATGCTTGGAATATTGAAACATGCTTTGGAAGCCACTGAGGATTCGAATGTATTTGAGACTTTGTTGGAAATGGTAGCAGAAATTATGAAAATGGCTGATGTCCATGGATATTTGTTTTTTTTTCTCATTTTCTTTATTGATTGATTAGCTTAACAATTCAAATAGTTGGGTAAGAGCAACAACTGCTAGGTTAATACATAAATCAGTTAGTTTTAAATAGAAGGGGGGAATTAGATCAATCCTTTTCAAGTTTGGTGGAATTAGAGATGAGATGTTTGAATACTTTAAAGAAAGGTTTGTCACACGCCTAGTTATGAGAATTGAATTTGCAAAGGTCATTTTGGGTACACCAAGTGTAGATCTTGTTCAGGAGATGGTCCTTATGGTTCTTCCAAAGCTTGTAGTTTTACAACATCAAAATTTCCATGCATTAGCTACTTTGCATGAATTGGAAACATAGTTGAATGCAATTTTTCCAGTTTTGTTGCTGGAATGGTGTCACAAGGCTCTATCGTTTGTGTTTCTTCACTCAGATAGAAAGGAACTGGTTACTGTAATGCAATTCTATGAAGCCCAGACATGATCTAATACTAGAGATATTTTTACTAGAGTGTTGTCAGTTCCGCTTGAGGAGTTTGTACATTTCCTTAGGGATGCACACAGTGACAATAATGATGAAAGGCTATCAAAGGTTCTAGTTATGATTTAAGAGGTGGTTATTCTTGTCACTGGATCAGATGATATTCTAGGATTTTTAAGGAATCACTGGTTTCCATTTTGCTAATTTTGGGAACAATTACTTGTAAGCAAGGAGGAAGAGGTGAGAGAAATACTAAGTGACAAGTGGCAAGTGGGAATGTATCACAATGTATTTGTAAAAATCTAATTGTAACTCGCATGTTTAGGGTACAAACAACCACCAATGACCCCATTAATTTCTCCATCAATTACTCCATTAATTAACTTCATTATATTTTGGATTTTATGTACTACAATATATCCGCATTTGTGGCATTCCTCTCTTGTAGGCTTCCTTTTATTTTTTAAATGGCACTTATATTACTTTAAGGAAAAGGAGAAATTAGTTACACATGTGATATGCGTATGCACATATTTTCTCAAGCTCCACACAAAAGAAGGTTTGAGAACTATAGAAAAATATTTATGATGTTAATTTTTTACAAATTTGAGAAAGCCTCAAGGGTTACAATCAAAATCTAGAAATTTTGTTTCCTGGTGGAATGTGAGACATTCTTGGATCTGTATAACGCTTCAATGCTTGTTTAGGATCTAGGTAAGTGTGAATGAATAAAATCTTTCTGTCGTTGTTCTATATTGGATTCCCATTCTCTCTAAGTTATCAAAGACAAGTTAAAACTTGATTAGACTAAGCGACAACATATTCCATTACCAAACTTTAACCTTATAGGGAAGTGCACAACACTTGTTTGATACTTCCACACATTTTGAGGACATGCCAATAGAAATGTCAATGTTGTTGGATACATTGGCGTTGGTTAGTTTTAGAAAAGTTCTATTTTTCAAATATGTTGGTTTCATGAAGTAATATTTCCAACCAAGAGGATAAAGACTTGGCATATCTAGGACATAGTGGTGTTATTTCTTGCCTGTGTTTGTGATTTATTAGTATTCCACCACTAATAACTTCATTACGTAGTTGTCTGTTTAGTAGTATATTACAACAGTGACTTGTTAAAGGAAAATGATTCTAGTTTGTTTGAACGTCATAAACTAGAAGCAAATTTAGCTTTGAATTAGAAAAATGGAATATATTCTGAAAAATATGTTTTTTTATCAGATATAGGCCCGTTGCCCGATCATTTAAAAAAAAGCAGTCACGAAAATAAACAATGATTTTGGACACGATGAATTACAGAACTCTCCAACTCAAAATCAAGTTAGCATATTCAGTTTTGTGTGCATCAAATAAAAATGAATGAGTAACATTAAGTTTTCTTTGAATATTTATATAACCATTTTAGAGATTCTAAATGGAAATTGTGTGTGTGCTAATCTTGCTCAATTAATTACAGGGAAAACAAGGGGCATACATAATTTGTTGGCTTATGGAAATTGGATTCCTTTTCCCTTGGAATAGTACGTTGATAATTGAATATTATTATGTTAAAGCTATATTCCTGGTTAGTATCATAATTTACAAAGTCTTGTTTTATTCTTTTTTAGTTTCTTATTGTAATATTGTGTCAGCAATACTTTGCTCCACCCATTAGATTTCTACTAACTAGTTTTATTGTTGAAGTGTAACTTCTTCTTAGAGATAACTAGAGGAAACGATATAAATACAAAAGTGGAGCATGAGACATTCTTAGTAGAAATTGCTAGCTCTGTTGTGTTTATTTGTGACATTTTATTTTCTTTGTTTATACAGGTCATCTGGCTACATAGTGGCCACTATTTCCCAACTAAAGATAAATTATTCGAGTTTCTTGCAAATGACATTAACAATATTTCCGATGTTGAGGTATATATTGTATAAATCCTTTATAGTCTACTTTAACTTATATTCCAGTGTTCATTGACTTTCGTGTCTTATACTTTGCATTGTAACTTTTTTTTGTTTTTTTGTTTTTTTGTAGAAAACGGACTCATTATTGATGGTAAAAAGCAAGGATTGAAAAAAGGGGGGAACAATAACACTAGAGTGAAAAAAAAAGAGATAAGTGTATTCGTCCAGTGGTACCCGTAGAGCCAATATGCCGCATAAGACACACAGATAAAGACTAATGGTCAAGTTTTCAGAGTTGGAGAATTCACTTGCAATTCCAGCTTGGCAAGATAATGATAATGTTTTGAAGTGATGAACAATATTTTATCTGTAAATTGTACTCCAACCAATATTAAGTTGGAAACTCATATTGTAATACTTAACATTTTATATAATATAATTTGTGGTTGGAATTATTTATAGTTGCACTTGATATTACTTGGTATTGTAATTAACATATGTAACTTTGCGTTTTTGTATTAGATGAACATGTAAATTGTATGACATTTTTTTTAAAATTTAGTTACAAAATCATACTAATTAATTTATGTTGATTAATAATGAACACATAAAATCAATCTAAAACTATTAAAAATGTAGTTTATATCGATTAATGATGAACACAAATAAAATGAATATACAACTAAATTAGTCATTTATAATGATTATTAATAAAAGTAAATGAAATGAATATAAACTACTAAATTAGTCGTTTATATAATGAATAAATGACTACTGCGAATGATAAATTTGTGACTACAAATGACGACTAAATTTTGCATATATACGATTATTAGTAGCTAATTTACAGTATCTTATAACACTACTAAAATTTAATCATATTTCTTCGGTCATTAATTGGTTTTAAACGATGACTAAAATTTGTATATATATGACTATTAGTAGCTAATTTACAGTATCTTATAACACGACCAACATTTTGGTCATATTTCTTTGGTCCTTAATGAGTTTTCTTGGGTGATGATATAGTCATATATTTTGTTGTATATTTGGTCATTAATTGTGACAATTAATGACCAAATATACAACAAAATATGACAATTAATGACCAAATCAATGATTAAATCAATGATCAAATTAATCACCAAATCAATGGCTAAATTAATAATCAAATCAATGACTAAATTAATGACCAAATATATAACTAGAAAACAAAATTAAGATAACCAATTAATGACTAAGCTAAAAATGACCAAAAAGTTGGTCGCGTTATAAGATACTGTAAATTAGCTACTATTGGTCACCGACCGAAAAATAGTCGTTTATATGCAAATTTTAGTCGTTTTTTTAATAACTAATTAGCCTTTTTCTACTAGTGAATCTTGGTCGTTGAAGAATCAATGAAAGATTATAAGAAGGAGGGTGAGGGGCCTATGGAAATCACATTGAGCACATTGAGCATTTGGCATTTTCGAGCTTGTGAGAGAGACACGGCTTTTTGATCAAGATCGAATCACTAGGGTTGGGTTTGCTAAGTGATTTGATTCAGTGATCAGTACCAGAGAGAGGCAGATGCAATAACTGGTCATGAGGACCAAGAGTACATTTCAGAGAGAGGCAGTAGTGACGCAGAAGAGGCATCCTAGTCACCTAGAGGAGTGATGTAGTTCCTGAAGGGAATCACGCAGAAGTGATGCAGTTCCTTTTGTATTCAGTGCGGAGATAGCTAGAAGTTGGGGTTTCTAAGCCAGGAGGGCCAAAACATAGTTTCAGATCAGCGTGATAAGTTGCAGAGAAGAGGTGATGCAATTCTAGATCTTGCCCACGTAGGCTTACGCAGTTCCAGCGTAGGGATCACGCAGAGGCAAAGGAGCTTCACCAGCACTGTTCGGATCCGCCATGGATTTGCAGACTGAGGTATATCTCACATTTCTTTTGTTGCCTAGATTTTCTCCGAAGGTTGAGTCGGATATTGGCACCCTAGTTGTACTCAAGATTCTGCTGCTTAATAATATAAAACCCTCAGATCTGTTGCACCGATTTTCCCGAGTTGGGTTTTTCCGGGGACTTAGTCCAAAAATAATTGTGTCAAATGTGGATGTTTTTCATTGTATTTTGTTCAGTTTGTTTCAGCACTTAGATTTATTCCGCAACATTATTTGTGTAGACTGCTTCAGTAATTACTTCGATATTTCACTATAATGAAATAATTATGAAAAATAATAGGAAAAGTAATTCAGATTTGTTGCAGTAGGAATCCAGATTTAGGATTTTTTCACATGGTATCAGAGATTATTCAAGCTAAAGTGCAGGAGAAACAAAAGTGAACCAGCATATATGCACTGAAGAAACTAGGTGTTGCGTAAGCAGCAGCAGATTACCCCAGAAGTTATGTAGTCCAGGCCAGGAGGGCAGATCCAGCACAGAAAGAGCTCCCTCTGAGAGAGTTGACAGAGGGGTAAGATTTTTCAGTTGTAGAAGGGGCAGCGTAATAGACCAGCGCAACTGAAGGACGCAGTTGCTGCACAGCGATGAGTGCTGGTGCATAAGCGTCAGAAAATTTCTGAAAAAACACAGATTGGGGATTAATTGACCTCAGAGAGTTTTCTTACTCAAAGAAACTCAGTTTTTCCTGTGCAGCAGCAGAAGCATTGGCTTACTCCTCAAGGTGTGCGTAAGTCTCGCTGAGTAGAGGGTTAGAGGAAGAGATCGACAGTTGAGGAGATGGCCAGCAACGGATTGCGTGACCAAGATAGATTGGAGGGTGCCTCCAACTATGTTATTTGGAAGTGAAGGATTCAGTTTCTCCTTACTGAGCATGATCTAAAGGCCCTCATTGACAGTGCAGTTTCAGAGCTGTTGGATGCAGCACATCTAAGAGCCTTCAAGAAGAACATGGCGAGAGCCAAACGATTGATCCTAGATGGTGTGAAGGATCACATTGTACCCCACATAGCAGCAAATAACACTGCTAGAGAGATGTGGGTAGGGCTGGAAAATCTATACCAAGGATCTTCCGAGCAGCGGAAGATGTATCTGAAGGAGAATATGCATAATAGCAGGATGAAGAAGGGAGAGTGTTTTGACTCCTTTCTATCTCGAATTCAGAATAACCGAGACCAGCTATTAGCAGTGGGATCAGCACCCAAAGACTTAGAGCTGGTAAGGCTCACTCTGAACTCTATTTCAGAAGACTATCAAGCCTTTTTCCAAATCATTCTGGGCAGAGAAAATCTTCCAGGATGGGAAGCAATGTGGGCAGTCTTCCAGCAAGAAGAGTTGAGGAGAGATCTCCTCAAAATCCATATTGAGGATGGTAGCAGTGGTTCGAAAGTCAAGGAGGAGAAAGAGAACACAGCCCTTGCATCAAAGGGGAAATAGAGGCAGAAGAAGAAAGATCTATCTAAGATCAAGTGCTTCAGGTGTGGGGAAATGGGACATTATGCCACACAATATCCTCTTAAGAAAAAGGATAAGGAGGAGAAGCAAGATCCTCAAGTCGGAGCTGCCAAGATTGAGGCAGAAGTTGATTGTGCTATGTTAGCTCATATTCTGAAAAGAGAGAAATGGGCTGACTTGGAGTTGTAGATCCAGAATCTATAGGTGGCAGGATCCTTGAGTATTTCCGAACTCTTGGATCACATGTGAGCTACGACAACCTTAAGACAGTGGCAGGATGGATAGTTGCAGCAGAAGATGAAGAGACATTGCCGAGACTAGCAGTACTAGAGCCTGATCAGCACAGAAAGGGGGCAGCAGCAGCAGCAGTTGAGTAGCACCAATGCAGTGCACAGTGGTGCAGTGCAGTGCAGAGCAGTGCTCACGCAGCACAGCATTTTTAGAGAGATAGTGAAGAAGTTAGCAACAGTTAGTCTTATTATTCAGGTGCAGTTTTACTTGTCCAATTTCGGAAGTTTTTCTATTGCAATTAACAATAGTGCGGCAATACAGCAGCAGTGGTAGTTGAGCAGCAGCAGTAGCGTAGTGCACAGTGGTGCAGAGCAGTGCTCATGCAGTGCAGCAGCATGGTTGCAGATTCAGAGGGAGTTGCAGTACAGTAGCAGTTGGCATCAGCATGCAAAGTCAGCAACAGTGCATATGCAACATTTTTTTGCAGTGTTAGTGAGCAGCATCAACAGCACAACAGCAGATGTTACAAAAGTTAGAGCAACGCATTGAGTTGTATTATTAGATCATTTTCCTCACTAAGAGGGAGTGTTGATTTATGGTAGCATCGGATGTGCTCTAGCCTTGTAAATTTGTACATAGGCTAAGACACATGTATTCCATAATACCCAGAAAGGATTTTGGAAAATTCCACTTAGAGATGGTTTAATTAAATTAATTAATCATTTTTTAATGTTTTCCTAAGTCTAAACTTACAGAAACTGATTAATTAAAGGGTATTAATTAAATTAAGTGTGAATCTTCTAGATAAAGTCATGGATCATCTTCAAGTTAATCTTAGCCCTTGATTATGTTTTAATCTTGGGCCGTTGAAGAGTCAACGAAAGATTATTAAAAGGAGGGAGAGGGGCAGATTCAGAGGGAGTTGCAGTACAGTCGCAGTTGGCATCAGCATGCAAAGTCAGCAACAGTGCATATGCAACATTTTTCTGCAGTGTTGGTGAGCAGCATCAACAGCACAACAGCAGATGTTACAAAAGTTAGAGCAACGCATTGAATTGTATTACTAGATCATTTTCCTCACTAAGAGGGAGTGTTGATTTATGGTAGCATCGGATGTGCTCTAGCCTTGTAAATTTGTACATAGGCTAAGACACATGTATTCCATAATACCCAGAAAGGATTTTGGAAAATTCCACTTAGAGATGGTTTAATTAAATTAATTAATCATTTTTTAATGTTTTCCTAAGTCTAAACTTACGGAAACTGATTAATTAAAGGGTATTAATTAAATTAAGTGTGAATCTTCTAGATAAAGTCATGGATCATCTCCAAGTTAATCTTAGCCCTTGATTATGTTTTAATCTTGGGATGTTGAAGAGTCAACGAAATATTATTTAAAAGAGAGAGAGGGGCCTATGGAAATCACATTGAGCATTTGGCATTTTCGAGCTTGTGAGAGAGACAGAGCTTTTTGATCAAGATCGAATCACTACGGTTGGTTTTGCTAAGTGATTTGATTCAGTGATCAGTACCAGAGAGGGGTAGATGCAATAACTGGTCAAGAGGACCAGGAGTACATTTCAGAGAGAGAGGCAGCAGTGACACAGAAGAGGCAGTGCAGTCACCTAGAGGGGTGACGCAGTTCCTAAAGGGAATCACGCAGAAATGACGCAGTTACTTTTGTATTCAGTCCGGAGATAGTTGGAAGCTGGGGTTTCTAAGCCAGGAAGGCCAAAACTCAGTTTCATATCAGCTTGATCAATTGCAGAGGAGAGGTGATGTAGTTCTAGAGCTTTCCCACGCAAGCTTACGCAGTTCCAGTGTTGGCATCACGCAGAGGCAAAGAGGGGCTTCACCAACGTTGTTCAGATCAGTCGGGGATTTGCAGAATGAGGTATATCTCACATTTCTTTTGTTGCTGAGATTTTCTCTGAAGGGTGAGTCAGATATTGGCACCCTAGTTGTACTCAAGATTTTGTTGCTTAATAATATAAAACCCTCAGATCTGTTGCATCAGTTTCCCGAGTTGGGTTTTTCCGAGGACTTTTTCCAAAAATAATTGTATCAAATGTGGATGTTTTTCATTGTATTTTGTTCAGTTTGTTTCAGCGCTTAGATTTATTCCACAATATTATTTGTGTAGATTGCTTTAGTAATTACTTCGATATTTCACTGTAATGAAATAATTATGAAAAATAATAAGAGAAGTAATTTAGATTTGTTGCAGTAGGAATCTAGATTTAGGATTTTTCACATATGATTCATTTCCAAGGGGTCGATATCTGCCTGAAGTTGTTGGAGTTGATTGGTTTGTTGTTTTTGGCTCTGTATTGCTTCAGCGTTTAGTGTGGACTTCAAGTCACATCAAAGGATGTGTGGGCAATGCGAGTTGGTGGTCATGGCCAACAAAGTCATTAGGGATCCAATCGCGAACCCAGAAGGCTACAACTACTTATTATTCGGTTACCTCTCTGAGTACTCAAGAGGATATTCAGAGGCTTGAGAATAATGTTTCCCGAGAGCAACATGTCTACTCAAATTCTAATCTATTCGAGGAGGTTTTTCGCCAACTTCATGACCCTAGTCACACTGGGGGAAGAAGGAACCAATACATACATTCTATCTCTTTCCACTGGTAGATAAAGACCCTACAGGAAACAGTTGACATGTTCAACAGATTGGAAGCTCACTTAGCTCACATCAAAAGTCGTATTCAATTTGAGTTTAAACTTGTAGCACCACCTAGCTTGAGCACAAAAGATCTAGCTCCTATGTCATCATTACACTTGAATTGGCTACCATGTTTTGACATAAGTATCTACCATGTCTTCTTTTGGCTTTTTCTTTTGGTTTTATGTTATAAGTGTTGTTCCTTGTTTCCAGCAAATACTCTATGTTTTCACATACTACCCAATAATATTTGTTTAAATTTTTTTTTTTTTTTTTTATTTTAATTTGGTAATTTGTGTTTTTATATTTAATTTGTTTGTATATCGTTTTTAATTTGTTTTATGATTTGAATTTTGTTTTAAATTTGTTAATTATTTATTTTTTAAATTTATAATTTATTTTTTAAATGTTTGTTATTATTATTTAAATATTTGTAAGTTTTAAATTTTGCATTCTATCCATATTTGCAACCTTCCTTATATGGCATCAAAAAACCCTTATATGGGAGCCTGAGATAAGCAATTCGAAACACACCTCAAGCACATTTATTAGATTTCATGCTAAGAAAAATTCGTGATATAGTGATTAGAATTGTATATAAGAAGTTTAATTATAGCAACATGGAGTTTTTCTAAAATATATATGATGCCTGTTAAAAATGCAATTTGTGTCTTCATTCCTCAACTCATTTAGTAAATATTTGATAGATTGTACAGGATTTTAGCCTTGTGGTTTGGCAAAAAAACTAACATATGTTAACCTCTTCTTAACAAGATTTGCAGGGACAGTTTCATGGCAACGTGAAAATATGTTTTATAGAGTGAACTTGTTCGTTGCTCATGCAATCATTTTGATGTGAGAGCTCTTTCTTATTTGTTAATTAGATTTGATTATATCAGTGTTTTTATTTTTCACATTCTTCTCTAATTTCACTATTGAATTGGATACATTCAATGAACATTCCTTATATATTTTTGATATTCTTTTGGACATGAAAAAAGCATTGGGAATCAAAATCATATTCTTTACACTTTTAGAACCTTTTAATAATGTGGAATGTATGAACTCGCTGTTGAAAGAATGCCTATAACAAAACAAGGTAAAGAAATTCTTAAACTTTTCAAAAATATTTATTTCTACAGAACAACATAATTTTAAACACTTCAACTAAGTTTTTCAAGTGATATTTTTCTAAAATATGGTGTAAAACTCTCATTTTTAATCATGGTTTTGGATTCAATTTTCTTGAATAACAAAGTAATTTGTTCCCATTTATGTCGTGGGTATCTCACCAAATTTGTTCAACTTCAAATTTATTTTAATTACTTTTTACTTTCAATATTTAATTTCTTAACAAATGAAAATTTCATTCAATCTATTACTATATAATATTAAATATGCTTAAAAATTATTTTGCTTTTATTTTCACTTAAAAAATATATTTCACCCTAATTTATTATCTACATAATAAGTTTGAGAACATCAAATAAACAACTTTAAAACCTATTATCTGCATAATAATATTGAGAGCATCTAATAAACAACTTTAAAACCTATTTTAAGAATACCTATTATCTGCATAATAATATTGAGAGCATCTAATAAACAACTTTAAAACCTATTTATTTTTATTGAAGTTAAATTTATTCAAATATAAATATTATAATATTGCATATTAAATTAGATCTTATGCCTTCGAGAATTGGTTCAATTTTTTTAAATATTGAAAGAAAAAAACACGTACATGAGGGTATAACAACAAAGTACATTTATTTCGAATACACTTTTTAACACATTTATGATATATATATTCATGGTTTGGACTTGAGAATTGGTTCAATTTTTAAAAATGTTGAAAGAAAAAAACACAAGGATTATACCATGTACATGAGGGTATAACAAGAAGGTATATTTATTTCGAATACACTTTTTAACACATTTATGATATTTTATGATATATATATTCATAGTTTGGACTTGAGAATTGGTTCAATTTTTAAAAATATTGAAAGAAAAAAACACAAAGATTATACCATGTACATGAGAGTATAACAAGAAGGTATATAACAAAGTACATTTATTTCGAATACACTTTTTAACACATTTATGATATATATATTCATGGTTTGGACTTGAGAATTGGTTCAATTTTTAAAAATGTTGAAAGAAAAAAACACAAGGATTATACCATGTACATGAGGGTATAACAAGAAGGTATATTTATTTCGAATACACTTTTTAACACATTTATGATATTTTATTATATATATATTCATAGTTTGGACTTGAGAATTGGTTCAATTTTTAAAAATATTGAAAGAAAAAAACACAAAGATTATACCATGTACATGAGAGTATAACAAGAAGGTATATTTATTTCGAATACACTTTTTAACACATTTATGATATTTGATGATATATATATTCATAGTTTGGACTTGTACAATGAGTTAGGTTTGTGTTATTAAAAAAAAAAAATAGATATATCTTTTTATGATTATGTAAGTAAATGCATCATGGATTCACTTTGTTGGTTGATCTCCATTTACAATTTATCATTACATTTTGTTATTATCACATGAAAAAGGAGTTTGTCATTCCTTACTATAAACACTTACTCCTAAATTTTTACTTCCAAGTTTTTTTCATATGTTGATGTCGATTGTAATTTCTAAAAATCTATATATATTTCATGTGTCGTCGAGTCTAAAAAATTACCTCCCCTCTTTTAGAACATATAGGACTATCACCAATTTAACAATCATAGTAGGAGACCTCTCCATATGGGGTGAACATGGATGGGATGATAAACAAGTATGACATGTGCACTGCCACCTTACTCAATGAGTAGCTATTTTCACGAATCAACATGGTAACATCATTAATGATTTCCCCTCTAGCATTATAATGGCATTTCACCTCAGAATTTACTCCACCATTCAGGTCCATATCCAAGACGGGATTGTTACAAGACCATGAATATAAGACTAATTATCAAGATAAGACTAGCCCCTTGTGATTGTACTCTTCTCCCCTCACTAGTATGGCTTGGACGCAGTTGTGTCTTGCACTTCTCTCTGTGTTTGTTTTCAGTTAGTTCCCTCTACTCGAACACTTTGTGCGAGCATTGCAGTTGATCTCTGGTGTCGTTCTCCAGTATGGGTTAACTAGGCTTCACTTCTACAACCAAGCTTTGGCCTTTCCCATGGTGCAAGTTTAGTCTCACCAATCCAGGCTTTTCTCCACCACTCCTTACCAATGGTTAGGCATTGTGCTCAACATCAATGGGGAGGTGGCGGTAAAGTATACCCTAGGGGTTTGAGAGCATGAATGAGAGCGGAGTCATTGTCGGGGGGAGGGCATGTTTATCTGACTTGGAGGTTACAGTAGCGGTGGTGCCTGGGCACCCAATGTAGATCATACCCGCAAGCACCAAAACCAATATCTAATTGATCTTTATTGGCATATGACATCTCTCTTCAGCAAAGTCCTACTAAACAAGAATGATGTTAATGGTGAGATCTCGTTGGTCTTGGATGATACGACATTGCAATTGAAAGGCATTGACAAGAGTCTGACGCACATTTAAGCGGGAATTGCTCCAGGACCGAGTCCTAGCAGCTGCAACCAGTTTGAGCCCATCCCCAATGAGGTAGATGCCTATCTTCTTAGTCTTGTTCATGACTATGTACTCTATTATTTTTACTATCAGTATTTTTCACAGGCCAGTTTGGGATAGAATTTTGTTTGCAATTGAAAGGCATTGACAAGAGACTAGCATGCACTGAAGCAAGAGCTGCTCCAAGACTGGGTCCTAGCAGCTGGAACCAGTCTAAGCCCGTCCTCCATTGAGGTAGATGTCGTATTATCTTCTTATTCGCATTCATCTATGCACTCTATATTGTTTTTGCTTTCAGGTTTCACAGGCTGGTTTGGAATAGGTAGAAATTTGTTTTTGCTGTCATCAATGTTAATGCCCAAAATTTTGCTATTGTTATTGTTTATTTCTAGGCTAGACAGCAAACGTTGGTAAGATCAAACTTATTTTGAACTTGTTAATATCTTGAACAGAAGGTCACTGATATCAACAATAAGGATGCCCGGAGTGAAGGGGAGGATAATAATGAACCTCCCCATTAAACGCACACTCAAAATCCACGTTAACAAACCGTTGATTAACATAATTCACTTCCTCCGTAGGAACAAATGGATTACTATGGATTGATATCGCCACCCTTCCCTGCACACCATAAGTTTCTTGGGAAGAAATATAAACTTCAGAACTCATCATATGGTCCCTGCCTGAGGGACATGAGGGCCTGAGGGCCAAAAGATGGAATGATAATCAAAACACAATTTGTAAATATTATGAAGGCACAGAGCTCTAGACGCAATCCTCCCGTCTCTCGAACACCTCAAGTAGATCTAAACAACATTAATGGAAGTATCTATGTACCACAAAATGGCCCACAAAGCTTTCTTCCACCAAAGATATAACACAGATGGAGTGGCACCACGAAGCTTTCTTCCACCAAAGATATAATACAGATGGAAGGATTGAAAGAAAGTAATTTTCCGTGCCAAGAGGGAGGAGCATAGAGACGGCATTGAGCAATTTTTTTCTAGGTGCAGATGGGCGCCCAACCGCCATGTGACCAGGGCTAGAAGCTTTCAACAGAAGTTTCAAATTAGAACAGTGGGTCACAGAAACTTTCCAATAAAATATGCATTTTCCTATGCTTCCGCTGAGAAAAATTGATAACGTTTGTGGGGAGGGTCAAGCAAGTTGGGGCTCTAATCTAACTTCCCTGCAAGTCTGATTTATACAACTTTATATAATTGGAACAAAAATTTATATGATAGTTAGTTCTACTTTAGGTCTGGTGTGGACAAGCTCTAGGAGCAAGTACGCTACGAGGATTAAATAATTAATATTGAGCATGGGACCATGCGAGACAATTTCATTCAGGCCTTGCCCCCTCGTTCTCAAGGGAGTTCCTCTCAGCAGTAAGACTCGCTCTGAGATTCAACCCTCCTAAAGACAAATTATAGACAAGACAGTAGATAATTTAATAACAAGGTTATGGTTTGATCAGAAATGTGTTCCAAGTCTGCCCAGTTGTTTACAGTCCACAGTTAGTTTTAGTTCAAATTTTGGAATGCCTCAAAGGCTCTTAATTCTCATAAATTTAAAATAACTTGCTTCATCAATAATAGTAAATATATCTTTGGAGAAGGGAGCATATTAAACACAGGCTAGAAAATTTGCTCCAACAACAATTGCATCCTACATACGACTGACTGGAAATGATTAATATTGAACATTAATATCATAGGAGAATGAATGCATGTCGTATTTGAAACTGACAGATTTATACGACGCAATTATCAAGGGCCCTAGCCATTTACTCGAACTGATATTGATTTATATAGCTTAATTATACATTTGATTGATAAATAAATATTTAACATTATAATTGGGTGTCTAAGACATTGACAAGAAAAAATTTCAACACAGCAGAAGAGTATGTGTCAAGTAGCAGATTAAATCATATCTGCCCAACTCCTTTTTCCCCGTCATGATGGAAATCAAATCCCAGTCAATGATTAATGCCTGTGCAGTTTTGACGTCAGTGGGATACATTCTGTGTGATGTCCATGCACAACAATGGCTACGAATAAGAAAATTCACCTGCAGAATTTTTGGAAAGCATAAAAGCTAAACATAAAGTTGAAAACAGATATTGAGATGTTGAATGGCTGTGCTCAATACCATTCAATACAAAACGTCAAATGCAGAAGCATTTTTCAGTTGTACACCATGTATTTGGGTGTTGCACTAAACTTTTGGTAACCTTTAATAACCTTGTTCACAGCTTCAAGAAAATCTTTCTCAGTAACTGTCTTTCTACGTGCTCGAATAGCATACATGCCAGCCTCAGTACATACACTACGTATGTCAGCACCTGCAAACATCGAAACAACAATGCGTATAAATATTAGGGGCCTTTTTAGTTCTTTTGGAATATTTCTAATGGTATATTAAGCAATACACCAGAAAATTCATGTCATCCATAATAACATGAAAACTGATGTCTTGCCAGCATATATTACCAAGATCAGATGCCTTAATGTCGAGTCGAACCATATTTGAATATCTAAATAATATCTTAAATCCTCCTCTAAATATGGTTGAATTTAGCAGTCCTCTCTAACCCAAAGATGGTTGAATGGAGAAAGCCTTTATTGAAATCTAACCAACCCAGAAACGGCAACCTGAGCCTTATGCAATGGTGAATACCATCCCATAACAATAGCATCATCAACCGCCAATATGCAAAATAACTTAAAGTATCAATAATGTTAAGATACCTGTAGAATTGGGGCATAACCGAGCAAGCAACTCAAAACGAATGTCTCGCTCACAATTCATGGTCCGTGTATGAATTTTAAAAATTTGAGTCCTGCTTTCCAAATCAGGTAAGCCAAATTCAACCTTTCGGTCCAATCGACCTGGCCGTAATAATGCTGGATCAAGAGTGTCGGGCCTGGGAATCAACATAAAAGAATGTCAAAAGTTATGTTTTCAAATGCCATCTATTTATTGAAAGCCACACGTTAGTTTAGCAATATGCCTATTCTGTTAAGTAATCTATTAGAAAAGGTAATGAAAAAATTGTAATGAAAAAAGAGAATACGAGAAAAAACATGACCGAATTTTAAAGCTTCAATCTGAAAAGAAGATGCAGCAAAGACTTTGCTTCAATGACCAAAAAGAAGTCAAGCTGGAAAGACGGACATAAATAGTTTAAGGATTTTGTAAAAATCCACGCAAAAAGGATCTTTGACCTAGTTCATCAAAGCTTTCCACATTGTACAGGAACTTCCAATAATTGTACCGTTAGCAAGCACACTAGTTGACCAAGAGCAATTATATTGGTCCGAGGCTGCTCCATAAAGCTATCTTCTTGATACGTAAGTCATTGTTAAGTATGTGTAGGTCATTAAATGTACTTTCCTCTGTAGTGTTCTGACCTCTTGTTATAATCACTATGTGACATTGTTGTCAATTTGCAAGGTCATACTAGTATTTTTGAGTCTATGCTGAACGGAACACGAGGAACACCACAGCATATCAGATATACACAACTGATCTAAATTCACAAGCTAATGTTTAATGCACAGGCCATTTTGAGTCCTTTCTTGTAGCAACCAAATTTGGCCCATGGCATATTTGATACTGATATCAGTCTCTTCATTATTCCTTGTTACTATTATTGCAACATTTTTTGGGCTGTTAATAACTTTCTTAAAGGCTGCAAGCAAGTATACATATATAATTCTTAACAAAACCTGCAAACACACAAGCCTTGCAGGTACAAAAACCTCTAAGACTCAATTGCTTACACACAGTTTTCCTAGACAGCCATCAAAACACAACGCTTACTGCAATGTTATCTCCCGCAACACAGAAGAGTGTAAACTCCTTGATAAGCAACTAATCCTCCATAAAGCTATCTTCTTGATACATAAGTCATTGTTAAGTATGTGTAGGTCGTTACATGTACTTTCCTCTGTAGTGCTCTGACTTGCTGTTATAACCATTATAGGTGACGATGTCGTTTTGCAAGCTCATTCTAGTATTTTTGCAGTCTATGTTGAATGGAACATGAGGGTCATCACAGCATATATACAACTGATCTAAATTCACAAGTTAATAGTTAATGCACAGGCCATTTTGAGTCCTTTCTTGTAGGAACCAAATTTGGGCCATGGCACATTTGACACTAGTATCAGCAGTGTTCCATGGGGATACGTCCCCCAGGGTTCCCATGCACCTGAGACTGGGGGGGAGTGCCTAGGGAAACTTTAAATTTTCGTAGATGTTCTATGCTTGATGCAACTTTTAATTTATACTCGATATCAAATAGCAATCACATAAATGTAAAATGCTGATAAAAACATACCAATAGATCAACGGAAGACAAGCCAAAAATACACTTAACTTGATCAGCAAAATATATGTGTTGTGGTGGGTGACGGCGGTCAACAGGATGCTTCAACCAGCAAAGTCTCTTCACGGTCAGCCAACCAGAATGTGTCACACAACCCTCTCGAACAGCTTCTACAACAGTCAACCCAAGGTCAACAAAAGTCAACGCTGTCTAGTCAACGGTCAATGCAAAACAGCAGCAGAAGAAAGTCAATGCAGCCAAGTCAAAGTCAACGTCCAGCCTCGGTTTTTGTGCCAAAAAATGTGGTTTGAAAAGATCAAAGTTTAGAGAGTTTCGGGTCAATTTGACCAAGCGTTGACCAAAGTCAACGCTGGTCAATTCTGCGCTGGAAACCCTAGAACAGTCCAAAACCCTAGCTGTTGCTATTTCCCATGTGTGAGTGAAGAGAAGCCTCCAAGATGATGATCGAACCAATCAGATGCAGAAAGAGAATGTGTGATGAGTGATGGTGAAAATGACCTCCAACGTTGACCTATATATATTCATCAGTGAGGGTGTGTGACACATCTGTTGGGGCTCCAAGCCTACATTACAATTTTGGCCGACCTTGCACATAAGTGGAATTAATTCAAAATAAATGTTCTGCTCATCGAATCAAGATGATCTTTAGATCGATCTTGCACCTCTCCGAAAGAGGAATCCAATAAAAATATTGGCATCATCATCTGAGCATCACAACATGGAGTTTGGACCTAGTTGCCCAAAATTAACACTCCCTCTCAACTAGGGAGAACTCCATCCACCTGTGCCATCCAAACATCGTGCGTCATCCCGCTATAACTTGCTTTGTTGGCTTCTTTATTTCAGAACAAAAGGTGAGTCACAAAGACATCACTCTCGACTGACAAAATCAGCTCAAAGGTCTAAAACCTCTATAGAACTCAAAGGAGTCACATACCAACCTGAAGTTGGTTTAACTAACCCGAAGTCAGTTGGAGGTCTGAAACCTCACTAGACTTGATCCCAGATCAAGTGGTTGGACATGTGCCATCCTAGACATAGAGAGTACGGCAATCTCTGATGCATCCATCGGTCTTGCTACTGATCTCTAGCTTTTCCCACCTCATTGGCCAAGATGAGAGGTACTTCCCATGAATCTGGGACTCCATGGGTAGGATGCATACGGGGCATAGATCAAAGAGAGGTGAACCAACTCAATATCATAACGGTAGGGCAGAAGCGCACCAACAAGGTTCAGCAAGCCTAGCCCTATGGTTGCATATAGCTCCAAGAAGCTATCCCCAAAGCCCCCTGGAGTTCCCAGAGCTCATTATCCAACAAGACCCTCAGCATAGGGTCATTCCACGATTCCAATATTCTTACGGAAGGTTAGGAACTTGACCTTCCCCAAGGGCTTTGTGAGAATATCCGCGACCTGCTCATCAATTCCTATATGATCGAGCCTTATAGCGCCTCGATGTACCATATCCCGGATAAAGTGGTACCCGATATCAATATGCTTGGATCGATCGTGGAACACGGGATTCTCTGACAAACGAATCCCACTCTGGTTATCACAAAGGATAACGGTGGTATCTAGCACATGCCCGAACAGCTCACTGAAGAGCTTTCGCAACCAAATTGCTTCACAACAGGCCATACTAGTTGCAATGTATTCGGCCTCGGCGGTGCTCAAAGCCACCAACTTCTGCTCTTCCTACTCATCCAAGATATCGAAGCAGGCCCAAGTGTGAAGCAGCATCCAGATGTGCTCTTGTGATCCACCACACTGCCAACCCAATCGGCATCAGTATATCCATGGAGTCTCAAACTCTCGACAGTGTATCTCAACCCATGGTTTATCGTGCCCCGAAGATATCTCAACAGATTCTTGGCACCAACCCCATGAATGTGATGAGGATCAACCATGTGTTGACTCAAAGTGTTCACTGCAAAACATACGTCCGGACAGGTGATGACGATACTCGTAGGATTTGCTAGCACAGGCCCAGCAGCGCTTCCACTCAACTTCTTAAAGTTGAGCTACATCGGTGTCGACACGGACTTACAGTCCACCATTCCAAATCTTTCCAACAGCTTTACAATATATTTTCCTTAAGAGAGGAAAATATCGCCAGGTCTCTACCAGACCTCGGGCCTAGGAAGTAATGCATCAATCCTAGGTCCTTCATCTCGAACTCAGAAGCGAGCTCCCTATTACACTGATGAATGAGAGGGTCAGCACTTGTCAGGAAGAGATTGTCCACATAGAGAACCAAAATGAGAGATTTTTCTCTATCAACCTTGAAGTAAAGGTTCGGATTAGCATTACTACAAGTGAAGCCCAGCTTCATCAAGTAGCTATCTATCCTCTCGTACCAAGCCCTGGGGGCTTGCAACAACCCATAGAGGGCATTCTTCAACCTGCATACATGGGTGTTTCTATCCTGGACTTCGAACCCCAGAGGTTGCTCCACATACACCTCTTCCTTTATCGCACCATGCAGAAAGGCGGTCTTCACATCCATCTAATGAAGATCCCATCCTTGCATAGCAGCAAAGGCTATGATAGATCGGATGGTGGTATATTGGACCACAAGTGCAAATATGTCATCATAGTCTACGCCCTCCTTTTGAGAGAAGCCTCTCGAAACGAATCTTGCCTTGAACTTTTCAGCACTACCATCAGATCCATGCTTGATCTTATAGAGCCATTTCGAGATCTTATAGAGCCATTTCGAGGGGACAACAGCTTTGTCCTTCAGTCTCGGAACCACATCCCAGACATCAGTCTTCATAATGGACATGTACTCTTCGTGCATAGCATCCTTCCAAACTTGATGCTTTATGGCTTCTTCAAAAGATCCAGGCTCAAATTGTACGATTGTACTCATGGTTGCTAGATACCATTGGTATCTATTCAACTTCTTGTTTTCACGGAATGCCCCCCTTGGCCATATGTCTCTCGGCATCCTCAAGAGTATCCCTGAGCCATGAGGGTCTTCTCTTCATTGAAGGAGGTGGATCAATAGGGTCCAACAGTCCTTCAACATCGGGCATCATCTCATCCTTCGATTCTTCCTAATTCCCATACCTTACTTCATGATCTTCCTCAGAGCTCGAAAGATTCATCACTTTCCTGAGAGAAGCATCTTCATCAAAGGTAACATCATGGCAAATCTCCACTTCTCTTTGACCAGGCACATAGACTCTATAAGCCTTTGAAGTTTCACTGAAGCATCCAACTTGCTTATCTTCTCCTTCGACACATAAAAATAAACGGGACAACCAAAAACTCTAAAATGAGAGACGTCAAGTTTCTTACCAGAGAAAACCTCTTCTAGAGTTTTGGAGTCCAGAGCGGTATGCGGGCATCGATTTTGTATGTACACAACAGTGTTCGCAGCTTCTCCCCACAGAAACTTTGGAAGACCTTGGTCACATAGCATGGCACGGGTAGCTTCCACAATGGCCCTGTTCTTTCTTTCAGCAATGCCATTTTGCTCAGGAGTATATACGGTTGTGGTCTCCCTCTTGATGCCAACTTCTCTGCAAAAGTTATTGAACTTGTTCGTCTCATATTCAATGCCATTATCGGTCCTCAAAATCTTGATCTTCTTCCTTGTTTGATTTTCCACCAAGGCTTTGAAAATACGAAACCACATGAAAGCCTCATCCTTATTCTTCAAGAAGTATATCCAGGTCTTGCAAGAGAAGTCATCTATAAACGTCATATAATAAGAACATCCTCCCAAGGATGTCACGGGAAGCATACCAGACAAATCAGAATGTATCAATTGCAAGACATCAGATGTCTTTGTGACACTTGAGGGGAAAGGTCCCCTCATATGCTTTCCTTCGACACAACCCTAACATACACCTTCATGATCATTTTTGAATTCAAGCATCCCTGTCACCACCTTCCTTGCTTCGGGAAGGGCTTTGTAATGAAGGTGTCCAAACCTCTGGTGCCATAGTTCAGTTTGACAGATAGTATCACATGTCATAGCCCCCAGTGGACTTCCTCCAACCTGGTAGAGTGTATCAACTCTAAACCCAATCGTGATAGCTTCCTTGAAACTCTTCTTCCAGATGCGTACCTTCACATCAACGAATCCCACCTTGAAACCTTTGTCTTCCATGACCGAAACAGACACAAGGTTCTTCTTCAAATCAGGTACATATAGTACATCTTGCAAGCGGAGGACTTGACCTTGAGATAAGTGGAGGGTCACAGTCCCTGTCCCTTTCACGGGATAGGTGGCATTATCTCCAAGGATAATTTTTAGATTAGTATCCTTCTCAACCAAATCAGAAAGTGCTACCTTAAACCCAATGAGGTGCCTTGAAGCACCACCATCAATCAACCAGACATCCATAGTGTCGGGTGGAGATGGAGCACAGAGGGCAGATACAAGAATGAATTCATTTTTCTTATCATCAACAACATTAGATTCCTCATACCTGGAATTTCTTGACCTTCTGAAAGGTTGCCCATTTCCATTGCGACCAAAGGGAGCCTTCCTCTTTCCTTTGAACCTGTTCTTCCTTTGATTTCCATTCTTCTTCTTGTTGTTGTTATCATCATCCCTGGGAGAATCCCTTCCATTACGCCATTCTCTAACATAGTGGTCGGTCTTGTTACATGTGTAACATCTTCCTTTCTTTTCTTGGGCCCCTACTCTTCCATAATTCCTCGGACCACCATTGTTCTTCTTCCTAGCACGAGCGATGAAGGCAGCATTACCTTCATTTTCATATTCCATCATTCTTGTCTCCTCTTGAGTGCATCTCGACAATACTTCATCAAAATCAAGAATCACATTGTTATTGAGAATGGTAGTAATGAATACATGCCATTTAGAGGAGAGATCTCCAAGTGTGGTGAGAACCATTTCTCGATCAGCTATTGTCTCCCCAATGGCAAGAAGATTATTCCTGATCTCAGTCAACTTCAGAAAATACGATTGAATGGATTCATCCTTGCCTTTCTCAAGATTCTTGATTTGCATTGTTGGCCCTGAACATATTGACCAACATATCATACATCTCCTTAGATGTGCCCAGCTCAGAGATGTAGGCAACCAGACTCTTATGGATGGAATCTCGAACGATCAGCTTTGCTTTGATTTATCCTTTCTTATACTTTGACTTGGTGGCAGAGGAATCCAATAAAAATATTGGCATCGTCGTCTGAGCATCACAACATGGAGTTTGGACCTAGTTGCCCAAAATTAACAGAAACATTTCCCCATGTCCCCCTTTCAGGGAGATGCAGGGGGAAACGTTTCCCCAGTGTGGGGGATGAGTCCCCCTCAAAAGCGGAATGCCCAGAAGCACCCCTTGAGTTTGAGTTATATCAATTTCCTATTCTAATCTTCTGACTTCAGTATTTACTACAGTCTATTTTGCTAAGTAAAATGATGAATTTAAATTTTAAATAATGTACATTCTAGAATGATGAATGATGAATATGGATCAATGTATTTCATTATTTAATTCAATTATGTATGGATCGATATATTTATATTTTCATTATTGAGTATGAATTTGAATTATATATATATATATATATATATATATATATATATATATATATTTCTTAACACAACCCGTAGATACACAAGCCTTGCACGTACACAAACCTCTAAGATTAGATTAACTACACAGTGCACACATAGTTTTCCTAGACAACCATTAAAACACAAAGCTTACTGCAATGTTATCTCCCACAACATAAAAGAGTGCAAACTCCTTCCCAAGCAACTAGTCCTCCATAGCTATTGATTCTCCAATAATTTCTCAGGTCATTCAAAGCTAAGTTGCCGGAAACGCCAAGGCTGGCCCTCGGAAACTCGCATCCCCGTTTCTGAAACGGAAACCCGTACGAAACTCCTCGGAAACGGCAGTGATACATATCCGGCCCGTTTCAGAAATTTCGGAAACGGTTTTTTTGGAAATGTCCAGTTTCCTAGCCGTTTCTAAAAATCGGAAACGTATTTCATAAAATCAGAAACGTATTTGCTTTTTTTTATACTTTTCCCGAATTATTTGAAACGTTTTTGTATAATTAACCTTTCCACTGTCGAGAACTTACATTAGATTATCGTTTTCATTTTTATCGAGCCGCAAAGAACTTGGCAATACGACTGTTTTTATTTTTATCATTATCGAGCCCCAATACGACTGTTTGAGAGAGCAAAGCAAAGGCGACTGACTGTTTGAGAGCAAAGCCAAGGCGACTGTTTGAGGGAGAGCAGCCGCAAGTTGCACAAGTTGCAAGAGGAAGACAAAGAGCAGCCGGCTGCCGCGGCCCGCAAGAGGAAGAGCAGCCCAGCCTGCCCAGTGCAATAGGTCTAAGGTAGGTTTTAACTTTTAAATCTTTCGTTTGATTGCCTCCTAGCAGTAGAGTTGAGCAACTTGTCTTGGGCTTGTACATCATCAGGGGAGATAACATGTATGCCGGTGCCCTTTACTTCTTTTGGCTCAGCAGTTCTATGCCCCTATTGTGTTTAGCCTCTAGCTTTCTCTAACTTTATATGTAATAATTTGATGTATACACTATAGGACCAGTACCCAATACTTGAAATGTATGGTAGAAATTTCACAGATATGCTAGTGTGTAAATAAACCAGGACTGATACATTCAATATATCTTGGTGTAGCAATGAACAAATCTTGAATCATGAATTATGAGATCTGGTGTTTGAACTTTGAGCCTGTTCCTTGTAACAAATATGACCAACGCCACTCTACGATGCCCTTTAAAATTTAAATACGCCCAGAAATGAGGGTGGGCCTATCTGGTGTCTATATTACAGTTATTTGCAGATCGGGAAGTTACTATGGCTGTTGACCTGTAGATAGACCAAGTCACATAGCTCAAGGAGGAATTTCCGAATTACAAAACAAAAAGGGTCACTGTGTTAAAAATTAAAATGTTAATACAGTTGTGCATATTTTCAAGTGAAACCTCAAACTCTGTAGCCTGTAGGATCTTATTTTTGCTAGTCAAACTTGACATTGACTCATTTTATATGTGTTGAAAATTCCCAAGCAAAATTCCCAAGAAAATACAGAGATCTCAAAATGAGAGCAGAGTATTGTGATTAAAATTTAAAAATTAAAGCACTATTTGAACTTTGAAGTTTGGATGCACTGTCTGCCAACTTGCATAATATGATGCATCATGACACTTAGAAGTTGTGATGAATGTTGTGTAACTCTTAACATCATAACAATAAATTATAATAGGTGCCTTGTCCAATGTCAAGTGAAATACAAGCATAGTTCTGAATCAAATATAGGTGCCTTGTGCTCTCAAGAGTCAAATATTTAATTTATAAAACGGAGTTCTGAATCTTGATTTAACAATTTCGATCTTTTAATATCTGTCAATTTTATTTTGCAGTTTCATTTGCATCAGCATCATCAATCATGTCAACTTCAAGCTTAGTCATTTGTGAGGCAGAGGAAGTGGAACATGAAATTGCATCTGCCCCTAAAGTCGATCCAAAATCACCACTTTGGAAATATGTGACTATTGTTGGGAAGATCCAAAGAGGGGGATCATTGGCATGGGTTTGCAGTGAGTGCCAAAATGATTTCAAGAGATCATACACACGGGTCAAAGCACATTTACTTGGGTTAAAAGGCAATGGGGTTCGACTATGCAGTGGCCCACCTAAAGAGAATGGGACAGATGGAAGTGGTTTAAACAATGCAAAAATTGCAAAATATCAAAGAGAACAAAATGAGGCGGATGCTAAAGCAAATGAGGCAGATGCTAAAGCAAATGAGGCAAATCCTACCTCTAAATTAAAACACCCAACAAGGTTGGGAGCATCTTCATCAAAACCTCCACTTCATTCTCATGCACTTGTTGGCTCAAAACGGTCTAATTTGGGGCCGCTAGAAAGGAGTTTTAACAATGATGCTCGAGAGATAGCAAATGCAGCTATAGGTCAATGCATTTATGCAAATGGCCTCCCCTTTAACCTTGTGTGATCTCCTTATTGGGCAAAGATGATAAAAGCAGTGAATGAAGCCCCAAAAGGGTTCAAGAGCCCTGGATATGAGAAGGTACGCACCACATTGTTGAGTGCTGAAAAGTTAGATTTGGAGGCTAAATTAAGCCCCATTCGTAATTCATGGCACATTTCAGGGGTGTCCATCATTTCTGATGGATGGAAAGATCAAAGGAATAGGCCTTTGATCAATGTGATTGCTCAAAGCCCAAAGGGGTCAATGTTTTTGAAGGCAGTGGATTGTGAGGGGCAGCTAAAAGATTCTCAATTCATTGCTGACATCTTGATTGAAGCAATTGAATTGGTGGGGCCAAAAAATGTTGTTCAAGTAATAACTGACAATATAACAATGTATAGAGCAGCAGGGCTAATTATTGAAGGCAAATATCAACATATATTTTGGACCCCTTGTGCTGTACATTCATTGAACCTCATGTTGAGCAAGATGGGCAAGCAAATTGAGTGGATTCGTGTTATTTTTGAAGAGGCAAAATAAATTCAAATATTCATCACAAACCACCACATGTCACAAGGCATCTACAAGGAATTTGCTAAGTTGGAGCTCCTTAAGGTACCTAGGTCCTAAACTTTAAACTTTAATAGTTAATAACATCAAATTATGATTTTTAATTTATTGAATGAAACATTAATAATTGACAATTTGGCACCTGCAGGTTGCCTAGACTCGATTTGCTTCTCACATCATAGTCTTAACAAGACTTATGCAGGTGAAAGATGCATTACAATCAATAGTATGTAGTTCTCTTTGGAATCAATGGAGGTAATCCCAAAGTGATAGAGCACAAGCAGTGAAAAAATTGGTTGTTGATGATGAATGGTGGGATAAGGTTGAGTACCTTTTGGCATTTACCAAGCCAATAGTGGATTTGCTCTGTATGTTTGACATAGATATGCCTAATTTGGGAGAGGTGTATGAAGGCATTGATTCCATGATAGAGAAGATAAGGGTGGTTAAAAATGCCAAGGAGAATGACCCAGATGAATTCTTTTACAGAGAAGTAAAAGATATATTGACCAAAAGGTGGAACAAGATGACCACCCCATTGCACCTTTTGGCCTATGCAGTGAATCCAAAATATTATGCTGCAGAGTTGCTAAGTGATCCAGAAAGAATTGCACCAAGCAAAGACCCAGAAGTCTCACAAGGATTTAAAAAGGCTTTTAGAAAGCTTTTGTAGATCCTGAAATTGGGCTTCGAATTCATTCAGAGTTTGCTCATTTTGTAGGATCAGAGGGTTGGGGTTCTGATATTGATTGTATGCGGGACAAGAGGGCAATGAGTCCAATTGAATGGTGGAACTACTATGGTGGGGAACTTCCACATATCCAAAAATTGGCCATCATGATCTTGTCACAGGTTGCTAGTTCCTCTTCAGCAGAAAGGAACTGGAGTACATATGGCTTCATCCATTCGGTGAAGCGAAACAGATTGGGCTCTAAGAAGGCTGAGGAACTAGTGTATGTTCATTCAAACCTTCGCCTTCTCTCACACAAGAGGGACGAATACAAATTTAGGGCCGCCAAATTATGGGATGTGGAACCAGAGTTGCCTGACTTGGATATGACGTTGAATGCCAGGTCTCATTTGACTTTGTTTGATGCAGAGTCACCAATTGGTGGATCTTCAAGTGGACATGGCAGCAATGTTCCCACTTCTGGTTCTACTTCTGGAGAGGATGTGGAACCTCTTACTGACAGGGATGAACTTGAGGACATATTTGATGATACGTAAATGTAATTTATGATGGTGTTTTAACTTTTGAACAACCATATGGCATATGGCATATGAATTATGAACATTGAATAATGATAGTAGACTGCAACTCATAGTTCATTTTGTACTTCGTAAGTTTGTAGTATGTTATCATTTATGTGGTGTGGACTGTGCGTTATTAATTTTGGTTTTGATGTTAAGTTGTTACTTGTACGATGTATCATGTTGATGATTGATCATTGAACAATGAAATTTGAAAATTGAAACAAAAACTTGATGATATGTATTTTTAGATATAATTTAGATTGAAAGATTCTAATTCTGAAGACTTATAAGTTATTTTGTTATATATATATATATATGATTGTCGCTTCGCTTTATTTGATCTATATTTTTTGAAAATTTGTCGAGTCTGCTTCAACCCATATCTACGAGTCCGCTTGTCCACTTGGATAAGGACGTTGAATGCCAGGTCTCAGTTGACTTTGTTTGATGCATAGTCACCAATTGGTGAATCTTCAAGTGGACATGGCAGCAATGTTCCCACTTCTGGTTCTACTTCTGGAGAGGATGTGGAACCTCTTACTGACAAGGTTGAACTTGAGGACATATTTGATGATATGTAAATGTAATTTATGATGGTGTTTTAACTTTTAAACTTTTGAACAACCATATGGCATATGGCATATGAATTATGAACATTGAATAATGATAGTAGACTGCAACTCATAGTTCATTTTGTACTTTGTAAGTTTGTAGTATGTTATCATTTATGTGGTGTGGACTGTGCATTATTAATTTTGGTTTTGATGTTAAGTTGTTACTTGTACGATGTATCATGTTGATGATTGATCATTGAACAATGAAATTTGAAAATTGAAACAAAAACCTGATGATATGTATTTTTAGATATAATTTAGATTGAAAGATTCTAATTCTGAAGACTTATAAGTTATTTATATATATATATATATATGACGTGTCGTTTCCTGCCGTATCGTATCCATATTTTTTGAAAATTTGTCGTATCCGTTTCAAACCCCATATCCGTATCCGTTCCCGTATCTGTTTCAGTGCAACTTAGATTCAAAGCAAATGGTCAAAAGATTTGTTTGAGATCTCACTTCGGTTCTCTGAAGTATGACGAGAAAATATATTATATAAATCAATGTTTCATGGGGACGTGTTCTTGAGGATGGGGACATGCTCCACACATTTCCCATGCTATCGAGATGGGGGGCACTAGGGAAAACGTTTCCCCACATCCCCTTTGGGGGCATGGGAACACATTAGGGAAACCCAGGAAGACATAAGGGGAAACGTTTCTCCATTGTGACGTGTTTCCCTAAAAGGAGTGTTTGTAGAGGTCCCTCCTCATAAAGGGCTAGGCATCCCCCCTGAATTTTGCCTGGAAACAATAACTTATGAGTGGGAATGCTTAATATTCAACCCTAGCACCCTACTAATGCTATGTAATTAATGGTAATTGTTCCAGATGTTTGAGAGTAGTTCCAACCTCATTGGATTTCATATGGAGAAAGTAGAATTTTAGATCCCACTCAAAAGCCAGCAGACTTAACAGATTTCAAGATTTCCAGATTGGCGACATTTCAACGCTTCCATTGGATTCTATCTATGTTGCAGGAAACGCATTACCCCCCCACGGTCAACCCACATCACCGCACAAGAATTCATAAACGTGTGGAAATGCACCCGAAACGCTTTTCCAAAAGGGGGGGGGGGGGGGGGCAGTGAAATGCACTTCATGATTTTGAAACACATTTCATCCCACGAAAACGCATTTTGGGTGCAATATAGTGCATTTCAGCATGTGAATTCCGAAATGTGGGCCCAGCTTTGCCTCAGACCCACAAGAACAATTCAAAAAAGAAAAATTATTCTACGATTTAAAATATTAAACTGTTTTTTTTAATATTAAAAGAGCTCTTATGAGAATATTTCCAACTCATCTACATAAGGACATGAATGAAGAATTTGCTAGTTTTGCTACTAGTTTAGATGAGTATTCAAATATTTCAGCCTTGGATGAGAGGAGCACCATGAGTCAAGTTAGATGGTGGATTTGTCATGGAGCAAGTGGTGTACATTTGCAAAGCATTTATGTTCGTGCTATTTTACAAGTGGCAAACTCTTCATCAACAACAAGAAAATGGAGCACCTATGGTTGTATTCATTCGGTGAAGCACAAAACGTTGAATTCACAAAAGGTTTAGGATCATGTTTATGTACATTCCAACATTCGCCTCGCATCTCGTAAAGTCCCAGAGTATAGCACTGGGCCTCGTAAAGAACAAGATGTAGATCTTGAATGTCCTGACTTGGACATCTCTCTTGCTGCAGTGAATATTGATGAACTAAAAGTGGAATTGGAAATACTTTTGCAAATCCACATTCCACCGTTGGATGTGCCTCTTCTTCTATTTTCCATGATTAATATGAAGAAGAGGTTGATGACTATTAGCCTTAGGATTTACTAGCTTCTATGTACATGGTTCATAGTTCATACATGCAGCATTGTATTCTTAAGGCTCACATATATACAGACTATTTTCGGATATATAGCCTCATTTATAAATAATAAAGGTCGTTTTTGGAGTTTAATAATTGCATTATGTTATATTTATGATGTATCGCTTGTCCAATTTATTTTATGTTTCTTATTTAAATGTTCTAACTTCTTGGACCTTGGCACGTGCTCATTTATTCTTGAATCTTGAATCTATATCTGTATTCTAAATTATAATGTTAAAAATTAAAACATGAATGATTTCAAATTCTCTTAAATATATAGCCCATGAGGCATAGAATAGATGGTGACAGGGTGCTCTGTTAAGAACTTAAGACACTCCATGGTGAAAAGGTCATCGACTCGAAACACCGAGGGAAAAAATCTAGTCATGTTAAAGGTTGGTGTGGCTCAAGCCGGGTGCGATCTCTCGGTGATTTTGATGGCTTAGATGCCCATGAGTCACGGTTACTCAAGCCATAGGTTAGGCATGTCGGTTATCTCAGAACTCGCATTACCTTATAAAAAAATTTAAATATATATATATATATATCATGTCTCCCCATTTCCTAATTTTTTGGGGGGTCATGTTTCAAGTGCATTCCCGTTTTAGATACATGTTTTAAATTCCATGTATTGTGCAACTTAGCACTAAATCAAGAGCACCAAGCCCTCCATGTACCTCAATGTTCATGGCATTGATTGTTGATCCTCTATCATGACCTTAGTAAATTTGCACCTATCACTCAAACAAAATCTTGATTTGACATATTAATCTTTTTCTATCTTATTTTAATGCTTAGAGGGTGATATTGATGTTGATAATCCCAACATAGGCAATGATTTTATGATATTTATGTATTTATTGTAACATGATTTTTTTGGACTATAAAGGCCGTCTAGAGCCTCTTTGTTGATGTATTTAAGGTTCAAAGATGGATTGCACTTACTACTATGTTTGGTTATATGCACCCTTGTTATATATATATATATATATATATATATATATATATATAAGAAGCTTTGCATATTTGTGTATAAAAATTTGGATTCATATGAATACACGTGAATATTTATGTATTTTCTTCAAAATTTGAATATTTATACATGTTTTGCTTGACCAGTTTTTCAGTTTGGTCTTCCTTCGACTCCCAATTTTGTGATTGATCGATTCGATGATGAATCCGATTTTGATTACATCGTTTCATTGTCCATTGTTTATTTTCAGTTTTAACTTTTGAGTCTTGACTCTAGATATAAATGACCTCAGACTGAGTCTTTGACTCATCACCTTTTAGTATTTTTTAGTTTGAGTAATTATTATTTACTATTTCAGTCTTCAGACTTCAATATTTACTATTTTGCTTAGTTCTAATCAGATTCTAGAATAATGAATGATGACTTTAAATCAATGCATACAATACATTACTATTTTTATTTCATTGAATCATTTATGATATTTAAATCAATGTATTTCATTATTAAATTTCATTTTGAATCATGTTTATATATATATATATATATATATATAAGTCTGAAACCCTTGGGTTCAATAATGCTCTGGAAAACCTCAAATATATATATATATATACACTCCAACATCCCCCTGTCCCTCGTAAATTTCCCTAAAATTTGGGGGTGCTCCCACACATCCCCCCTGTGCATCTCCCAAATTTGAGGTTTTCCATAGTGTTAACACATAGCATTATTGGACCCATGGGTTTCAGACTTTAGTAAAAAGATTTGTCCCCCTTTCCATGTGGTGAATCCCTATGTTGGACACATGGATACACTAGGAACACCCTTAAAGAGTGTCAACATGTAAAACACCTATTGTGCCAGACATTTGTACCACCTGTATTAGACATTTTGGCACAACATGTAAAACACCTATTGTGCCAGACATTTGTACCACCTGTATTAGACATTTTGGCACAACATGTACGAATGTGTCTAAAATTCAAGGTAGGTAAAACATGGATAGGTTAAGCAGTAATTTTGGGAATAACTAAGGCATTGGGAAAAGTTAGCTTTGGTGCCTAGAAGTGAGTTGAAGTATGAGACTGAGGATAATGAGAAGCTATATAACCTACACAAATGGGATCTCAAACCTTAACTTCGGGGTCAAACGATTTTGTTTCCACGTTGTAACCAGTGTTTTAAACGACTGAGCTGACTGAGCAAACCCAATGGTCGGACCAGCTCGGTAGAAAAATCGGTCCAGAGGCCAGTTTGTGACCAAACCGACCGAGCCGATCACAGACTCGCCACGAACAATTAGTCGTGGACCCCACAAACGACCCAAACAAACCCCAAATTGGATTTCAAGGGGGTTTTTAGGGTTTTGGTATGCCTTCTAACCCCTCCCAATCCTATAAAGGCTACCCAACCCCTCTCATTTCCTCATAGCTATCTCATCGCATTTGAGTGAGCATTTGTGAGAAATTTGTGAAGAGTTGTGGAGTTGGTTTTTGGAGCAGCTTTGAAGAGTCTCTTGGACAATCTTTGGAGCAGCAGTGAGGAGCTTTTTGGGCAGTCATTGGAGAAGCATTGAGGAGTTGGTTTGTTGGAGCAGCAGTCACTTCTAAAATTTGTCTTTGCTTGTTTTTTTTTTTGTTTTTGTAAATCTGGAAATTGAAAACATAAATTTTTGTGAAAGAAATGAACATAGAATGAGTAGTTTTTTTTTTTTTTTTTTAGATTTAAACCTTTCATTTCCAAGTCCAAATGTCAGTCCAAAATGACTCCTAGAATGAAATACGTTGCCTGGGCATATGCTAAGATGGTTGATGATCAAATGCATTGCAAATTTTGTAAGAGAAAAATTAAGGGGGGTGGAGGGGGCATTCATAGGTTGAAACTACACTTGGCTGGTCTTAGAGGCCAAATTACTCCATGTGAAGCACCAATAGAAGAAATTGGGTAAATTAGGAAGGAGTTGAGAGATCAATTTCAGAAGTTTGAGGAAGACAAAGCTAAGCAAAAAGAAATAGGATGCTGAAATTGGGATGACGAGGAATATAAAACACATGATGGTTGCCAATCCAATTTTGATTATGAGGGCTCTACATCTATCCCTTGCACTAATGCATCAAACCCCTTTCGTTGTGTTCCTCCCTCTTTGGAGTCTATTCAAGAAAAGGCTAAGAGTACAATGAAAAATAAGGGTACTATCAAAAGCATTTTCACACCCCCCTCTCACTCTGATAGTGCACATGGTCCTAAAGCTAGTAGAGGTCAAGTGCAACCCACTTTAGATCAGCATTGGAAGAAAGAATTGAAAGAAACTGCTTGTGATTACATACCTAGATGGTGGTATGATGCTGATATCCCCTTCAATGCTTCTCATTCACCATATTATGAACCTATGTTTGATGCCATATATGCTATTGGAAAGGGCTTCAAAGGCCCTACTATGCATGAGTTAAGGTGATCTCTTTTGCAAAAAGAGATTTTGTCCATTGATGAATATTTGAGAGATTTCAAAAACTCATGGGAAAAAACAAGATGTACCATCACGTCAGATGGATGGATTGATCGGAGGAACCGTACCATCATAAACTTTCTTATCTTTCGCCCACAGGGAACCATGTTTCTAAGATCAGTTGATGTATCTGATAGGATGAAAGACGCACACTTGTTGTTTCAGCCTTTGGATGAAGTTGTTGGAGAGGTGGGGGTGGCTAATGTTATTGAAATCGTCATAGATAATGCCTCTAACTATGTTCTTGTTGGTAAAATGTAAAAAGAAAAACACAAAACCATCTTTTGGACCCCATTTGTTGCACATTGCATAGACCTCATGCTTGAGAATATTAGTAAAATAGATTGGATCAAGAACACTATAGAGCATGCCAAAGCATAACAAAATATATTTGCAATCGCTCATGAATTTTGAACCTGATGAGGAAACACATAGGGGGCAAGGATATTATTAGGCCTGCCATCACTAGATTTGCAACACATTTTTTGACATTGCAATCTATGCTTTCCCAACATAGAAACTTGGAAAAGGTGTTTTCCAGTCATGAATGGAATGAATGTCAATGGTCTCGCAAACAGGATGGCAAAGATGTAAAAAATAAAGTTAATAAAGAAATATTTTGGAAAATTTTGGAAAAAGGCAGCAGAGATTGTGAAGGTTGTTAAGCTATTGGTTAAGGTGTTGCAGTTGGTGGAAGGGGAAAGATTGGCTATGGGCTTCATTTATGAGGCTATGGATCAAGCAAAGGAGCAAAAAAAGGCAGCACACAAGGAAAGAGTGGCTAAGTATGGGCCTACTTGGGAAATCAATGATCAAAGATGGAACAATCAACTCCATCGCCCTATACATGGAGCTGGGTATTTTCTAAACCCAAGGTATCATTATAAAGCTCTGGCGGAAGGAGCTTTGACTAGGGAGGTTAGAGATGGATTGATTGACTGCATCGATCGCATGATCCCCAGGGAGAGTGACCAGCTGCTGATACACAATCAGATCACTATCTTCAGCAAAGCCACGGGTACCTTTAGCAAGAACATTGCAAGGATTGCAAGGGATTCAGATGAGCCAAGTAAACAGAGAATTTCAATTTTCAAATTCATGTTTTATTATTTTGTAAAATTGTTCATAATTTGAAAGTTGAATAAAATTTGTTGAGCTAACTGAAACTCATTACACAACTATGTTTTTTGCAGCACAATGGTGGGAGGCATTTGGTAGCCATTTTCCTAAATCACAAAAGTTTGAAATCCGCATTTTGAGTCAAACTTGCAGTGCTTCTGGGTGTGAGCGCAATTGGTTTGTCTTTGAGAGGATTCACACGAAGAAGAGAAATTGTTTGGAGCAAAAACGATTAAATGATCTAGTCTATGTCCAATACAACCTCTGACTAAGACGCAACCAATTGTTGAAGAAAAGACCTGATTCATATCCCATTTTGTTGGATGATATTGATCCAACATCAGATTGGGTAGTGGAGACTCGTCCACCGGAGTTTGAATCTGATGAGGATATTGATGTGGGGTTGGACATCTATTTACAGGTAGAGGCTTAGCTAAATGCAAATCCACTAGTAGCAGGCCCAACCACAAGTCCTCCAGTTGCGGTCGCAGGAACTTCCTCTAGTCAACCACGATGCAAGCGCATATCTCGTCTATCTCAGGATCAACGTGCTAGCGCTGCAGTTCCAGTTGAGGGTCTTGATGAGGAGGAGGAGTCATGGGTTTCCCCCTCTGATTCAGAGTCTAAGCAAGAGGATATTACCTTGTCTAGCAATAGTGACTAGTCATGTTTTGTTGTAGAGCCCATTTAGAGCCTCCTTGGTTATGTGTTTTTGTTCTCATCTCTATATCATGTATGTATTGAACAATGCACTGGGTGCCATTTTGATATAATGGATATATTCATGAGCCTACTTTGATCATATGTTGTCTTTTGTCTATATTCTAATGCTTTGTGTTTGGAAACATGAATGAAAATCTTTAAATTGTGTTTTCTTATAAAACAAATTAATATTTAATGTATTTCTTACAAAGACCGAGTCATTGAAACTGAACCGGCCGAGTCGATACCAAGTCGGAGTCGACCCTCGGCCGGTTCCAAACCCGAGTCGTAGTTTTAAAACACTGCTTGTAACAATCCTATCACAAACATGAATGAACTTCTGCGCAAGACATTTGGGCTGGTGCAGGCTTCTATTTTGCCTTCCACTTTCCCATCTGCAAAGTGAGTTGACTTTAGCAGGGCAATCTTAGGCACCAAACCCACAGAAATATTAGCACCACCACAATTTTGAATAGCTTGCCTATCTCCACCTAGCAATGGGGGCAACCTGATTGGCTCATCCTCGGACTGATCAAGACCAAGGTTGTGGAGAATATGCTTCTGAAATAGATCTTTTGGGCTCACTTCTTATATTCTCATTTCAGAAAACCTTGAGACTGTGTGTAGACAAGGAGAATTGTTTGTTACATCTAAATTCTACCATTTTATTTCTGAGTTTGTCATTTCTCAAACACTGGTTTTCTTCCACAGAAATAATGGTTCAATCAAGGGTTTCTTCTTAAAGGAAGGGAAAAAATATCCACATTGGGGTTCCTCCTCCACATCCAAGTGTTGTCGTTATTGCTCTGTTTCTAAGAAATGAAACTTCCATTAACAGAAATAGAGTTGCAACAGAATGAAAGCAGGGACAAAACAGCAAATGCATGTTGTGGAAATATGTAACCATAAGACAAGTTCAAGGAGATAACTATGTTGGTGGTGGAAACCGCTTTTGGACATGCAACTTCTATAATGTTGAATTTAAGAGTTATTGAGAAATCTAGGGCAGCTAGATTAGGTGATTTCTCTTACTTTGATAACTGCATGTGATGTATTTTTACTTTACTTGATTAACTTCTTCATTCCTTTATTATTATTAGTGTTCTCTATCATCAAATAGCTACCAAATCATAAATAACAGTGGGACAATAAGACACAAGATGTAGGCATTCATCTATGGCCAAAACTTTCCAACTGAGAGGAAATCCCATCAGAAATTTTCTCTTCTTATAGGACTTCAATTGATGAATTCCAAGACCTATGACCCTCGACCAAGACCCTCCAAGACCAAGTCAACTTCTAGCAACAAACTTCCACCTTCCAGCAACTTCTTCAACAACTTCGACCCCAGCAACAATTTCTGCAACTTCAACCTTGATGCAACTTTAGCAACTTCGACCTAGCAGCTTCACATCTTCGAATTAGAAGCAACTTCACAACTTCATCCTTGCAGCTTCACAGCATCGACCTTGCAACTTCACAAGCTTTGATGCAACTTCACAATTTCATCGTGCTCAGTAACTGTACAAACCCTAACAAAAGAGAGAGTGTGAGAGGCTCAAAACTTCGAACTTGTTCTTCTTCTCCTTCTTCATCCTTTTCCAGCTTCTATCTTGAGGAGATCGAACTTTCTTGAGTGAGTGTCCAAATGAGGTCAAGTTCCTTCTTATTTATAAGCTTAGTCACCGGGTTCGGCGAACCTGAAGGAAAAAGTTCGAAGTTCGGCGAATTTAATCGGCATCCGAACAAATTTGATTGTGTTCGGCGAACACAAAACCGAACTTCATGCCGAACATTATCCCGAACACGAACCTGAAAAAATTCGATTAAATTCGTGCTTTTTTTATTAAATTCGGCAAAAAATTCGTGTTTAGGGTTGGCGTTTGGTAAATTGGCAATAGGTTTGCCGGCAGCCGCACTGTTGACACAACAGACAACCTACAGGTTACTCAGACTCTGGGCTTCCAGACTCCAGTGTCCACAGCGCACAGGCTACAGCCGCCAGGGGACAGGTTACAGGCTTAGAGTTTTCCACGGGCTCACAGTTATCATTCACGAATCACAGCGGCGTTGGTCTCGACTCTCTTCCAGCAAACCACAAACCTCACAGTCCTTAGTGCTCACTGCTCACACGTAACTGGTAAGTTCACTCAGCATCGTCTTGACTCTTGAACCGTTTCGTTTCACTCTTTAAAAAAACTGAAATGGTTCGATGAAATTTTTCCTTTCCCATGTGCTTGAGTGACGGCAGATCTTAATTCAGGTATCACAGTTAAAACTTAAAAATAGAGTCTCGTTGATATGACAAGGTCTCATTACTAATTTACTACCACACCTTCGAGTCATGTATTATCTTCATTCTTATACAAAAACGCACAAGGCATGAAAATAAAGCTTTTACCTTGGCTTGAATTTTTGGATGTTGTGCAAGTCTTGTGAGCACTGAGAACACCACTTATTATAATTTATGCCCGATGTTGTCAGGCAACCATGAAACATCATACGCATACCCATGACATTGCCACGAATTTCCGGTGAAGATAGTATTCCAGTCTCCAGATATCAAATCATCAACAAGCTCTTCACTTGTCCCTTCATATTCAGCCACAATCCCAGCAGCAACATTTTCAAGAAAGAGCTTTTGACATGATATCCTTACATTGTAATGTTGCTTCTTACTCTCCTGAATCAGCTGCTCAGTTAAGCGGCAAGCCTTGCAGCCTTGCACATATAGCTTTGTACCTTTGAAAGCCTTTATTCCATAATGGTAAAACACTGTAGGTTGCCCAGAAGCATGCCTCCTTTGCAATCATCATGAGTTGTTCTTCAAACTCTCTAGCAGCAGGCCAGACCAGAAACCCATCCCCAATTTATGTCATTCAAACGAACCATGAACAAGCACAGACTTGGCTTTTCAGTTGGTTTACAGGCCATTCAATCAATTTTATCGACAAGACAAGACATTAGCACAGAGAGGTAATACAAACCTAGCAAGTAGTGCATACAATGGATAGTTGTAGCCATTCTAAGTGTAAACCACAAGGATTGTGATGCCATCGAACATCATTGTCCTATTGTCAACAGATCATTTGTCTATTGTAATTTGTAACACTGTCAAAGAGGCATTGTCATACATATGAGGTCACAAGATCACACTAAATTACTGTTACTGCAAGATCACAATTTTGAGCACTAGGCGAGCTCGAAACTCATAATTTTAAGATTATCATTGTCAAGGTAAGATGCATGTTCAGCCGTTCATAGTAGTGCAGGTCACATTACATTTAAAGACCAATTTTGAAGCTAGGTTTCATGCCAAATGAAATTTTTTCTAAGAGATTTTTCCACCACAGTCTACAGATGTGATGGTGAATTTTCATTTAGAAAACTTTTCAATTGATAAATTGCAAATTTGCATGTACCGGAGCACCATTTTCTTTTCCTATTCTCTGACAGAAACTGAACTATTGGTGTCCACTGTCAATTAATGCTATTGTGAACAGTGAACACTGAATTTGTGAATCTGTGATAGGCTAGGCCCTCAGGGTTACTGTAGTCTATAATGCCTCATAAAAATATTAATAACACAGGCTTTAAATTTTTAATCTGTCCTTTATTTGTAAGTCTGTTTATTAAAAAAAAATTAAATTACAGTCTAGCAGAATTATAGTACAGTCATAATGCAAAATTTAAATTATTTAAATTACAGTACAGTCAATGCAAAATTATTTAGAACTAATTCTAATGTTATTTTTTAAAAAAATTGCAGACATTTCATCCATTGTGATTCACTTCAGCAATCAAGAGTCAGGACAATGGCACCCCCAAAATCAACTCAGGTAGCATGGAATTTTGTTAGAAAAGATGGGAAAAATCTTGTGTGTGAGATTTGTGGGCATCAATTCACTGGCTCTTTAACTAGAGATGTGGATCACCTTCTCAGTATTAGCAATGGCAGTGGAGGAGGTGTTGAGGGCTGCACTAAAATCTCAGATGAACAAAAAGCCGCAGTGGAAAAAAGCTATTCCTCTTCAAAGGCGGAAAAGGAAAAAAGGGAGCAGAAGAGGCAGCGAATTGAGAGGGAGATTGCCATCTCTTCCTCAAACACGTTCACCACTAATTCAATGTCAAGCTCAACCATTGGTGGATCAAGTTCTATCGCTGTAAAAACAGGTGGAACCAAAACATTAACTCAATTCTGGAAACTTGTGGAGAGACAGGAAGTTGATGATGCTTGTGCAGAATTTTTTTATGCATGTGCAATTCCCTTTAATGTGGCCAGGAGTCCATATTTTAAAAATCTAATTAAAAAGGCCATTGATTTTGGAAAGGGCTATGTTCCTCTCGGATCTGAAGCTTTAAGGACCACTTTGCTAAAGAAAACAAAAGAAAGAGTCACAGCAAAATTGTCTGAGATAAAAGAGTCTTGGAAGCATACAGGGTGCACAATTTTGAGTGATGGTTGGTCAGATTTGTGTCATCACCCATTGATCAATGTGCTTGTTTACAGTCCTCAAGGGGTACTTTTCTTGAAGGCAGTTAATGCAATGGATCAGGTAAAGACATCAGAATTTATTTTTGAAATTTTGGATGAAGCAATTCAAGAGGTTGGGGTGGAAAATGTGGTCCATGTTGTTACAGATAATGCATCAAATTGTGTTGGTGCAGGGAGAATGATTATGGAAAAGTATAATCGTATTTATTGGACCCCTTGTGCAGCTCACTGTTTGGATTTGATGTTGCATGATTTAGCCAAATTTCCTTGGGTCAATGAAACAATACGAAGAGGCAAAACAATTGCAAACTTCATCATCAACCATCGTCTCACTTTGAGCATATACAGGAAGAATGCATCTAAAGAGTTGTTGAGGCCTTGTGATACAAGGTTTGCTACTTTCTATATTACTTTGAAAAGAGTTGTTGAGGAAAAAGCAAGCATAAGAGCTGTTTTCTGCAATACTGAGTGGGAAAGATCTCCCCTTTCAAAGAAATCTAAGGGGAAACATGTTGAACAAATAGTGTTCAATAATGGCTTTTGGGAAAATGCAGACAAGGTTTTAAAAATATGTAGCCCAATTGTTAATGTGCTCCGCATGGTTGATGGTGACAAACCTTGTATGGGTTTTGTTTATGAAAGTATTGATCGTTGCAAAGAGGCCATTGCAAGTGCTTTTAATAATGTGGAAGCTGATTACCAGGAGATATGGGAAGTAATTGATCAAAGATGGAAAATGATGCATAGTCCATTACATGCAGCAGCATGTTATTTGGACCCTAGATTGTTTGGGTTACCAAGACATAAGGATGCAGAAGTCATGAATGGACTTATTCATGCTATTGAGAAGCTACATCCAGATCCAGCAATTGCAGGTTTGGTAGGGCATACAGGTTAGAAGAAGGGCTATTTGGTACACAATCAGCAAAGTATGATAGGAGCAAAAGTGATCCAGCAGTATGGTGGGATTTTTATGGTCCAGAGGCGCCAGAATTGCAAACTTTTGCAATTCGTATCTTAAGTCAGGGATCAAGTGCATCAGCGTGTGAAAGGAATTGGAGTTCCTTTGACCACATTCATTCCAAGAAACGAAATAGATTGTTATCTAGAAGATTAGAAGATCTTGTTTATGTTCGTAGTAACTTGCACTTGGCTTTGAAAAATGTGTCAAAAGAGTCATCCAATTCCTCTACTCCGTACATTGATCCTGTTCTTAATGCATCAACAGATGAAGGCGAAGCTGATTTTTACAATGATAGTGACATTGACAGGGAACTGAGTGATGAATCTGATGCTGAGGCATCTAGCGGATTCACAACCCATACTGCGCTTGATGATATAGAACTTTTTGATATCACAAGTGGGCCACCAGAACATCAAGAATAAAACTTGTGTTCGTTTTAGACTTCTAGTTTACTTTTTGCTAGACTTCTAGTTTACTTTTTGCATGAACAATATTCTAAAACTGCCAGAGTACTTTAAAGTTTATATATTTTGAATACTTTTTTATCAGATTGTTTTCAATATATGAAATCTGATATGGCCCATGGTTTTGTTGAATTTTATGTTCTTATAGTGCTACTAGCCTACTGCTAATGTCTATGATGAATTTCTCACCTTGTTTACTATGTATGGAACACTGAAGTTGGTTATTTATTGGAATTTTGGCACTCACTTTCATGGTTTATATGTGGAAAATTGAAATGATGTAAATGTTTGAGCAATAATCCTATCATCTTATTTATGTGCATCATATTTATCTTTCAACATGCTTAAAATTGTTATATATATATATATATTTTCAAATTTCTATATGTCGAATTTTATGCCGAACTTTATCGGAAAAATTTTCGCTGCCGAACTTTATTCGAATTTCAACGTTGCCGAACTCGAACACGAACACGAACCTGGTGACTTAGTTTATAAGCTTGTGAGGGGTAGGAATTGTTCTACTTGTCACTTCATGTAGGCTGACTTGATCTTTGTGCCATGACGAGGTCTTGGAGGGTCTTTTGACTCTATTTTGACTCAAATAAATTTTCTTTACAATATGTAACATGCCCAAATGGGTCTTCAATACATGACAATGCCTCAATTGACTTTATGACAAATTTAGAAGCACTCAAGGGTCTTGACCTAAAAATAAATTTCCCTTCAGCATGAAACCCAGGCCTCAAGAATAACAATAATAAATTTATTTTTCTCTTTTCATTAAATACATAAAATCATTATTACATGTCATTATGAAGACCGAACATAGTTACATATTTCAACAAGAGCAACCATTTCTGAGTCCATAGCCATTTGTTGGCCCTTCCAAATAGAGGAACTGGAGCGTGCACAAAGGTTTCTCCCAGCCAATGAAAAAGTACGTCCAAAGAGGATTACGTTGGCATGGCAAATGTCACAGCAGCAAGTAGAGAACATAGAGATGATAATCCTCTTTCATTTTTTACAGTGATCCAGCAGAAGTGGGAATGGAGCAGAATTTGATAGCAGACCAATAATAAAAGCAATAGGCATGCTCCAAATGGTCCAGTGGTCACACAGATCTATCACCCAGAGCTTTCAATCGTATCGATAAACAGAAATATTCAGTAACCCACTGCAAAATACTTCAAATCTGTCCACCATTGTGTCTAGGCGAGTTCAAGAAAATTGACATTGCAACCTTACTTAAAGACACATCATTTCATAATACCTTAGGGCAAGATCTATCATAAAAAACAGGTTGGGAAATTACAGTCACATGACAGCAAAAAATCAGATCTGAAATTACACATTAAGAATGCTAAATCATCCTATCACTCAACCCCACTGTCTTACCAAATCATTCATAAACACAAGATCCAGATCTAAAAACCAGATCCCCAAGTACAAAATTTATAACAACGATGGTACAGCTTATTATCACAAAAATGAAGATAAAATACAATACATAATCTTTGCCAAAGCTGGCACCTCAAGTCCTGCTTTATCCCAAGCAAGAACTTCTCCAAAGCTTTCCAAAGTCAAAACACTAGCTGGGGCAGCCACAATCACTACAAACCCTAACCAGCGCTAACAATGCCTAGCAAAGCATCCCACCAAGATACACAAGCCTCTCCAAGGAGCTGAACAACAACTAGCACCACACCAACTGTCCAACCCCAAGCACTTGCATCATACATGCATTATCCTTGTTACAAGAGCTAAAACATGTTCTTTCAAAATCTTTTACATCTAACTGTTGATGTTTGTAGCATCAAACAGGAACTTTGGCACAGATCTAGTGTCAAGCATGTGGAAGTCATTCAAAAAGGTCCTTTCAATTTTGTAATTCACTTTAATTAATGTTAATTATTGAAGTGAAGAACCTTTTATTAGTGAGTTGATTAATGTCTACTAATATGTAAAGTATTTACATTAGTGATTTAGATGTAATCTCCACCACCAATTGAGATTTAATCTCAACCATCAATCTCATTGAGAGATTAGGGTTATTATGTAGCCACAGTCGGCATTTTTCATTGCAAAATTAAAGGAGACATTTATTTTTTTGTCATCTACAAGTCAGCCTCAAAAGCTCAACAAGTCTGCTCAATTAGGGCTAATTAGCCCACACATGACACATATATGTCATCATTGGCATTCATTTGGACACAAATTCACAACAAGTTTGAACTGCAACTTCAGGAAGCAATACCACACATGTGAAGGAAGAGGAAGGGTTTCTTTTGATTTGGTTTGACTTTGGAGTTGTCTTGACCGCATTGTCTTGGGCATCAGTACTTCTGTTTGATATTTTGTTCTACATCATCTTGGAGGTCGAGGACTTCATATTTTCGCTGATTGTAATTCTTGCCTCTCATTGGACGTTGACCTGGGTTGGCCGAATATCTCGAGTCTCGACTGTGGTTTTTGGCCGAGCTTCTGTGAACAGTTCGTTGACCTTTTTGTGGTGACTTCAGTACTATTTTTGGCCTCTTATCACAGTGATCACAGGCCCAAATTTCAGCCTTGTTGTAGAGATTAGTACAGTTGAACTGAAGTTGATGTTTTTCTCTACACTGACAAACTTTTACTGGTATTTATCATTGAGAACTGATATGGATTTGTTGGAATATTTTGATGTACTTTTGATGGACAAAATCTCTCTCATAAGGAAAGTGTTTTGGGTTTTCCCCTTACGGGTTTTGCTCTGGTTGTGAGCCTAATCTTGGTGTCTCTTGTCTATTGTTCATTGTCTACTGTGATCTCTATTTACTGCTCTTATTGAAGAATTGAATGGTTGAAGTTTATCATGTATAACTACTTGTTAATTAAAGTATGAAAAAGTAATTGACTGCATCAATATAAGTAGTTATCAATTGTGAAAACCATTTTAGTCCTAGCTACACTAAAATTTCAACAATAGGAAGAAAATATTAAGGAATAAGACCGGATCTGCGCAGATGTCCAAATCAGATTCAATTATCAATTACCTCGTGAAAAATACTAAGATCTATGACCAGCTTGCAGCAGTTGGGGAGAAGGTGATCGATGCAAAATTGGTAAATACAGCATTGAATGGATTCTCAAAGCCTTGGGAACCTTTTGTCAAGGATATTTGTGCATAGGAGAACCTTCCCCCTTTTGAGAGGCTTTGGGATGATTGCATCCAGGAAGAGACTTCAGGGGAGTCCAAAGCCAACAAGCAAGAAGGTGGCAACTCGCGAGAACCTAGCCCTTGTTGGTCAAACAAAATGAAGGGCAAAGGAAAGAGTGAGGAGTCAATCTCACAACCAAGGGTTCCGTTGTGGATTACTTCTGTCTATGCATGTGCAAGAAAGTGTTGTCTTGAAAAGAAGTTTAATGCATAGAAGGTTATGAAAGAATAACTTATAGAAATTGAATGTTGAAGATATGGAGATTTTGACTCTCACATTATATGAGAAAGGTCATAATCTTATGGGTTTTGGTAATTTTGATATTATAGTTTACTAACAATAGTGGTTGTATGTAAAAATCATGACTTTTGCAAAAGATGGAATGATAGTTTTCTAAATTAACCTCTTTTGCATCGATCAAAGATGGATTATAACTAATATCGTTGTAGGAAATGATGTCAATATGTATAATTATTATCGCATGTCTTCACTTTGGGATCAAAATTTGATAATCTGTATAAAATCAATGGAAGACCTTTTCATGCATTGATTCATGATAAATAATCATCAATATATGTTGTGGCACCAAAAGTTCACTCATCTTCACTTTAAAGTATTACCTCATGTGAAAAAGATGGTTTCCGATATACTTGAGATTAGAGTGGATCATGATGGAGTTTGTCAAGTGGTGATCAAGAAGATGCATTTCTTCTTCCAATGACATATGACTTATGGACAATGGTAACTTATAGAGGTCGGATCAAGAGGGACCTCAAAGCTTCCTTCAATCCCAATGTACTTTCAAGTCTTATGTTGTTTCTTTGTGTCACTGCTCTTGTTTAAATTTATCTTTATAAATCATTGGTTATTCTTTCTATATGAGTATTTGAATGATTCTTGCACTAACTACTTTATGAGGATGCAATCAAGAAAATAAGATCCTAAAGATCATTAAGGTGCAGAATAGTGCAGGAAGAGTAAATTCCAAGAGGAAGTTGGCGCAAGGATAATGAAGGAGCCACTCTCACATCTAGAAAAGAAAGAAAGACCTGCCTCATCGAAATACTTGAGATTAGAGTGGATCATGATGGAATTTGTCAAGTGGTGATCAAGAAGATGCATTTCTTCTTCCAATGACATATGACTTATGGATAGTGGTAACTTATAGAGGTCGGATCAAGAGGGACCTAAAAGCTTCCTTCAATCCCAGTGTACTTTCAAGTCTTATGTTGTTTCTTTGTGTCACTGCTCTTGTTTAAATTTATCTTTATAAATCATTGGTTATTCTTCCTATATGAGTATTTGAATGATTCTTTCACTAACTACTTTATGAGGATGCAATCAAGAAAAGCAAATCCTAAAGATCATTAAGGTGCAGAATAGTGCAGGAAGAGTAAATTCCAAGAGGAAGTTGGTGCAAGGATAATGAAGGAGCCACTCTCACATCTAGAAAAGAAAGAAAGACCTACCTCATTGTTGTGAAATGTAACTAGGTCGGTCTTCATGATTATGTAATTATGAAAAGAAGGAGACAAAGATAATAAATGTATTTTGTGGTACTTGCTTCATGGGTTTCATGAGCAAGATTTTATTATGTAGATAGACTTCTTCTTGATGTCTATTAGGTTCTTGTCTTCTAGGTATAAATAGGATTAAGTGTCAAAATCATGAAGGGCTCAGTTCAGTCTAATATGCTCCAAGACCTTGTGGAAGAAGGACAAATAGCAACCCTCAAACATCGCAGGAAGACATCTCTACATACCGTGAAGAACACCCCTCTCAACGCTGGGATAACCTCTCTCCTGTCGGCCTAAATCTCAGTAATAAAGTCGGCTCAACAAATGACTGTTTGGTCGACCTAAAGGCAAGAACAGTGCACTATATATACACTGCACTACGAATCATTTGAATGAATAGTAATGCGAATAAGTCTGAGATTGGATAGTGTATAAGGAGCGGATAAGTCTGAGATAAGGTATAAGGGAGCAAATCTAAGACAGAATTGAATGCAAAACTGTCTGAGGTCACTCAGAGTTTAAGTGCAGATCTAAAGGACAGAAGTTAGTGCCGATAAAAGAGTACAGATTGCAGATTATACAAGAGGAAGCATATTCCAGAAGGAACCGAAGAGTACAGCTTGTGGAAGGTACAGGAAAGTATAGTGTGCGGATAAGTAAGGTACAGGATTGTGAAATGGTGCAGCCAGATTACGGATAGGTGCAGGAAGGGTGCAATGCGGATATCTCTAAGTTTGATGAATCTAAGAAAAGAGTCTGCCAAAGACAAAGACAGTGATTGTAAGAAGACAGGCTGATCTAAAGGTGGTAGAAAGTGAGGAAGGTAAATCAGAGATTTACCTTCCTAACCATATTTCAAGATATTCAGTTACTAGTGAAAATAATCCTGTCTCTACATTTGACTAAGTGCTTTGATAATTGACTTGATGAAAGATTAACTAAGTTAAAGAAGAGAATACATAAGCAGCTCACAAGTAATTATCAAGAAGAGAATTTTTGTATTTATCTCAAGCCCTGCAAATTCTCAACACTCATCACTAGGTATACTTTCATTATGTTTATTTACTTTGCTACTATTGCTCTTGCTCTTGTTTTGGGATCAAAAGGTACTTTTGATGAATGTGAGAACCAAGTCCTTTGTATCGAGATTGAGGAAGATGTCGAGTCATCCCATGACTTGAGTGGACATGAAGTGGACAAAAGCTCAAGACTTCTACAAGGAAGCTGGAATCAAGAAAGTGACCATTGTACCATATAACCCAGAACAAAATGGGCACTTAAGGATCTTTAACTACCCTATCTACTTTCATGTGCCAAAGGAAAAGAGTACCAAGTTGAAAGCTTCAGGTAAGAAAGGTATGATTGTTGGTTATTGTAAAAATTCTAAAGCTTACAAAATATGTGACTTGTAAAAGAACTATAGAGTTTACCAGAAATATAACATTTGATGAAGATGCAACTCTTTGAAAAGCCATAAACACTCCTCCTCCTACTAATGTTGAAAGACAAGATAATGCCTTGGATGCACAAGAAGATGTTGAGCCTAAGCTTGATCTTGTTGATGAACCTATGGATCCCATGGACTCCTTGGATCCTTCTTTGTGTGCTAAGAGACCTTTATGGCTTCGCCACACCCTTCAAGATGTTGATAAACATGTAGCTCCTAGAGGACCCTTCAAAGAAAGCATGAAACCATGTTGATTCCAAGGATATGTTGTAGCCATGAGCAACATTATTCAAGTTGAACCATGCACTTTTGAAGAAGTTGTGAAGGCTCAAGTGTGGAAAGATGTAATGGCTGAAGAATATGAGTCCATCATTCATAGTGACGTATGGGAAGTGGTTCCAAGACCACAAGGTAAATCTATTGTGTCTTCTAAATGGTTGTATAAAATTAAACAAGGTGTTGATGGCAATATTAAAAAATATAAAGCTAAATGTGTGACCAGAGGTTTCTCTCAAAAAGAGAGAATAAACTATGATGAAATCTTTGCACTTGTTGCCCGTTATACAACCATCCAATGTATAGTGGCCCTGGTTGCTAGCCAAGGATGGTCCCTTCACCAAATGGATGTGAAGACTGCTTTCAAGTGTGGCTTCCTCAAGGAAGAAGTATTTGTGGAGCAACCACAAGACTTTGAAGTACATGACCATAAAACTTGTGTGTAGACTGAAGAAAGCCCTTTATGCCTTCAAGCAAGCTCCAAGAGCTTGGTATGCCCGCATTGATAGTTTCTTGATGAGGCTTGGTTTTACTAGAAGTAATGTTGATCCAAATCTTTACTTCAAGACAGTCCAAGGCATGCCTTTGATTTTGGTATTATATGTTGATTTATTTTTTACCAGTGGTGAACCTCTTATCCTCCAGCTTAAGAGGGAGTTAGCTTCTAAGTTTGAAAGGAAAGATCTTCATTTGATGCACTATTTTATGGGCCTACAGGTATGGCAAGAGATCTAGTGAGATTTTCCTTTCTTGAGGAAAATATGTTGTCAAGCTACTTGAAATATTTGGTATGACAAAATGCAAGTCCATGAATTCTTCAATGGAAATGAATTCCAATAAGTTATGTGGTAAAGTTGCATGTCCTGATTTGGCAAATCCTTCTGAGTATAGGCTCTGATGTTCTTAGTGAAAACTAGACCGAACATATGTTTTGCAGTCAATACTTTGAGCCAATATATGATTAAGCCATCACATACACATCAAATTACTGCAAAGCATGTGCTGAGATCCCTGCATGGGACCATTAATCTTGGATTGAGATATACTGCCGGAGATGTAAGACTACACGAGTACTCTGATGATGAATAAGCTGGTAACTCTGTTGATTTAAAAAGCACATTTGGATGTTGCTTTAGCTTGGGATCTACCATGATATCTTGGATGAGCAGAAAACAAAAGTTTGTAGCCCTTAGCACAGCTGAAGCCGAGTACATTCTTGCTAGCATAGCTAGCTGTGAGGTAGTATGGCTGAGGAAGGTCTTTGGAGAGTTGTTTGACCATGTGCTAGATAAGATAGTAATATACTGTGACAATAATAGTGGGATTCGACTTGCAAAAAGTCTCATGTTCCATGACAAGTCCAAGCATACTGAGATCAAATATCACTATATCTGGGATATGGTGCAGAGAGGAGCAGTAAGACTCCATCATATAGCGATTGATGACCAAACTGTTGACAATCTTACCAAGCCTTTGCTGAAAGGGAAGTTCTTGGTTTTCAGAGAGCAGCTTGGACTGACGAATGTGACCCTTCCTAGAGTCGATGACGAGCCTTGGTTGTGTGAGATATTTGTCATGTGTTGACAAGTGGATCCCCCCAAGCAAAGACAAGACTTGGTTGTGTGAGATCCTTGTCATGTGTTGACATGTTGATCCCCCCAAGCAGATATGTGACTTGGTTGTGCGAGATCCTTGTCATGTGTTGATAAGCGGATCCCCCCAAGCAATGATGAGCCTTGGATGTGTGAGATGTTTGTCATGTGTTGACGAGTGGATCCCCCCAAGCAAAGATGAGACTTGGTTGTGTGAGATCATTGTCACGTGTTGACAAGTGGATCCCCCCAAGTAGAGATGTGACTTGGTTATGCGAGATCCTTGACAAGTGGGTTATCCCCCCAAGCAGAGATGAGACTTGGTTGTGTGAGATCCTTGTCAGGTGGGTTATCCCACCAAGCAGAGATAAGACTTGGTTGTGCGAGATCCTTGTCATATGTTGGCAAGTAGCAATCCTCCCAAGTGAATATAAGGTGATGGATGAATCTCCCCTATGATGATTCTTCTTCATTAGAGTGAGATATCATTGTTTCAGATGATACAGAGCAGAGAGGAACAAAGATGAGTAGTGAAAGTAGAGATATTTTGTTGTAGAAAGAAACTCCTCCCTAGCTAAGAGGGAGTGTTGAAAATTTGGCAGCTCATGAATGAATTTCTAAAAATAGAGTCTCAAGTATGACTTTCCAAAATAGTAAATCGCCTTGCATTAATTGGTAATCAAGCATTGTTGATGGAAAATTCCTTCTGATCATCGATAAATCCTAATAGTTCAATTTTGACTTAATCATCAATATTATCATTAATATTATATTATTATTAAAAGGGAATTCAAGTCACTCAATAATGGCTCTCAATAATGCTCTCTTACACTCTCATCATTTGCATGGAATATTCCTCTTAGGCACTCTTTAATGCATATGTTACACTCTTCTTCTTAAATGGCATAAGTTACAAAGGCATGTGTACCTTCTTAATGGCATGAGTTACATTTCTTAAATGGGCATACGTTACTCTCCCTCTTGGCATGCGAGTTACTCCTCCTTTATGGCATGGATTCGTTCCTCCTCCTATATAGAGTGCCTCATTCTTTCTCCCCTCACTACTTGTGCATTGTGAAAGAAGAATTCGAACTTCAGAGAGAGTTGAAGAAGATTATGAGATAGACTTGGAGAGTAAGAGGAGAGCTTGGTGAGCCAAGGTTGATTCAATGCTTCAATGTTTCAGTGTTGATTCAGTTGAAGGGAAGGTTGATTTAGTGTTGCGTTTGTTGTTGCTACCAGCGGTCTTCATGCTACAACTTGTTCAGATTTGGTGAACTTATTCTCTTGATCTCTCATTGTACTTTGTATCTCTGCTGACCAATTGATTTCTAATAGAATAAGAATCTGGTTGAGGTTTCCCCTTAAGGGTTTTGCTCTAGTCATTGGACCTAAATTCTTTGTGTCTCATTTTGTTCTTGGTTGTCTTCAATTATGCATTTGATTTATGTTCTATCTACAATCGCTTGTCTAATATTGCAACATAAGGAAGTTTTGTAATAAGTGATTGTTACAGCATAGAACATCAGATTTTCAACAAATATGGAATGAAAACATTTGACAATGTGGTGTTGCAATATCCTCGTTCATCCACACCAAGGATTCAACCAGAACTCACAATGGCGCCATAAAATTTATGCAGAATCACTCAACCAAATTCAATCTTACAGAAATAAAAAACAACATTACTCTGAAAAGAAGAAGAAAATCCATAAAATCTGCAATATGGGCTTTCAACTCAACAAAATAACTCCTCTCTACATCGCTTCTACATGAACTCCGCTTCTACTATCTCTCACCCTCTGGGCCTTTTTATTTTCCTCCTTTACTTCTAGGCTCTATCTTGACCTAATCTCACTCTATTTGGCCACCTTTACTTCTAGGCTTTGTCTTGACCTAATCTCACTATATTTGGCCACCGTCACGAGATTGACAAAACCTTTCGGACCGCCAATTGAATGGAATGCATCATCCGTTAGGACAAGCAGCATGAGGGAAGAAAGCAATGAGAAAAGTCCAGGCGGATAAAAAGGCCTTCCATTCACATAGTATTGGTCCACGCTCCCATACAGATTTGTTGCTCCTCGAACAACAACACTCCAATGCATAGGTCTTTTCACACGGGTGCACGCAGCCATACCATGTTGAAACCTCAAAAATAGATATGTCCACGCAACTTGCAATCACCCAGCAGCACACACGCTGCAACTTTTCTACTGCAAATTTCTCAATTGTAGCTCTGATACCAATTGAAGAAATATAAGAAAACAAATAATAATATCAGAGACAATGAAATTGGCGAAAAAAGCTTTAAGCCATAATGTATATTCATGCATTGTATATTGATCTTCCAATGATACAAATAGATAATACAATGATGAGACCACCACATATGTTCTCACTTTGACACCTCACAAAAGAGATAAACAAGGATGAAAGAAAATAGGATCTAGAAACTCTACAAACATATCAAGGATTAAAACTACATCCTAAGATGTGAAATAATTAAAGGTGGTCCATTAGGACTTAATGATTGTTTATATAAGAGGCTAACATATTTATAATTAATGTTGCAGCAATACATGTGTCACACCATTTATCATGACTCACATTACATCTTTATATCACCCCTAAATGATTAAGGTGGTTTTGTAATATCCCGGATGGGATAATTTAACTAAAAGTGCAGAAAATCGCTGAACTCCACATTATGCCGTAAAATCAACATTTACTTAATAGAAGATTGCCATGTAAAATTAAACATACAAGTACATGCAAATCCATAACACCATAATGCAAGAAAATAACTCAGCTTTTATTACAATATCACTGGGGTTACAAGCTGAAATGACAGATAGCTAAGATAACTTAAATACATACAAGTACATGCAAATCCATAACACCATAATGCAAGAAAATAACTCAGCTTTTATTATAATATCACTGGGGTTACAAGCTGAAATGACAGATAGCTAAGATAACTGAAATACAACTGGCCTCAAGAAAATCTGTTGCACTGCGCTGGCCTCCAAAACTAAGTTGTTGCACTCTCCCTCTAGCAACAGCTACAATTGAATCCACTAAAGCACTCGTTGAAGATCTGGATGATCCTCACTCCAATACCTCTGAAGCTTTGCGAAACTTCTAAATGTAGTCTCCCCAAAGAGAGTTGGGTTTTCGTCCAACACTCACAAATCACCCGAGAATTTCCATCCTGGGGCTATTGCTGAAGTAGAGAACCACGTTCTCAAACCTCTCATACACAAGAAAATGATCTAATCCAACATATCCCTCAATGGCCTCCACCCTTTCTTTTATAGATCTCTTGGATCCTTCTAGAGCCTTGTTTTAATATTATTTTATTCATGGAGCACTTTTCCCTCTTATTAAAATATTCCTTTTTAATGCAAAAAAGAGTAAATCGGCTACCATGTCTCCTCTAGTCACTGAAACTCGTGTCCAATCGTCCCATCATGTAGGTATCCTCGTCCCAGTTCCAATGAGCTATCACACTAAGGTGTTCTATCATGTATTCCTCCCAAAATGCCACCTTGAGCGTAATTAACTGAGTTAGGCCCAAAAATAACTCAATTTTCCGAAAGTTGTCGGAATGCACCGGAACGAAAGGCAAGCTGCTCGGATGATGGAATACATCCAGCGAATGCCACCGGACCACATAGAAATCTCAAAACTCCTCCAAAAAGCCCCTGAGGCCGCTGATGACACCAACTTGTACCTGTGACCTGTCTGCTCCTAACTCTGGAAGTCCAACCTAACCCTGTCGTAGGTGACACCAAAAAAAGGGAATATTACAGGTTTGACCACCTAACTGTGAATCACATCTAAAAACAAATTGGTCGCAAGCCTCTAAATATTATTGACTCATAGCATAAATAATAGTGTTATTACTTCAAATATTCTCAATGGTTCAATCTTCATTGTTATGTGCCTTACCAGATCTTTGTTTGCCATGAGGACATTTACCATGGCCAATTTCCCATCATATTTTATAATCAATTTGGATGCTACTAATAAGCAATGTACAACAAATTTTTATTGTCCTATTTTTTCATTTAATGTTTCAATAACTATTTTTTTTCCTTTTATTCTGCCATGGTCAACATATGATGGCTATGCTAGTTTGTGACCTACCTTTTGCAACTCTTTGTTACTAGTGAACAGCCCTATCTTTGTTGTCATTATATTTTTCTTAAATGTAGCACATTATTATAGAAACCAATATTCGTGTACATCAAGATTAGCACATAGGAGAGCTAACATATCCACTTTGGCTCCTTGAAGAATATTCATCTTTCCTAAAAATGGCCATCCTTGTTGAAATATGAACAGCCAAATCTGTTATAAATGTTGAAATCTCCCAGATTGAATAGAATATCCACTTCTTGAAGTTGCACAATAGCAAAACTTCCACAAGAAAAAAATGCATGTCAGTATGATCAAATCCCAATTCTCCTACCTGCCTAGCAGATCATCCAGTTGTCCAGAAACACAACCACCTTTCAATGAAGGGGAGAGAATATTCTATTCAGCAACAATCCCTCAGACAGCATCCTGGCAGCTTCACAATTCCATGGCACATGCTTTACAGTTCCAAATTTGTGACAGACCACAAATCATCCAATCGCAAGCCTAGTATTCAATCCTTTACCAAAGATATTGTGAACAACCACCCTAGTACTTGCGTCTTGAAAGAAGATCAATATTTTTTAAGATTCCTCGACTCCTCCAGATCCACCTTATCTCGTCATTTGGACAGTCTTGAATGTCAATAGTAACAGGAACTTATTTTCAATTAAAAACATGGCTTAGACTCAACAGAATGGATGGACAATGGCTTTAATGGCAATATTTTTACCACGAAATATATTTCTTAGAGAATAAGAAATATTTTCCATTGGTTTTGTTAACACAAAACTTAGACTATAAGGACCTTCGGCCAGAATTACTAGAGGACAGACAAAAATAAATAAGACTTGGAACTCTACTATTAAGGAGAGTCAATCACTAGACCATTACTAGTTTAACCATTTTTCATGAAGTCAAACCAAAACAATGACCTTTTATCATATGTATTTCACGCTCCCTTCTATTAGAAAATTCAAATAAGAGTCCTTTTTAAGGTAATAAAGAACTCTCATAACAATGTTTTGAGCTTTCAAGTTTTAGGGCTCCTTCAATTTATGTGGAGCTCTGGGCAAATTAATGTTATAATTTAGAGCCTCCTTGATTGGCATTGATGAAATAAAGAAATGGTGAAGCACACGAGGACAATCTAAATCAATTTTTTCTTTAGGATAAAAAATCAATTGATATCCACAAAAAGGAATTGACAACTTCAGCCTGCAAGAATCTCTTTACAAGATTTTTGAGGCAGAAAATAAAAAATAAATGCTTCTGCAACTAACAAATGTCCTTCCAAAGTCAAGTAGGTGTAGCTCGGGTGGTAGGGAGGAGTTGCTCTAATCCCCACCCAGATTCCAGTCCCACCGAGATTGACATGCTTGCTCCTTGGGAGTCATCTCAACATGAAAGATAACCGGCTCTCCTAGACATGGGTGGGATTCCCGTAAGATGTAGCTAGTATCAATCGCCAGTACAGTGAACCACACCAAAAAAAACAAAAAAAACAAAACAAAAACAAATGTCCTTCTAAATAAGTGATGAAAGTTAAGGGATGTGGAGGATGAAGAAGGCATAATTTTAATATAAGTTGCATTAGGTATCTACACTATATTTTGACAGCTATATTTTCAACGTATTTGACATAAAATAAAAGGTTCCAAAACCTGTTAGTAGCCATAAGAACTTTAATGTTTCCACGAGCATCAAAACCATCCAATTGGTTCACTATTTCAAGCATAGTCCGTTGTACTTCATTGTCACCACCTAAACCATCATCAAAGCGAGCACCACCTATGGCATCCACTTCATCAAAAAAAACAATGCAAGCCTTCTTTGACCGGGCCATCTGCATAAAGCAAAGCAAAAATAAGTCAATAATAAAAGATGCATAGATATGTAGAGTCATGGAATATAGAACAGTACATTCAAAAGAGAACAACAAAGACATTGATCATCTTTTAGCAATACAAAGGCAAAAAATCAGTCAGCAAATTGAAGAAAAGTGAGCATTGGATAAACTCTAAAATTTTCATTCTTTTAGTTGGGAAACCGAAAAGTATATAAGAACAAGCGCTGAGTATCAAAGGCCAAAATCCCCAAAGGCTTGATGTTTATAGTACTATAAAATTCTGTCCTAAAATATATTTCATTTCATTCTCTGAGAAAAAAAATGTCTACTAATCCTAACCAAAATTCCCCAACAATCTGATCAAAATTTTAACACATTGGCCTTTCTTAGGCTCAACTAATGACCTCACTATAGGTTTCTACTTTTGTGCCCTTTGGTGTTTCTACATAGTACAACGTGGATTATGCTCCAAGTATCATGAACATAATGCCATGAAACACATTACATATCTAATGACCCTGGATGTACCAATATTCAAAATCAATAAATAAGAGATACAGAGCTGCCAATTCGCACAAATAGTGAGACAAATTTGTGATATAAAATTGAAAAAAAAGGAGGAAAAGTACAGCTTAGAAGCCTTTACCTCATGCTTAAAATCACATTTACAATGTGAGGTCATACCAGAATTTAGCAAGAAAAACATTCAACAAAAAGTTCAAAATATGTAATATGAAATATATAACGATCATAAGACTTGTTACCTACATGATAACAATTTTTTATAACCACCATATATTTGAACATCAACATCTGTATTAAAACCCTCTCTATGACTTCAAACTATCTTTACAATTTAAAAAAACAGATTTTTTAAAAGGTCAAGTTCAATTCCATCATAATTAAGTGATTAGTCCCAAAAATTATAGACCTAACCATACCAAAAGTTACATATATGAGTAATACCCTGGTCCCGGACCAAACAACAAATTATATTATCTGACATTCATCACATCATAAATTTCATCTGTTTTTAATTTTGCAGAGGACAATGGGCAACAGTCGTTTGATTGACATTTTGTGGCACTGGCTTTCAAGGACCGACATTGACACCAACAGTAGTTGAAACAACAAAAAATCTTTGCAAAAGTTTCAAGAAGGCATTCGTGGGTTATCTTAGAACCAAAGAGTTCCAATGATCCAATATAATATAAATAGAGTATGATTCAAAACTTCTAGCAACTGTAGTGGCTACTAGAAACAGCAGTAGATGAAGCAAGTTAAACTTTATGCTAAGATCACCGGTGTGCACTTTCCAACTTGCTGGGAATGGAAAGCTCGGAGCTAAAGACTAAATTGATTTGTTAATTTCAGAAAAGCCTCTAACTTGGTTCCACGATACTCTCTTTAAGAAACCCTCTACTCCTATTTTGTAAGATTCAGAAAATCCTCTGACTTGGTTCCAAGACACACTTTCAACAAATCCATGTCATTGCACTTGCAGTTTCTAAGCTTGTTGCAGTTGATAGAATGAGACTTGATGAGACCAGTGCAAGTCATTTCAATAAAGCTCGAGGTTTGTCAGACAAGTAGAACAATTGAGGTTAATTCAGAACAGTTGCACACTCCCACTCTTTTTGATCTCTATATTAGAGAATGCACATACACAATAACAGAATATTGGAGAGAGAGAAATGCAACAAAATGAGAGATGATTTTTCCATGTGTTGTGTAAATGTCAATAGATATAGTCCATGAGAGAGAAAAGTCCACTACAACAAGGCATTAATTAACCCAGATGAAATTTAATGTTAATTATAGCGTGTAACTTCAATAATTTTAGTAACTTTTATTAGATCGCCTAACACTAGAGTACTGAACTATATCATTAGACCATTATAGTTATTAGTAATTTAACTCTGACACTATCACTGTATTGATGAGTTGGAGAAGTTCTTCAACAGCACAAACCAGTTACATGGCATTTTTAGCACAAGGAGGTTGCTTCCAAGATTCAATACTTCTTTAGAGCAAAGCAGTGTAAGAACACAACTTCTTTGACCTACCTGGGTGTTTGATTCCCCAACTTTTCTTTTAGTTTAAATATCTCCAATGTAACCTTCTCTATACAAAGGGTATGCCCAATTAACAGTGCTCAAGCAGCAAGATTACCACTTTAAGGACCTCATAAGATGAGATATTTTGATACCATCATTAAACTGGCAGTTTGACACCATAGTAAAACTACCTCTAAAACAAAGATTACAGTTTTCATACCACAAGAACAATCCATCCAAGCTTCAACACTTATTTTGAAGAAGCAGAGTAAGAGTAAGATATCATCCAGGCTGAGCTTGGAGCCAACCCACTATACCTTGAAAGGATATTCAGAAATCAGGCCTATCTTTGATTCTTTTACCTTCTATATTTTATTAGCTTATGTTGCATGAAATGTGAAAAGAGGTACGAGTTTCTAAAATGGATATACCATGAAAATATGATTTCCGCCAAATTAGTTGACACAAAAACACAGTATTTAAAAAATAAATTGTTTTTTTAGATACAAATTATATTTACAGAAAATTGTTTACAATCAAAATACAAAATGCTCCCAGGAAGAGGTTATGAAAATAATAAAAATTTCAAAAAATGGATTTTTAAATAGCATATTATCTTGGAAAATTGAATAAAATGTTCAATAATATTAGAATGGTTTTAGGTTTAATTCGCCACTGTTTTCCTGTCAATAAGTATTTGTGTGCATGTGGGTCCCATGAACCTTTTAATCATTTTTTGTGGGCCCAAAATGCACTTTGTTTTGGCCAAGATGTTTCAAGCCATTTTGAATGTATTTCCAATCCAGAAACATTGGGAAGACATTTCCTCCAACTTAGTGATTCTGCCTCCAGATGTAAGAGGTATCCTTATCTTGCTGATCTGATTGGTTGCTTTGAAGAGATCACTTCCTAGGTCTAACTGGGCAGAGACCATGATGGTACTTTGAGACTTTTATGTTTCTTCAGTCTGAACATATCCATAGACTGTCTACCCCCCTGCAGGAAATACTGATATGTGATTGTGGAGGATATAACAATCAAGTTATCTGGAAATTGGAATAGTATGCTGAAAGCTATGGCAGTCGCTGATATTTAGAATGACTTGATGAAATTCAGGCAGCAATGTCTACTTCTAGTAAAGTTATTAAGTAGTTAGTTAAATTTAAAGATAACAGTTGCAGTTACTAGCAACAGTGTTTAGTTTAGTCGGTGATTAGCTTGTCAGAATAAATTAAGAACCACAATTTGTGGGCTGCTAGTGATTTAATCCAATTCAATTGCCCTTGTGTATGGTAAAGTATTGTTAAGTCAGAATTAGTAGTCTGTTCAGTGCCCATTTTAGTTCTCAAAGAAGAATTCCATTATTCAAAAGGGGAGATGCCACTAAGTGTGAATAAGGAGAAATTTTGTCAATTTTTCTGCTGATTTTAGCTTACTGCTGCAGAGCAGGTATTGGGGTTTGGAGCTTGCAAAAAGCTTCCCTGATTGTGGATTGAAGTTATGATTTCCTAATACGAATCAGCACATCCAGTCTATTTTCAGGTACTCCTTAATTAGGAACATTTTCACGTACCAATTTTCTGCATTGCTGAGAAGAGAAAAATCCAGTACTTCTCACAAGTGATATAAGAGCAGTTTCCTGCTAACCTTGTGGAGGAGAAAGTAGATTGTGAACTTTGAAGACTTGACAGCTATTAAAATGCAATACATTTGATGCACTCGAGAAAGTTGTACTTGTGAAGATGCTGGTAGAATCTCAGCAAAGGTCTGATACAGAGCTTCTCTAATTCAATGTATGAAATGATGGCAGCCTTTGAGGGCTTGGCCAAAATACCGGTAAGAGTGCAGAAAGGACAAAAATCTGCGTTTTAGAGCGCCTCCTAATAGCAGTGTGAATATGAGGAGAGGACAATTTAGAGGCCCATGTATTGGAGATGAAGGTGTCAAAACAGAGCCTAAATCTGAGGTTTTGGATTACCCGATGATGCATAGAATGTTAAATTTTCCAATACCAGTCCAGTTTTATTTATACCTCAACAATTTTTATTCCCAGAAAATTATTAAATAAAATTCTTAATTGCTGTGAAAATAAAATCACTGGTATTTAGTCAAGTCCCACAAGCACAACCGGTTGAGGATGGGCCTTGTAAGCAAGGCAACCCAAGATCAAATCTCACGGGGGGTGATTGTACCCTGTGCTAGGGGGAGGAAACATGCTAAAAAATCCAATCAGCTAAGGGCTGGTGTGGCCGAGGCCGGGTGCGAGCCCCAGGTGACTTTGATGGCTTAGATGCCCTGGGTCGTGGCTCCTCAAGCCACAGGTCAAGCCTGGAGCATCACAGAGAACTTGACAAACAAACAAACAAAAATCATTGGAATTTAACTTTTGAAATAAAATATTTGCATCGGAAAAATAAAATCAGATAGATCAATCATGTCACAACAGTAAGTATATGCCCATAATAATTTTCCTTCATTAAAATCCTCGAGAAAATCTGGGCCTAGACCCACAGAAAAATACACAAAAAAATGCACTGCTTGAACCTGTAACTCGATCCCTGATAGAAAACTAAGTCCAAGGAAATCGGCCCACCAAGAAATCAGCCTCCTAAAGAATTCAGCCCTGGAGAAAACTCGACCTCCACCACAAGCAAATCGACCCTCTCCTTTCCTCCTCATACGACCCCAGCACAGTCAAGAAAATCAGCCCACTAGATAAATCAGCCTCTCCACAACTTAGCCTCCTTTGCACTTCAGCTACTCAACTTCTCCATTTGTGCTTTGGCTACTCAACTTCGGCCTCCTTTGTGCTTTGGCTACTCAACTTCTCCATTTCCTGAACTTGACCTGGAAATACTCCCAAAATTTCCCTGTACTCTTCCTCCCTTCTCTTTAGTCTAGCAAAGCCTCTCACTCTAGAGAAATCGCTTCCTCCACTTGTGTGTCTTCACCACTCCCTTAGGCTTATTTTATAACTTCATGAAACCAAAGTCCTAACCCTAATCTCCTAAGTGATTAACAAATGAAATTATATCTCGCCTCACTTCGTATCAACAGTTGAGATCGTATCTAAGTCACTTAAATAATTTTATTATTTATCCTTAGTGTACTTTGGCTTAATAGTCCAATGATTAATTGGACTTTAATTATTGTACTTTTCCCAAATTAGACTTAGGAAAGAAAAATGACTTACTCCAATGAGCAAGCACCTAAAGGCAATCCCCCATCTCCTACATGCTACGACACCAAGCTCATGTAGAAGACCTTTCGAAGCTACTAAGAACTTCAACACTCCCTCCTAACAAGGAAGGGATTCTCCACCACCCCCCAACTTCTTGTAAAAGACGAACTCCCCATTCACTAGAGGCTTGGTGAGATATCTACCACCTACTCCTTTATGGAAATGTACTGCAATCTCACAACACCTCTTTGGACCTCGTCTCTGATGAAGTGATATATGATCTCTATATGTTTGGATCTGTCATGAAACACATGATTTTCAAAGAACTTAATGCAATTCTAATTATCACAGTGAGATCCAACTCAAGACCAAATAGCCCTGTGAGCATCTTGCTAAGCAATATGGCTTCACAATTTGCCAGACTCATTGCCATTTACTTCGCCTCTACTGCGCTAAGTGACATCGATTGTTGCTTCTTGCTAAACCACAAGATCATGGTTGATCCCAAGTTGAAACATCCAAACGTGGATTTTTTGTCCATAGCACTCCCAACCCAATCCAAATTTGTGTACCCCTACAACTCTACTCCGCCAAGTCCAACATATCTCAATCCAAAGTCCATTCTACCTCGCATGTATCTCAACACATGTTTCACTGCCACCCAATGGACCTATCTCAACTCCACCATGAACTAGCTAAGTGATTTCACAGCGAAATCAAATATCCAGACTAGTGTTGACCAAATATATTAAGGACCCAATCAATTGCCTATACAATGTGGGATCCACCAACTCTTCCTCAAAAGCACTTATAGCTTCTTTAATTTTGTGGTCATAGTTGTGGACTTCAGCCGGGCATTCCTCCTTTTGAAATCTCCTTTGGATCTCAATTGAATACTTTCCATGTCGTAGGAAAATCTCTCTGGCCTACTACAACACCTGCAATCCCAAAAAGTAATGCATCAAGCCAATGTCCTTCATCTCAAACTTCGAAGCAAGGTCCTCCTTGCACATCCTTATGAGCTTCTCTAATCTTGTCATGAGGAGATTGTCCACATAGAGGACCAAGATAAGCGATTCACCCTCAACAAGTACATAGTACAAGTTGGAGTGTGCTTCACTCATGAGCAATGTCACAGGGTTCGCCAAATTTTAACCTTCAAGTTCGAAATTCGGTGAACCTCAAAAATATCTTTGAGTTCGGATTAGGTTTGATAAAATTCGGCTAGGTTTGCTTTCAGTTTGAATTTTGCATTATTTTATGTTACAGGTTCGGCGATATTTTAGTTTTGGAGTTTGAATCTCTTCTAATTTTTATGTCTCATTTAAATTCACCTCACTTATTCAATTTGGGTTGTCGAGTGTGCGAATGAAGGGTTTATATGACAACCAATACAATCATCTATATTTAATTTTTACCACTATAATTAATAAGTGCACAAGCATCATTGTGATGAAAATGCGCACATAGCATCTATCATATGTTGTATGAGAGCCATCATGGCTCCAAAAGACAATGATTGTACGTGAAGTAGGTGACAAGAGAATATCAGCAAACCTGCACTCACACAGAGAGGATCGTCACTTTGGAAATAAGCATTATCCCTTTAAATTGAGATAGTTAAATAATTCACATTATAAATATTCTTTGAAATATGTTAGAAAAAAAATATAGTAATATTATAATGAATTATATATTAAATTTAATTAAATTTTATAGTTTTTAATTTGAATCATGTGAACCTTATTAGAAAATTCGAATTGAACTTAATTGTTGTCGAACTCAAACTCAAACTCAAAGCGACATAGCTCGAGAAGCCCAAACCACGAAGATATACATTAATCCTGACATACCATGAACGTGAAGCCTACTTCAACACATACAAGGCTTTCTTCAACCTACATACATGAGACTCTCTCCCATGCACTTCAAAGCCTTGAGGCTGCTCAATATATGCCTCTTCCTCAATCACCCCATTGAGAAAGGCAATCTTCACATCCATCTGACGTATCCTCCACTTCATCTTTGAAGTAATAGATATGACCGCCCTAATAAGATGCATATATGGCTATAGGAGCAAATGTCTCCTCATAGTCTACCCTGCCTAATAGTGTTGTTAGGTGCCTCCATATGTTCCTTAGCATCTCTGAAGGTCTATTCGATAAATCTCAACCTCCTCCTAGTAGAGCTTGAAGGAACATCTCATTCCTCCAAATCTACAAGTTGTGTCCCTATTGTTGGTGTTGTTGGTGCTATTAGTCTCGGCTCAACCTTAGGATCCTCTCAATCATGATCCTCTACCTTTGTTGGCTCCATATCATGTGACCTCCTCAAGGTCTTTCCCTCCTCAAATCTAACATCCCGATTGATGATGACTTTCCTTTGTCCTGGAATGTAGACCATGTAAGCCTTTGAGACCTCACTGTAGCCCACAAAATGCTCTTCTCTGACGAGGGCTCCAGCATAGTCCTATTCTCTATAGAAATGTGGACATAAATTAGATTGTCTAAGATGCACATATGACTCACCTACGATCTCACTCCTGTAAACATCTCCTTAGGAGTCTTGTCCTCCAATACTCTATGAGGAACCTATTCTACAAAAAAACAATTGTATTGCAAGCTTTTGCCCATAAAAACATAGACAAGTCTTGATCATAGATCATTGCCTTCATTGCTTCCACTGTGGTCTTGTTCTTCCTTTCAGCAACCCCATTCTACTAAGGGTTGCAATGCACTATGAGTTCCTTCTTGATCCCTGCCTCCCTGTAGAAATCATGAAACTAACTGGAGGTATACTCGCCCCCATTATCAAATCTTAGTACCTTAATCTTCTTCTCGGTCTGGTTATCCACAAGAGCTTCAAACTCTTGAACCCAACCGAAGACTTCACCCTTGGTCTTCAGGAAGTAGATATGAGTCTTCCTAGAATAGTCATCTATGAATGTCACAAAGTACCTAGATCCTATGATTGATTCCACTAACACGGGACCACATATATCCAAATTCACCAAGTCCAATATCCCCTTGGACCTAGTCTCACTATGAGGAAACATTGTCGTGGAATTCTTGCCAAGCGCACGCCCTTTGCACACTCCCCCTTGCTCCACCTTGATCTCTGGAAAACTTGTAACCATTCTTTGTAACATAGGAAGAGCGATCTAGTATGTGTGTCCCATCCTCCTATGCCAAAGCTCACTATGGATGTCACTCTCATGTACAAGACCCTTCCTGTGAGGAAATGTTGCCTTGGCATTCTTGTCAAGTGCACACCCTTTGCACACTCCCTCTTGCTCCACCCTACTCTCCGGAAAACATGTAACCTTCCTCTATAATATATAAAGAGCATTGTAGTGTAGGTGTGCCAAACTCATTTTGCTTGTCACTCTCATGTACAACAGCCTTCACCAGCAGTCCTCTCAACAGATATAAGTTGTTCTCCCTACTCCCAATATCTCGCCTCTTGTTGGGATTAGCTCCTTTTGGCGTAACAACTACTTCACCTCCCGAGAACCTGACCTCTAGTCCTTTGTCCTCCATGGCCAAAACTGAAAGGAGATTCTCTTTCAACCTTGATACAAACATCGCTTGGTTCACCTCCATCATACTCCCTTACGTCCATCTGAAACTCAATGTTGCCAATGCCCTCTGTTTCATACTTGGTGTTGTCTCCAAGCTCCACATCTAGGTCTCTAGGCTCTTTGGCCATGTTGGTGAATATATCTCGAGATCCCATGGTATGACGAGATGCTTCACTATCCACAAACCACACCCCTCTCATAACTGGGCTAGAAAGGCATGACACCAAGGCAAAGTTCTTCTCGAACTTCTCTACCAACTCATCCATCTGCATTGTGACTGTCGTAGATGTCTTTCCCTTGCCCTTCTTCCTCTTTGGACATTATCCAACAAAGCTATCGAACTTTTGACATGCCAACATTTTACTTTTTTCATGTCCTTCTCCTTTTTACTTTGTGAAAAGCTCCTCCAACCTAGTTCTGCTTAGCCTTCCCTTTCCCCTTCTTCGCATGCACCACAAGAGAAAATTCCTCATCCACGCTAACACTCCTACATTGTCCACCAGTTATTGAACTCTCCAAATTTTCTTTCTGGATAAGTCATCCCCCAACTGGCTCCCATCAGGATGTTATCTAGCAAGGATCCCCTACACAAAGGTGTTCCATTGCTTAGCGCATCCCTCCAGAGCTACCTTCACTAACTCCAAATCATTCACAGCTTCTCCCACAACTAAGTTGTTGGATCCTAATGAGACATGAGGCTATGCTCTATGATCTGTTCATTCGGATGTTGTTCAACTTCTCCCAAAGCACCATTATCGTATTCTGATTTTTACTCTAATAAAGATTAGTTAAAGCTACCCACATTTGACATGTTGTGTCCTTCCCTGTTATGTGAGGAATTATATAATCCCTCACACCATCCAAGATAGTTCCAATTGCTTTCACATCCTTCAGATTGTGTTTGTCTGCTTAGGTAGGGCCAAACGAAACTTGGATCTTTGTGTTTGAAAAATCCCACAAACCATTCATTTTCAGACCAATAGTGATCTGCTCCTTCCAAGGAAAAATTAGTGGCCCCATCCAACATGTCTTCATATCTCAAGCTCATTGATGTCATTTCACAAATTGACCTTGGCCACAATGTTGATTTTTGGTAGCATCGGATGTGCGCTAAGCCCCAAATTTTGTGGAGAGACTTACACACATGCATTACAAATAACCCATAAATCGTTTTGGGAAATTCCTTCCAAAAACAGTTTTATAAGAAGAATTAATTATTTTTAATGAGGACCCTAAGTCTAACTTAGGAAATTAAATAATTAATCAGTATTAATGTAAACTACAGAGAAAACTTCTAGAAAAATCAGATCAAGTCTAATTTAATCTTAGTCGTTGATTGGATATCTAATCCAGCTCGTTGATTTATCAACGAGAAGACTATAAAGGAAGGCTTGAGGGTCATTTGTAAGATAAACCAAGAGGATCTAGAGATTGAATTTTTCCGACGGAGCAGTGCTCAGATGAAAATCAGATCTAAGTGATTCTTGATTGTAGCGAGGGGCAGTAATTCTGGTTGGAGACTTTCCTGAGCCAGAGAATACACAGCAAAGAAGGCAGAGAGCAGATTAGCAAAGGCAGCGTAGCAGCGTAGCAGAGCCAGCGTAGTCCCACGCGGAGGCAACGTTGTAGCCTCAATGGAATTCGAGATATAGCTGAGGGTCAGCCAAATCCAATGCCGGAGAGTCCGGGTGTCAGAGCGGAAGAGACCAAAAGGGCAGATCTAGCCAGCAAAAGACCAATGAAGCAGAAGCCACGCAGTCCCCGTGTAGAGTGACGCAGAGACTTCGCAGAGCAGTGGAGGGCTTGCAGATCCGAGGTTTTGGTCAGTGGGGCTTCCAGATCAGTGTGAGATTTCTCTCACGAACTTTTTGTCAGTCATATTCTTTGCAGGGATTGCCAAAAAGGCATCCAAGATTTGTATTCAGACATTTACTGCATAATATATAAACCATCAAATCTATTGCACCAGTTTTCCTGCATTGGATTTTTCCGGGGATGTTTGTCCAAAAATAACGGTTTCCTATGTTTTCATTATTATTTCTTGCTTAGTTTTCGTTTCACAAATGTATTTTAATGAGTGAAGGTTGCTTCCGTAATTTCTTCAGTGTTTCCAGAAGTAATATGTTAATAACTTGTTAAATCTGAATTTACAAGTAGGAGAAGTAGTTCAGTTGTTGCAGTAGGGATTCTTAGATCTGGGATCTTGGAATTTTCACATGGTATCAGAGGGTGTATTGTGAAAAAAGAAGAGCAGATCCAGCGTTGAGTCGGAGGCCAAAGAGCTGCAAATTCGAATCCCCAGAGGGATTGCGCAGTCCAGGCCAGGAGGGTTGAATTTCCGAGAAGGTCTCTCTCTGAGTGAATCGATAGAGACGTAAGACTTCCAGATCGGATTTTTTGCTAAGGTAGAGGGAGCAGCGCGAGTTGCGCAGAGCTGGTGGGACGCAGTTTCTGCAAGCATATCTTGATTTTGCTGGGCAGAAAGTGTCAGAAGAAGAGGGAGTAGCACAGTGAGGAAATTCTCTCTCAGGAAGTTCCCTGCCGAGGAATTTCAATTTTTCCAAGGTCTGATCAGCAGATCCGAGCAGCAGATCTACGAGCTCCACAAGGAGTGTGTAAGCATGTCCAGTGTTGCGCAGAGGGGGAAAAAGAGGAGCATATCCAGGAAGGAGATGGGGCGACATTGAGTTGTAGTTCAGCAGAACTGCAGTTGGGCAGGATCCTAGAGGAGTCCACCTCTCAGATCACAACCTTGCTACAGGTGCCCACAATCAGTAGTAGCAGGTTGGAGGAGTTTTTAGTCGGTGCAGAGGAGTGTAGAAACGACAAATGCAGTAGTTAGCAGCGCAAACATCTGAGAAGTGCAGAGCAAAGTTGCAACAGCGCAGCGTAGTGCAAAGCAGCAGCAGTGCAGTGCATCAGAGGGGCAGCACAGTAGCTATTAACGGTCAATGTTTTAAGCACCGAGATGCATCTTGAACACTTGTTCAGATTCATGGATGTTTTTCAATTGCTTCTCTCAGCAGCTGAGTTGTAGTGAAGAGTTATCAGTGGCAGTGCTAGCAGCAGATCCAACACTTGAGAGAGAGTTGCAGTACGAATGCAGTGTTGATCGTGGCAGGGTCAACAGCAGTACCGTGCAACAGCAGCACAGTGATTGATGGGAAGCATGTCAGACATCATCAGCACTGAGGGAGATGCTTCAGAGTCAAAGCAGTGTGCAGCAGGGCATATCAGTTAAAGCACATTCCTCGCTAAGAGGGAGTGTTGATTTTTGGTAGCTTCAGATGTGCTCTAAGCCCCAGATTTTGTGGAGAGGCTTAGACACATGCATTACAAATAACCCATAAATCATTCTAGGAAATTCCTTCTCAGAAACAGTTTTATAAGAAAAATTAATTATTAATGAAAACCCTAAGTCTAACTTGGGAAATTAAAATAATTAATCAGTATTAATGTAAATTGTGGATGAAGCTTCCAGAAAAAGCAGATCAAGTCTAATTTTATCTTAGCCGTTGATTGGAGATATAATCTCGGTCGTTGATTTGTCAACGAGAAGACTATAAAGGAAGGCTTGATGGTCATTTGTAAGATACACCGAGAGGATCTAGGGAACAAATTTTTCTGGTAGAGCAGCGCTCGGAAGAAAATTAGATCTAAGTGATTCTTGATTGCAGTGAGGGGCAGTAATTCCGATTGGAGATTTTCCTGAGCCGGAGAATACACAACAGAGAAGGCAGAGAGCATATCAGAAGAGGCAGCGTAGCAGAGCCAGTGTAGTCCCACGCAAAGGCATCACTGCAGCCTCAAGGGAATTCGAGATTCAATAGAGGGTCAGCCAGATCCAATGTCAGAGAGTCCGGGTGTGAGACTGGAAGAGGCCAGAAGGGTAGATCCAGCCAACAGAAGACCAATGGCACAGAAGCCATGCAATCTCCACACAGAGTGACGCAGAGATTGCGCAACACAATGGAGGGCTTGCAAATCCGGGGTTGTTGGTCAGTCGGGCTTACAGATTAGTGTGAGATTTCTCTCACGAACTTTCTGTCAGTCATATTCTCTGCAGGGATTGCCAGATAGGCATCCCAGATTTGTATTCAGAAATTTACTGCATAATATATAAACCCTCAGATCTGCTGCACCGAATTTCCCGCATTGGGTTTTTTCGGGGACGTTTGTCCAAAAATAACGGTGTCCTATGTTTGCATTATTCTTTCTTGCTCAGTTTCCTTTTCACAAATGTATTTTAATGAGTGAAGGCTGCTTCAGTAGCTGCTTCAGTAACTGCTTCAGTATTTCCAGAAGTAATCTGTTAATAACTTGTTAAATCTGAATTTACAAGTAGGAGAAGTAGTTCAATTGTTGTAGCAGTGATTCTTAGATCTGGGATCTTGGAATTTTACCACACAAGACCCTAGCTGCAAAATAAATAAATAAACGTTGTCGTAAAAAAGGAATGACTTGCTGTTCTAAAACCCTTGTGATCTCAGATCTCTCCCTCAGAGTTTTTGAAACTTTTGATATCATGTTAAATTTCCAATACTAGTCCAAATTTATTTATACCTCAACAATTTTTATTCCCCAAAAATTATTAAAGAAAATCCTGAATTTTTATTCCCTCTTAACTGTCTTAACTGCTTTGTTGTTTTATTTCTACAAGGTTGTCTTCATCTAACAAGTTAGTTGTTGATTTGGTCAATAATTGATCCCAATAAAACAGCACCTCCATGTTAACACTGGTAAGTAGCACCTCTAGCCCTCCAAGACAAGTTTCCATAATAATTTCCAATAGGCATTCTAAGGTTAAATGTGTCATATTAGTCCATTTTTCCTTGAGTATCAAATAGAATGATGAATGTAACAAACTAGTTCACACATCCATAAGGTTAAATATGGCAAACTAGCCTTTTCCATCCATATTAATACCTTTCTATGTAGTTGTGAATGTATTAAATAGGGTGGGATCACCTCCACTGAAGCTAATCAAAAGAAGGGGTCTTAAAACCCTCAGAGCCACAACTCAAGAAAACAAAGATATCTAATCCAAATCGATGATGAAAATGTGATTCCAACTCTCCTTTATTTATAGATTCCCTCATGGGGTGTCTTAAATGTGAGGAATTGCAAGTGCATGATGAATGCTTAGCAATTACTAAGAGGGGGGTTAATCAGTAATTGTGTCTTTTAAATGAACAAATTCAAATTATTTTAACAGTTTTTTATCTTCTCTTTTGCAATTAGCAGAGTTGTATGTGTTCAGCATTTAACAATGAGTTCAAAAGCATACACACAAGCAATACATTCAACACATGTAGACTCCAGATATAAGTGGAATCACATAAAGGGAAAAACCACGAATTTTGGCTAATATTGATGTAAAGGCAAGTTCCTACTCCCTCTTTTACATCAAATTTTATGTAAGCTTCTACCTACAAAAGGCTTCTACCTCGAATTTCTTCTGCAAGCTACAACTTGTTGGGAAGCTCCTACTTCCACCTTTATAGGCTCCAACCTGCACATTTTCAGGCTATTGCCTGAAAGGAGACAACAATCCCCTAAGAAAATTACAAATTCAACTTGTCGGTTACCTGATCTTTGTCTCTACTCTTAAATGTGAGGGATTGCAAGTGCATGATGAATGCTTAGCAATTACTAAGAGGGGGGTTAATCAGTAATTGTGTCTTTTAAATGAACAAATTCAAATTATTTTAACAGTTTTTTATCTTCTCTTTTGCAATTAGCAGAGTTGTATGTGTTCAGCATTTAACAATGAGTTCAAAAGCATACACACAAGCAATACATTCAACACATGTAGACGCCAGATATAAGTGGAATCACATAAAGGGAAAAACCATGAATTTTGGCTAATATTGATGTAAAGGCAAGTTCCTACTCCCTCTTTTACATCAAATTTTATGTAAGCTTCTACCTACAAAAGGCTTCTACCTCGAATTTCTTCTGCAAGCTACAACTTGTTGGGAAGCTCCTACTTCCACTTTTATAGGCTCCAACCTGCACATTTTCAGGCTATTGCCTGAAAGGAAACAACAATCCCCTAAGAAAATTACAAATTCAACTTGTTGGTTACCTGATCTTTGTCTCTATTCTGAGTTCTGTTTTTGTCCTCTTTTCAGCTGCTTATCTTCTCTGCGTCTCTTCCTCAATTCTGCTTCACTTCTGCTCCTATTTTTCTTTCTCTCCTTACCGGCAATTCACAAACTTTTTCTCACAGAATTCAATTCTCTAGCAACTCTATCATTCAAAAATGCATCTTTTTATATACAAGACTTGTTCACTGTTTGTATTCCATGCAAGAATTTGAAGTGAAATGTTGTCTCTTTGTATCCCAAGGCTCTTTGTGGTCTACCTCTTCATTTTAAATTTGAATATCAAGTCAAGACAAATGGACTTGGTAATATTAAAAAAAAAACTGGAATAACACAAGCCAACAACGATGACTGCACTATATGGCTTAGAAATGTACATTCAACACATTATTAAACTGATAATAGTCAATGGAAATGTAAACTCGGCATATAGCATTTTGTACACTGATAATAGTCAATGGAAATGTCAAGTTTTCCAGACCTTGTTCTCAAGTTCTCATGTGCCATATATTGTTTGTCTGATCGGCGTTAAACACCACAGTAATCAGTCATTGAATCACATAGTAATCAGCCTTTTAATCCACAGTAGCCCTCATTGGATCAGCTTTACACATTACAGCCTTACACATTCAACCTTACACATCACTTTAATCAGCTCAACAACAGTGTACAAAAATCCATTGATCATTAAGCAATGCATCAACAACCTTACATACTCAGCAACACATACTTAGTTGCTTCAACACCCTTTTCCATCAAAGACAACTTTGCCAACAGTGCGACCCCCAATTCGGGTTTTCCCCCTTTATCAAGACTATAGCCTATGAGGTTGGATAGGCTACTTCATCCTTCCATAGGCAATTAATCCATAGGGGACATTACAGCCCCCACTTCCCAACATTGTTTGTCCTCAAACAATGGCACATCTGGGTGCTGCATAATTTTCCCTTCAACCTCCAAGCCCATCCTGACAGTTGTCATTTTGAACATACCAGCATTCCCCTTTTCTTCCTACAGCACAATAACCGTAATGCTGGCGGGTGACATCATCATGCAATAATTGCTGCTCCCACTCACTAGATCACTGGGAAAAAAATTACAGTTGTGCACTACTACTGAAGTAATAAATGAAGTTCCTTTTCCTGGCCTAGCAACAACCTTCAATGCCTTTAGTAATAAGTTGTAGGGAGTCAATCCTCTTTTTGGTGGTAATAAGCTCACATTAGTTTCCAGTATCTATCTATCTTTGTTATTGTTTCCATGTCATGTTGACGTGGCCAATTTCCATTTTTTAAAGGGTTGTCTTCCATGCATGGTTGACTTTTTAAAATTTTCATCCTTGTGCATGTGAAGGGCCCCTCAACCTGGGAGGCGTTAATGACAATAATTCTCCCTTTACAGTCATCTGACCATGGTAAGAATGATTTGGCAGCCTGCAAAATAGTCATGGCATCTTTCCCACTGATAAGCACTTCACTTTTACAAACCAGATTTCCCTCTTTCATAACCTTTGTCACCCCAAGGTATTGATCCTGCAATTGGCCTTAAACCAACGTTCAAGGCCCCCAAATTTTTCTTAATGGCCAGCACATACTTTTCTGTTTGGAAATTCCAGGTCTATAAGGAATCCAATCCATGATTCTAAAATTTTCTATGTTCTCAAACATGGCCAAGTGTCCCTTTTATATCATACAGCAACACTTTTCCTTCCTGTAAAAACATACTCCTCCCATAGCTTCATCCCAACAACAATAATCTTGGTCTCCGTCTGCTTGCCCATCCATCATCTTTCCAGCATATGGAACAAGTGCATCATAAACAGAAAAATTGTAATCAACATTGGTGGTAACTTTCGAGACCATCTTTGCAGAAGATTCTTCCAATGAATACTTTGGCTCTTCAGACTTCCTAATGAACCTTATCATCAATCTGAATATTTAACACAAGGACACCACCCTTGCAAACATTCAAATCGGGTCTCACAGGAGTGTCAACTGTAGGAACACTCTCATCAAATATCCTGGGTTCTTTACCCCAGTCCACACTTTCATGTTTTGATCCTGGTTCATCATCAATGCAGAAATTATTGGCAGACATAATTGCATCAACATGAAAACCATTAGTAGAATCAACAGTTTGAATTGGGGAGAGTTGTTCCACAATCTTCAGCTGATGATCATTCATGCCATCACCCTTCACTTCTGACTTAAGTTCCTGAGTTTCAACATGAGACCGTATAACTTTGGAAACTATGACCTCACTGACTTGCAAGGAGGTCGCACTATGAACTTCAACACTCTTCTGAACATGAGAGGCTTCATCACTGATTCAGTAGAATTTTCATGATGCCCAGAAACAGTTTGTTTTGCATGTTTGGTTCCTACAAGAGGACCTTTATTTTCAACAGCAAATGTGTGTCATTGTCGTATTTCAGCAATACCTGTATTTTTAGCTGTCCCCTATTGATTTGGTTTAGTGTAGCTGCATGGATATGTGCTCTGATACCACTGTAATGTCCTAGGATAATTTTTTTCTTGCCCTAGGGTTAATTTTTGTCTAGGGTTTTCTAATAATTCAGCAACAAGACATGTCTATTTATTCATAGTGGGTAGCCCCGAGGGTTATCTCAATTGGTAGAGTTCCCATCGCTAAAGCACCTCATTAATGAGAGGTCACGAGGTCAATTCTCCTTGACGCCCTCAGGGTTAGGCTCTGCTAATAGGCCAACGGGATGTGATCCCTTTAGGTGGATTTGCCTGGATATTTCCTCAGTTATATATATATATATATATATATATATATATATATATATATATATATTCATTCATAGTGGGCATCCGTCTATGTAATGCACAATATAAGGATCTTCAACAGTAGTATAATTCTTCAACCAAACTTCAAAAAGATATTGATCAGTAGATTCAAATAATGATGCACAGTATAGCACTTGTTGTATATTACTGCCAGTGATATAATCCTTCAAAAAACCACAGAAGTTAGGGTTGACTGCCCACAAAACCGTAGATTCATTCTGTTGAGAAATTGATCGGCTTATGTGTTAGGGTTGATTTCTCTATCATGATAATCACTTGTGAATTTGTTGGCTTATTTATTATTATTTGTATTATTCTTCTTTTCATCAAGCAATTACCAAAATGCAAAAATATGAAGATCAGAGAACAAGATATAGGCTCCAAGCCAGGGTAAAAATCCCACAAGGGAGAAAACCCATAAAATCTCCTCTTCTTATAGAATCGGATCAAAGTGAGAAATCCAAGACCCAAAACTAACAAGGATTCAACATCAAAGATGCCACGTCAAGCCCTCCAAATTCATCATCTTAGTCTTAGGAAATAACATCGATTTCAATCACAGAAACTTCCATCAAATTCATCTCATATCCCAGAAGGAAGTTCGTTCTTATCTCAGATCATCTGTCGTAGAAAATTTGTATTTCTTTCATACATTCTGTCCCAAAAAACTCACATTTCTCCAAGTGTTCTTCCACAAAGACCTTGCATTTCTTCAGATTGATAGCCCAGGAAACTCGCATGTATTCACCATAGGTCTCTGACTTTTGCATATCTATACCTCAAAGTTCGTCACAGAAATGCACCGAATTTCTTGCTCTTTTGGTGGAGGACATATGCCAATTTATAGTTGTTCTAACATGCGAAAAGACACACCTTTTGAGTGTGCCGACCTGTCATCTAGGAGGGTCGACTTGGCTTCTTGAGGTGAATTGACCAAGATACATTTTGAAAAAATCTTCTCATTTTTCTTTGCAAAAATTCCACATAGGACTTTGACTCAACAAATTCTAGAAGCATGAAGAACATGCTTAACTAATAAAACAATAATAAAAACATATTTTTCCTCTTTTTTTCTTCTTTTTGCTTTTCACATAAAATACATAATGGTACAAGTACAATGATAATTATGAAGACCAAACCTAGTTACACTTTTTCAACACTCCCTCTTTACTAGGGACATATTCATAATTGCAACAGGATACCATGGATACTCTCAAATTGAAATATTCTCATAAGAAGAGTTCGGATTGATAAGCCATCATCAAGCATCAACATTATAACCAGCATTGTCAAATTGCAATATAGCAAGGCCTTGACTAACAACCTCTAACTCTCCACTAGATTAGAGCACAAATGTTGGGAGGCATTCATTTGGACACCATCACCACAGTCTCTCAAGGCACATACCCCATCCGAATGTTCACCAAGTATGTCCTTACAGGACTGTTCATATATTGGATCCCCAATCCTCAAAGAATATCGGTCCTCTTTGACTACTCTTATCTTGGATACCCTATCCTATCTTCAAATAATATCGGTCCACTAGACTACTACCTATCTTGGATTCCAAATCCTCAAGGAGTATAAGTCCTAGATGCTTATTCAATCCTCCATTCTCCCAACTAGTGCCTTCATTAGACTTACGGCTATTAGTCTTGGCCTAGTGCATGACACATGGAGAATACAATGTCCACCATCACTCCCTCTCAACCAGGGAGGAGATCCTTACTCCCTCTCAACCAAGGAGGCAACCACAAGACTTAGTTGGTCTCACACTTCATCAATACATCAGCCACTTGTTCTTCTGTGGAGATATAGTTGTAGTTGTAGGGCTCCTTTCTTGCATTACATCATACCTTAGCTTTGACGTTCCTGGATGTCAAACATTTTATGGAGCCAAAATCCTTCACGTTCTATCTTCATGACAGTGTTTTTCGGCTCCTAACAGCATCACATCATATCAAACTTTGATCTTTTCGATAATCTTCATGCAACTTTGTCATCAAACGGTTCATCTATCATATTCATGGAGCCAAGCTTCCTCACAGCTGCTAGAACATGCCTTCTTCCTTAAATAAAAAAATTATGCTCTCATGTTATTCAAAGCCATCATAAGTGTTGTCCACTCAATCCATGTGCTCCCAAATCGAATCAAACAGTTGTCAATACAATATCATCAAACAAGCTATCTTAATTGTTTTCTTTCCATCCTTTTCACATATTTCTGCAATATGTCCTTTCGTGGAGCCAAACCATATCCATGATTATCAGAGTTGCCAAATCATCACCTCTAGTAAAGATGTGGGATTCTTCATGTCAAATTCTTGTTGCTTGCTCCCTCTAAGGTCAACATTCCTTTGCATGGTCTTATCTTCATATTGCAAAAGAGTTCTACTTCATGCTCTTCAACTTTCAATCATCAATTAATGTTTTCCTGGAACAAACCAATCAACAATGTCAGAACTCTTCGACTTCTTTGCTTAAAGGCATTGCCCTAGATCAAACGTCATCTCTATTGGTCACAAGCGTCTCTGGGTTTTCTACCAAACTTAAATTAATATTGCATTTGTTAGGGTCTTTTATGTTGAGAATTCTATAGGGCAATGATTATAATTAATTATCTTTACTTGATAATTGTTTGTGATGTCCTTTTACTTATTAGCTTTGTTCCTTATTATTATATGTGTGAATCATCAAACAGCTACCAAAACAAGAAGAACAAGAACACAGAATATAGGTTGCAAGATAGGGCCCAAACCTCTCCTCTTGAGAGGAAAACCCGTAAATCTCTTCTCTTCCTTATGGATTCTTCAATTGACGAATTCCATGCCCTTAAGACTGAGACCAATACCCATCTCTTCTCTTCCTTATGGATTCTTCAATTGACGAACTCCATGACCGTAAGACTGAGACCAATACCCTTGAAGACCAAGACCAACCTCCTCGGATGATGTGCTAACCTCGATCCATTCAAACCTAGTCAAATCTCTTCCAATAGCACTTCTTTGACCTCCTACTGCAAGATTTTCAGCCTCGTATTGCAAATCTGAAATTTCGACCCTCCCTGCAGTTGCAACTGCAACACGTGTGAACTTTGATCTTCCTTTAGAGCCTTCCATTGACCTTTGCTTGCCTTTCCCTAACTTCTGGAGCTTATGGATGACCCTTGGTGACCTTCGCTTGACCTCTTTGCCTTCTTTTCTCCAAGATCGAACTTGTAGATAGAAACCCTAGATCTGTTGCAAAAACCCTAGTCCTCCTTAGCACGTGTGAGAGAGAAATAGCCCAAACAAAGAACTACTCCGTCCTCTTCCTTCTTCGTTGCCTTCTTCTTCGTCTTTCTTCACTATAATGAGTGGTGAGTGAATACGTCTCAAGGAGGACGAGTTCCCTCCTATATATAGGCTCTTCAAGGTGGACGTGGGTCTTCCTTTTAGGTTGACTTGCCAGCTGCCAAGCCAACTTGGTCTTGGAGGGTATCCTGACACTTTTAAACACAACAATAATTTTCTTTACAAGTTACAATGTGCCTGATGGGGTCTGCAACTTATGACAATGACTCTTTTGACTTCTTGACCTAGGACAAACTCTAGAGGCACTCAATGGTTGCTTGACCTATAAAATAAAAGGCCTTGAGCATGAAACCCATGCTCCAAAAATAATAATAATAATTTTTCTTTCGTTTTACAATTTACAAGAATCAAAAGTACATTTCATACTTATGAAGACCGAACCTAGTTACACATTTTTCAACACTCCCTGTTAACTAGGGAGGTATTCATAAGAGGTACATGGACATTCTTGATCTGAAGAGATCTCATAAGAAGAGTTGGATTGGTAACCCATCTGTCTACCATCATATCAACCAACATTGTTACATAGTAAGGCCTTGACTAACAGCTCTATCTCTCCACAAGATGAAAACACAATGTTGGCGAGACCAATGATTTATAGACACCATCATCACTATCTCTCAAGGTACATACTCCACCCAGGTGTTCACCCAGTATGACCTTCTTTGGACTATTCTTGTCTTGGATAGCTAGTCCTCAAAGAATATCGGTCCACAACTACTCTTATCGTGGATGCCCTACCTCATCCTCAAAGAGTATCGAATGTCAATTGGTTACCCAATCCTCCATTTTGTCTTCCTAGGTGAAGACAAGAATGATGTGTCTATCTCTCCCTCTCAACTAGGGAGGATATATCAATCAAACCAAGCTTGTCTCTTAAGTACACAAGCTTCTTATTAGGAAGAGATTTCGTCAATATGTCAGTTCCTGCTCATCGATGGAGATATACTGTAGTTGCAACACACCATTTTGTACTAGCTCCCGAATATAGTGATACTTGTTGTCTATATGCTTTGTCTTTCCATGAAATATCAGGTCTTCAGACAATCGTATACAACTGGTGTTGTCACAATGTATCACTGCATGGTCCATTGGTCCTTCAAATAGGTTGGACAACAGCTTCCTCAACCCGACCACTCCTCTGCTTACTTCACATGCTACAACATATTCAGCCTCAGCACTACTCAAAGCAACTGTGTCTTGCTTTTTGCTCATCCATGAGGTCATGGAGGATCCTAGACTGAAACATCCTCCCGTAGTGCTTCTTCTCTCTTGCTCACTGCCTCCCCATTCGAAATTTGTATATCCAATCAGATGGACATCATTCCTCCTATCATATTTCAGGGAGTGGTGGATAGTTCCTCGCAAATATCTCAAGATATGTTTCGCTGCTATCCAATGATCATGAATTGGATCTACTTGGAATTGACTGAGAATGTTTACTGCAAAACATATGTCTAGTCGAGTATTCACCAAGTACATTAGAGAGCCAATTAGTTGTCTATACTTGGAAGGATCCACACAGCTTGATTCAAAACTCCTGAGTCTCTTCAAGTTTGTGATCATCAGAGTGGTCATTGGTTTGTAATTCATCATGTCAAACCTCTTCAACATCTTGATCACGTACTTCCTTTGACCCAAATAAATTTCATTCGGTCCTTGCTAGACTTGTAGTCCCAAATAGTAACGCAACAACCCTAGAGCCTTCATATCAAATTTTGTTGCTAGTTGCCTCTTACATTCTTCAATTTGACCTTCTACAACAGTCAAGAGAAGAGCGTCTACATACAGAAGAACGATTACATGTTCTCCCTTCACAACCTTGATATAAAGGTTCGGATCAGCCTTGAAATAAAGCCTATTCTTTGTAGGTATGCATCCATTTTAGCATACCATGCCCTTGGTGCTTGTTTGAGACTATATAATGCTTTCTTTAATCTGCAAACATATGCCTTCGTATCTTTAACTTCAAATCCAAAGGATTGCTCTATATAGACTTCATCGTCAATTGTGCCATTCAAAAACGTAGTCTTGACATCCATTTGGTAGATGTTCCATCCCATCGATGCTGCCAAAGAGATCAATGAACGAATCATTGTATACCATGTTGTTAGAACAAATGCCTCTTCATAGTCAATGCCTTCTTGTTGAGAGAAGCCCCTAGCCACAAATCTTGCCTTATATTTATCGATACTTTCATCTGCTGCATGTTTGATCTTATAGATCCATTTGGAAATTACCACAGATTGGTCTTCGAGCCTAGGTACGATCTCCCAAACTCCATTCTTCATTATAGATTGATATTCTTCACTCATGGCATCCTTCCATTCCTAATGATTGACAGCTTCTTCAAAAGTGGATGGCTCTAGTTCTTTTAGCTTTGTCATGTATGTTGCATACCCAAAATATCGCTTGGGTTTCTTGCTTTCTCTGAATGAGCCTTTCGTTGCTCCATGACTTTCTGCATCAAGTAGTGTAGATTTCAACCAGTTAGATCTCCTTCTTGATTCTGGGAGGACCACAGGTTGAATGGGTTCACTGGGACCTTCATCTTCATGATGAGATTCTTCTTCTTCCCTGTTAACTTCCTCTTCAAATACTGGAAGTTCTTCGTCATCAGAGTCCATGGGAAGTTCTTTAGATTTCTTGGATGTGATACTTTCATCAAATATGACATCTCGACTTAATTCTATATGGTGTCCTTCCTTTATGTATATTTTATAGGCCTTAGAGCAGTTGTTGTAGCCAACAAATGTTCCTCTCATTCTTGATGGATCCAGCTTCTTTCTTTTGTCCTTTGGTATATGAATATATACGGGACAGCCAAAGATACGGAGATTCCACAGTAGGTTTCTTCCCGATGAATACTTCTTCGGGAGTCTTGTTGCCTAGTGGCCCGTGGGGACTTCGATTTCGAATATATATTGTTGTCTTCGTGGCTTCTCCCCACAAAAATTTTCGTAGATCTTGATCATGTAACATTGCTTTTACACTTTCTTCAATGGATCAGTTCTTTCATTCTGCAACTCCAATTTGTTCGGGATTGTATGGGACTATCAACTCCCTCTTAATCCCAAACTTCTTACATAAGGTTATAATTTCCTTGGATGTATACTCTCCTCCATTATCGGATCTTAGTATCTTGACTCTTCTTTCTGTAATGTTCTCCACTTCAGCTTTTAATTCTTGAAATTTTGTAAATACTTCGTCCTTGGTTTTCATCAAGTAAACCCAAGTCTTTCTTGAATGATCATTTATAAAGGTGACATAATATAGATGACCTCCAAGTGATTAAGGAGTCATATGACCACATACATCGGAGAGAATGAGATCCAAGATTTCTTTTGACCATAAAGCACTGCTTCCAAATGGTCTCTTGGTATTCTTACCCAATGCACATCCCTTACATACTCCTTCGTGATCTTCTTTCAATTCAGGTATTCCATCTACTATGGAAATTAGAGTTGGAAGGATTATGAAATGAAGATGACCAAATCTTCTATGCCAAAGTTCACATGGGCTAATTTCAATGTGAACCAAAGCTTGAGCTAGAGGAGATATCAAACTATAATGTCTTCCTTCTCGAATACCAATTACTCTAGCATTCTCTATGTTTGAGTTTTTACTCCATGCAACAACTTATCCATCAACGAAAGCTACTCTATCACCCTTAACTTCTGGACTTGAAATTGAAAGTAAGTTCTTATGCAAACCTGGAACAAATAGGATGTTGTTGACATGAATGTTGCTTCCATTCTCCATCTCTATAGAGGTTTATCCAATTCCTCTCACGGGATAGATTTTATTATCTCTAAGTTCCACTGCGTAAGAAGATATTCCCTTTGATAATGTCTTCAATTGTTTGTAATGACCAGTCATGTGTCTAGATGCACCACTATTAATTACCCAAATTCTCTCATCTTGGAATGTGTCAGTGAGTGCCGAGAAGAGACCTCCATCTTTTGCCTTGATTACTTCCTTCTTAGTAGTGAATAGAAGATTCCATGCTTCCTTGATGCTTTTCTTGAGATAGCTTTCTACCTTTGAAGACTTCTTGATAAACTTCTTCAATGTAGTGGAAATCTTCATAATGCCCTTAGTGAACCTTAGCTTTGATTCCATGTTGAGAATTCTATAGGGCAATGATTTTAATTAATTCTCTTTACTTGATAATTGTTTGTGGTGTCCTTTTACTTATTAGCTTTATTCCTTATTATTATATGTTTGAGCCATCAAATAGCTACCAAAACAAGAAGAACAAGAACACAAAATATAGGTTGCAAGCCAGGTCCAAAACCTCTCCTCTTGAGAGGAAAACCCGTAAATCTCTTCTCTTCCTTATATATTCTTCAATTGACGAATCCCATGACCTTAAGACTGAGACCAATACCCTCCAAGACCAAGACCAACCTCCTCGAATGATGTGCTAACCTCGATCCATTAAAATCTAGTCAAATCACTTCCAATAACCTTGAGGAGTCCACCTGTTGGATCAATACCTTGCCCCCGGTGCCCAAATCAACCATAGAATGATGGACCAGTGTCAGTTGGTGCAGAGGAGTGCCAGAGTGACAATGTAGTGGCTAGAGAGCGCCAGAGACTGAGCAACGCAGAGCAAAGTTGGCAGTCGTGAAGGAAGGCACAGCATAGAGTCCGCGCAACGCAGCAGCTTCAAAGGGTCAGCGTAGAGACTAGCAGCAGTCAGATCTTCAGTATCAGATGCATTATGTTGAACACTTAGTTCAATAATTTTCAATGTTTTTCTACTGCAGCAGCAGCAGTAGAGTTGCAGTGCAGATGCAGTTGGCAGCAATATGCAGGGTCAGCAGCAGCATAGATGCAACAAAGCAGTAGTTGATGGGCAATAGTGTGAGGCACCAGCAGCGCATAGGGAGATGTTACGAAGTCAAGGTGATGCTTCAACAGGATGAATTACTAGAACACATTTCTCACTAAGAGGGAGTGTCGATTTCTGGTAGCATCAGATGTGCTCTAAGTCTCAAATTTTGCAAGGAGGCTTAGACACATGTATCCCAAAATACCAGAAAGCGTTTTGGGAAATTCATCCTAGATGGTGTTTTATTAAAGCCTAAAGTCTAAACTTAGGGAAATAAAAAATTGAAGTATATTAATAGAATTAGGTGTGAAACTTCTAGAAAAAGACAGATATCAAGTCAATATGATCTAAGCCATTAATTATGTTTTAATTTGCGCCGTTGGTTATCCAATGAGAAGAATGTAAGGAGGACTTCGATGGGCATTTGGAAAAAACACCGAGTGAGTCTAGAGATCAATTTTCTCAAGTGAACAACGCAGAGAAGCCGAAGAATATCATCGAGTTGATTCGATTTCAGTGAGGGGCAGTGATAGTTCTGGTTGGAAGATCTTTTCCTCAGTCAGGAATACATCGCAGAGAAGGCAGAAAAGAGGATGCAGAAGAGGTAGTGTAGGGGCTACGTTAGGCAGCATTGAAGCCTTGAGGAGATCCGAAGTTTTGCTAAGGATCAGTCAGATCCAGTGTCGGAGTGTCAAGGTGTGAGACCGGAGGGGCAGAAGATCAATATCCAGCCAGCAGAGCGACCAGCAGAAGGAGGTGACGCAATCCCCAACCAGAGTGATGCAGAGGTTGCGCAGAGGCAGTGCAGAGACAGCGTGGGGCTGTCTAGTTCAGTGTTGGGTCAGTGTCGAATCTCCAGTGTTAGTGTGAGGCAATCCTCACTAATTCTCTGTCAGTCATATTCTCTATGGATAGCTAGATTTGGGCATCCAGTTGTATTCATAAACTTCTGCTTAATAATACAAACCCTTAGCTGTTGCACGGATTTTCCCGCATTGGACATTAGTCAAAAAATAACAGTGTAATGTGTGTTTAATTTTCTTGCTCAGATCTTGTTTCCGCATTTATTTTCTGCAATTTATTTATTGAAGGTTGCAGTGTATTTGCTTCAGTATTTACTTGCAGAACACAGTAAATAACTTGCATAATTTATCAAGTACGAGAAGTAATATCAGCTTGCTGCAATAGGATTCCGAGAGTTAGGAATTTTCACAGACTTGTCATCTAGGAGGGCCAACTTTATAGAAAGTCCAAATAGGACTTTGACTCAACAAATTCTAGAAGCATGAAGAACATGCTTAACTAATAAAATAATAATAAAAATTTCTTTTTTTTATCTACTTTTTGCATTTTACATAGAATACATAATGATACGAGTACAATGATAATTATGAAAGACCGAAACTAGTTACACTTTTTCAACAGATTCTCCACACAAATCTCCAATATAGTTTGAGAGCAATGTCAAAATTCAGAAATCCAAGTCTTTTAACTGTACTAGCTTAAGACTAATGTCTAACTATTGTTTATTTGTTTTATTCCTTGGTTCTGAATTTCCGTTTGTGATAGAGTAAACCCTCACATTAATTGTAATTACTTGTGGAGCAACAGGTGTTCCTTTTATTGTTGCATATACAGTTAGGGCATCGCAGGGTATGCCTTCAGCCATAAATAATTCTTATAACATGTTGCGGAAAACCCTGAGCAAAGAGGGTGTTGAATTGATCTCGCCACGACTGATGCCTCTATCCAGACTAAGCTCGGCCCAGCACTGTCACGAAATAGGTCTTAATATATGGGTCTCATTGCTTGATTCGGATGCTTTTGTCCCCATCCAAATCCTAAAAGATCTTCATAGCCACAATTACTATCTCATTATTCTAGAATCAATTTTTTTTTGTTTACACCTAGACCAGATATACTTGAAAGGGTCAGCGCTGCTGAAACTCCACCTCTTTGTCCTGGAATCACCACGATGTCTAAAAGAAGTCCTCTGCAACTCCAGTCTCTATGAATCTCCAGGGTCAACAAACCTCGGAAGTGAACCTTGTTATGCTTAAGCAAAGCCCAACTCGACCAAACAAATTATCATGCAGGGAACCATGTCTCTACGTGTCAAATCAGACCAGAAACCTTTGTTGTGATTTGACAAAGCTTGTTCATTGTGCTAGTAGATCGCAAGATAAACAAAAAAATCCCTTTGGAATAGAACATCAGTGGTAATAGGTTGCCTTCAATTTGACCTTTGCTCCATAGAGAATACCATAAGAAATCTTCCTTCAAACCAGACCCGAATTGCTTCAAAAAATATGTTGTGCAGGAACAAGGAAAGAGAGGTGTCTAGGTAGGGTGGGATCAGCTCCACCAAAACTAGACAAAAGGATTAGATAGGGTGGGATCACCTCCACCAAAGTTAATCAAAAGAAGGGGTCTTAAAACCCTCAGAGCCTCAACTCAAGAAAACAAAGATATCCAATCCAAATCGATGATGAAAATGTGATTCCAACTCTCCTTTATTTATAGATTCCCTCATGGGTGCCTTAAATGTGAGGGGTTGCAAGTGTAACCCCCAATTTGGGCTTTTTGCCCCAGCTACCCCAAAATTTACCTAATGTTGCCCCAAAACATTGGATAATTGGCTTTTCCCCCTTTATCAAGACTATAGTCGACAGGATTTTATAGGCTACTTCATCCTCCCATGGGCAATTAATCCATAAGGGGCATTACAAAGGCAGCCCCCCTTGAGTTGGAGAAAAGCCAAAAAAAAGAGAGAGGAAGAGCTACTAATGTGAAAGTGGGTAGCCTTCCTAAGTTACACAAAGTTGATTGTTGTAACAGTCCACTATATTAGTTTTTAAACAAGGCCCACTAGTTTAGTCATTAAGTAATTTCCGCTAGTGATGAATTATGGTTAATGTATCTAGAGTTATAAATAAGGAGTGAACCCTACTTTATGGAGGGAGAATTATTATTGTATCATTCTGATAAGGAGAAGATATGGGTTGATTCTTTCTTAAGGATTCTTGTATTATGTATCCCAGCATTATGGATATTTTGGATTAAAAGAAAGTCGGGATAATGTTCAAGCGCTAAGGATTCTAATAAGTTGGGTATGTATTATATTCGTATGTGTTAGACATAGCTAGCAAGGGGGTCACAGGGGACGCAGTAGCCCCCCTTTGCCTAGGGGTTCAAAGTTGGGGGCCCTAGAAAATTAAAACAAAAAGAAAAGGGGCAGTTTTTTGCATCTCTTTTTGACAATTTTTGGCACACATTTTTCGCTTATGGCAATTTCGTGGCGCATAGCATTTCAGTCCATGGTTTTCTAATTCATATTAAGAAATCAAGGTTGTAATCTAATACGATTTAATGGATTAGGGGTTTTGGATGCCACGGAATACTATATATTGTATTGTAAACAATGAAGTTGAATGATGATAAAAAAAGAGGTGTGGTGTGGCTCTAAACAGTTTGTTGGTTTTCTCGATTTGGGTTTCCAAGATAAATCTCTATGTAATATGCGATTGCTATTGTTTTACTTTTCTGTTTATTAAGAACCTATGTATGCATCGCAATATTGTATCAGTTTTAAAACTTGCATACCATTGGTTGGGTCAAGTCTAATAGCATACTGCTACAAACTATATTTGGATCTTGGAGCTTCCAAAAGGCTCCTTATTGTGATCCAGTACCGATTAGCATTTTCCAATCTATTTTCAGGTACTGTTTAATTATATTTTTCAAGAGTTTCCAAGTTGCCAAGAAGAGAAAATCCTAGTAGTTTTCATAAAGGATATTTATTGACAATTCATTCAAATAACCTAGCACTCCCCTTCTCAACCCCTTGGGCCCAAATTGACCTTTACCACAGAGAAGTTAAAATGACACACAAATTTCACATGACTTTATTGTTCATCTAGACTATCTGGAACAACACGTCACATGGTCTTTGAGACTAATTATGTGTTGTGACTGAAAACCATATCCCATGGGAGGAATGGATTTATTAGATTGTGTTTTCTTAGAAACAACGAGAATTAAGGAATATTTCATTTTTAGATGCCCAAATTACTATAATATTCAAGGGGGGTATTATTGTCCTTTTAGAGATTATAGGGGGGGACTTGTCTATCTTCTTCTGTAATTTTGACCAAAGATACTTGGCCTCCTTGGCCTCATTTCTAAAGGATGCAGTGGCCCTCGAGCATCAAGCACTATGAAATGTTCCTAGCCCTGCCAAATTGATTACAATATTCTCTCTGACCAACTTTGACTAGTGAAGCCCAATGGCTTCTAACACCCCTACAACTAGCATTGTTATTCCTGCAATCGGTTAATCATATAGTGTCCAAACCAATGTTGCATGAAATGCCCCTCCCTCCCCCCCTCGAATCCAAACTGTAATCCACGATACGGATCCATGGGGGATTCGCGGTTCGGAAATCCGAAACTAGGGATCAGGCTGGAAAACACAGTTCCTGGAATTTCGAAACCGTGTCGGCCCAATCGTGGTTTCAGAAATCTGGAACCTCGGATCCGCAGCGGATCAAGGGTAGATCTGTGCAAATCCCAAGCGGATCTGATGCTCGATGGGCAGTTCCACGCAGCAAACACAAATGACTTTATTTTTCTAATTTTTTTCTCTAACTTAGTTGGGGGTGAGTTTAGGTTGAGTTAGGGAAATGATAGATGGGAATAAAGCTCATTTCCCCCTCTAATTTCCTCACTCTTGTATTTCTAAAGAGCTTGGAGAAGAGAGGAGAAGAGAGGCTTGAGGAGAGCTTGGAGGAGTGAAGGAGGAGGAGCTAGGAATAGTGAAGGAGGAGGAGCTTGGAGTAAAGAAGGGCTTCCATCTACAAGAGCTAAAGAGGTAAGTGCACACCCCAAACTTCCTCATTTTCTGTCATTGTTGTTTGTATTTTTTCTCCTCCCTCTCCTACTCTTTCCCATTCTTTCTTCTTGCTCATTTCATTGCAAGTTGTCCATCTATATTCATATTCCAAAATAGTGTTCTTTTGGCTTCAATGTATCATTCCACTTTTGGTTTTCATGATGGCAAGGGGGAGTAGGAATAGAAGGGAAGAAGAACAAGAGGATAGTGGTCCCCATATGAGTGACCCAATGTATGATGAGGAGGAAGGGTTTGAAGAAGAAAGGGATGAAGAGGACACTAAAATGCTAGAGGGAAAAGTTGCATTAACACCCTTGTGGAATTTTGTAACCAAACTTGAAAGGGGAAAAGGTGGTGGAAGCTACAAGCTTTTGTGCCCTCATGGTTGTCATGGAGGACAACCATATAGTGGTTCATATACCGGTGTGAGCAGGCATCTTTGTAGGGTTTTGAATAGTGATGACAAGAAGGATGTCGTGGGGATAGCAATTCACCCAAAGGTTTCAGCTGAACAAAGAAGAAAATACATCCAAATAGAGGAGGTTGCACAACAAAAAAACAAGAAACAGAAAACTCATTTTGAATCAAGTGCAACCTCTATATTTGGTAACTCATCTCCTTATGGTACTTCTGCAACCTCTAGAAGTAGAAGAACAATGGGGGATTTCCTTAATGTTGTTGGAAGTATTGATGTGGATGGAAAGATAGTATGGTTTCTATGTGTTGCAATGTACCATTCAATGTGCTTCGTTCTCCCTATTGGCATGATATGGTTAAGGCCATCAATGAAGCCCCAAAAGGATACAAGAGCCCCAACTATGAGAAAACTAGAACATTGTTATTAGAAAGAAAAAAAGCGAAGGTTCAAAGAGATTTGACATGTTTTACAAATGAGTGGGCGGATTGTGGGTTATCCATTGTATCAAATGGGTGGACGAATGTTAGAAACCAACATTTGATAAATGTTCTTGGTGTTTCTACTAGTGGTGCAGTGTGTATTACATGTCATGACTCCTCCATCAATGAAACTTCCCAAAACATTGCACAACTCATATTGCAATCAATCAAAGATGTTGGTCCTAATAATGTGTGTCAAGTGATCACTGATAATGCAGCAAATTGTAAGGCAACATGAAAAACTATTGAGCATACTCATCCACACATCTTTTGGTTTGGGTGCTTGGTGCACACATTGAACCTTTTTATGCATGATATTGTGAAGCATAAAGAATGTGGATGGATTAATGAGCTTTACAAGAGAGGGAAGCAACTCATTAAATTTATCACAAGGCATACAAGGGTAAACTACTTTTATGGCACTTACTCCAAGTTGCAGTTGCTTAAACTTGCAAAAACAAGATTTGCAAGTTATTACCTCACCTTTAGGCGGCTAGTGAAGGTGAGACGAGCTTTAACTAATATGGTGACTTCTGAATCATGGGAAGACATTAACACTGATAGAGATGGTGGTAATGTAGCCAAGGACACTATTCTTAACAGTTACTTTTGGTCACAGATTAAATATGTTTTGCAATTCACCAAACCAATTTATTACATGATCAAGTTTGCGGATTCAGAGCGGCCAATAATTGTGGGGGTGTATGAGCCAATGGATAGCATGTTGGGGCAAATTAAAAACATTGTCGAGCTAATGGGCAGATTATATTCGTGCAGAGGTGGAAAAACGATGGAATATGCTAAACATTCCATTGCATGCCTTAGCATATGTTCTGACACCTAATTACTATCATCCATCATGGTTTCCAACACCAACTCCTGGGGGGAGCAGTAGAAAACCACACCTACATCCAAAGTTTCTAAATGGTTATATGAAACCATTGGATAAACTAGTCCCTGATGAGGAGGAGTCTGCCATGCTACAGAAACATTTGAGCAACTATATACTTAGCAATTATCCATTTGGGAGCATGCATGCGTAGAGATATTGAGAGAACTTATCTTCTCTTGAGTGGTGGAACATGCATGGAGGTGCAAATCCACTTCTACAAACTTGGGCATTACGGGTGTTATCACAGGTGATAAACACTTCTTCTGCAAAAAGGTGTTGAAGCTCTTATTCTTTCATCCACAGTGTTAAAAGGAACAGGTTGAGTTTAGACCGGGCAGAGAGTTTGGTTTATGTTCACTACAACTTGTGATTGTTGTCCCGTTACTATGATGATGCAAAGACCTTAAGATTTGGGACAAAAATCCAGAGGAGCCCAATTTCGAGGATGGAGTGTTGCGATTAGAGCAATTGAAGGATGCTCTTATCCAAGATGATGATGATCGAGTTGAGATGCCAACCCCATCTGGTCCCTTGGTTCCCAAGTTCCATGCTTCAACACCAACATGAGAGGCTTCATATTCATCAGTTACTCTGCCACAACTTCCAGAGCCACCATCTTCACCATCTTTTTCATTGCCACCACATGGAGGCTCGCGTCTTGTTCGTGGTCGAAGGAGGAGAGATTAGTAGATATATTCACAGTTTACTACTTTTGTCATAGATTAGACTTGTAGTCTTGTGGTGAATTTGAACTTTTTTGTATTACTCTTCCCAGTTCAGTGTGTACTTGAGTCTTGGTGGTGGCCAAGTGGCCAATTTTGTAAACATTATTATTTGAATTTTGGACATGACTCATGTTGACAGTTGCTCACTCGCTAGATAAGTTACATGAAAGTTGAATGTTTGATGATTTTTTCTAAATGTTTTATGCTTTATAATATGCTTAAAAATTTGATGTATGTTTGTAATTGCTAGATTCTAGATGGTTGATGCTCGAATAATTAATCATTGATGTACAATGGAATCATGGATGCTATATATATCTTGATTTATGTAAAATTATGCATGTTTTCATGTCTTCTACAACTAATTTGGTATTTGGGATGTTTTTTTTAATATAAATGCAAAAAAATATTTAAAAAAAAAAACAAAAAATTATATATATAGTAGACGCTTCGCTTCCTAGATTTTTGAGAAATGACGCCTCTGCGTCCCCACTTCGTCACCGCTTCGTGCAACATTGGTCCCAACACCCCAACCAATCCAATAGCAACCAAAATTGTTACCACCCCTGCAACTACCATTGTTATTACTATAGTCATGTAAATTTTCGTAGATGTTCTATGCTTGATGCAACTTTACTTTTATCCCCAATATCAAACAGCAATCACATAAACAAGAAAGTAAAACACTGATAGAACATACCAATAGATCGACAGAAGACAAGCCAAAATTACACTTAACTTGATCAGCAAAATATATGTGTTGTGGTGCGTTACGGCCAAAGAAGCGAAAATCGCGTTTAAATCGCGATTTTTTTGGAATGCTGATTTAATCGGCGATTTCTTGGGCGATTTTTTGGATTTGAAAAAAATCGCCAAAAATCACAATTTTTTAGAAAAAATCGCGATTTGTTCGGTAAAAATCGTGGGCCCATCAAATAGCAACCCTATAAGTTCAAAAATCGATTTTTTTTTGTCATTTTTGCAGCCCTCTCATTTTCTTGACACACCCTGTTGGCAGTTAATGGTAATGTTAAATTCTTAAAGTAAAAGTGATATTTCCTTTATTTTTCATTTTCATCCTTTTACTTAAATTTTTAACATTACCATGAAATGACTCGGGATGTATAAGAGTGGTTTCGACCTCATTGGATTTCATATGGAGAAACTAGAACTTTAGATTTCACTCAAAATTCAGCAGACTTAATGGTTTTCAGGGTTTCATGGTTTGGGGATTTGCATTGTTTCCATTTGATCAAGAGCATGAAGTCCTTTAAGAACCTTGATGTTGGTGGGGCATTGATTGATGAACTTTGTTAATGTTGGTGGTATTGATTGTTGAACTCCCCTATTGTGGCCTTAACAAGAATGTACCCTTCACTCAAAAAAAAACAACTGGTTAGGCATGTTAATCTTTTTCTACCGCATTTTAAGGTTGAGGAGATGAACCCTTCACTCAAACCAAAATCATTGGTTAGGCATGTTAAACTTTTTCAATTTCTATCATGTTATAAGGTTGAGCAATCCAAGTCTGAAGACTTTGAGCTAGACGATATTTATGTATCTCTTGTTGATGATCCCATTTCTAGTAGCGATGAATCAATGATGAGTTTCATGAGGAGGAGGAGGAGCAACAGCAGGAGGAGGAAGTGACACCACCTACCCCTGCTATCGGTAGAGGACGTGGTCTGCCTCCTTTAGCTCCTGGTGCTTCAGGATCTGGAGCACAACAGAGTCCATTGCCAGCCCCGCCAGCTTCTTCGTCTAGAGGGAAAGTTGTTACATTTTCTCGCAAGAGAGGCAGAGGAAATCAGTAGTATAGGTTATTTGGTGCATTCCTTTGTATATAACATTATGACTCATCATATGAGATACATTATTATATTTTTTGTTGATATTTTGAGGTTGAGTTGAGACTCAGGACTTAGTATTTAGGACATGATTCACTATTATGTGTGATGTAGCACTAGACATGATATTACACGTCTTATATATTAGTTTTTTTTTCATATTTATGTGTCAATGCATTTATTTTATGTTGTGGGTGCTTTAGATATTAAAAAAATTGAAAAAAAAATGAATATTTTTGTATGTGCCGATATTTTCCAGATTTTTACCGATTTTTTCCCGATTTTTACCAATTTTTTCCCCTCGCCAATTTAATCCCGATCGCGAATTTCAAAACATTGGTTACAGCGGTCAACAAGATGCTTCAACCAACAGAGTCTGAATACGGTCAGCCAACCAAAAGTGTCACACAACCCTCTCGGACAGCTATACCAGTCAACCCAAAGTCAACAAAAGTCAACGTTGTCCCCATCAACGCAAACAGCAGCAACAAAAAGTCAACGCAACCCAGTCAAAGATAACGATCAACCTCGATTTCAGTGCCAAAAAATGCGGACTAGAGAAATTGAAATTTTGATCAAGTTTGGGGTCAGTTTGACCAAGCGTTGACCAAAGTCAACGCTGGTCAAATCTGCGCTGAAAACCCTAGGTCGAAAACAGAAAATCCTTTTGCTGTGTTTTCCCACGTGTGGAGAAGAAGAGACTCCAAGTGATGATCGAACCAATCAGATGCAAAAAGAGAATGTGATGAGTGAGTGGGTGAAATGACCTCCAACGTTGACCTATATATATCCATCAGTGAGGGTGTGTGACACATCTGCTGGGGTTTCAAGTCCACATTTCAATTCAGGCCGACCTTGCACATAAGCAGAATAAATTCAAAATAAATGCTCTGTTCATCGGATCAAGATGATCTTTAAATCAATCTTGCACCTCTCCGAAAGAGGAATCCAATAAAAATATTGGAATCTTCATCTGAGCATCACAACATGGAGTTTGGACCTAGTTGTCCAAAATTAACACTCCCTCTCAACTAGGGAGAACTCCATCCACATGTGCCATCCAAACATCGTGTGTCATCCCACCGTAACTTGCTTTGTTGGCTTCTTTATTTCAGAACAAAAGAGGGTCAGTCACAAAGACATCATTCCCGGCTGACAAATTCAGCCCAGAGGTCCGAAACCTCTATAGGACTCAAAAGAGTCACATACCAACCTGAAGTTGGTTTACCTGACACGAAGTCAGTTGCAGGTCCGAAACCTCACTAGACATGATCCCAGATCAACTGGTTGGACACATGCCATCCTAGACATAAGGAGTACGGCAATCTTCGATACATCCATTGGTCTTTGCTACTGGTCTCTAGCTATTCCCACCTCACTGGCCAAATGAGAGGTACTTCCCGTGAATCCGAGACTCAATGGGTAGGATGCATACGGGGCACAGTTCATGAGAGGTGAACCAACTCAATATCATAATGGTGGGGCAGAAACACCACAAGGTTCGACAAGCCTAGCCCCGTGAGTGCTTATAGCTCCGAGAAGTTCTCCCCAAAGTCACCCAGAGCTCCCAGAGCTCATCGTCCAACAGGACCCTCAGCATAGGGACATTCCACGATACCAAGATTCTCACAGAAGCTTAGGAACTTGACCTTCCCCAAGGGCTTTGTGAGAATGTCTGCGACATGCTCATCAGTTCCTATATGATCGAGCCTTATGGGGCCTCGCTGTACCATATCTCGGATAAAGTGGTACCTGATATCAATATGCTTGGATCGATCGTGGAACACGGGATTCTCGGACAACCGAATCCCACTCTGGTTATCACAGAGTATCACGATGGTATCTAGCACATGCCCGAACAGCGCACTGAAGAGCTTTCGCAACCAAACTGCTTCACAACAGGCGATACTCGCTGCAATGTATTCGACCTCAGCAGTGCTCAAAGCCACCGACTTTTGCTTCCTACTCATCCATGATATCGAAGCAGACCCAAGTGTGAAGCAGCATCTCAATGTGCTCTTATGATCCACCACACTGCCAGCCCAATCGGCATCAGTATATCCAGGGAGTGTCACACTCCCGGCAATGTATCTTAGCCCATGGTTTATCGTGCCCCGAAGATATCTCAACAGATTCTTGGCACAAACCCAGTGAATGTGATGAGGTTCAACCATATGTTGACTCAAAGTGTTCACTGCAAAACATACGTCCGGACGGGTGTTCACTAAGAACATCAGGGCCCCTACGAGTTGACGATACTTAGTAGGATTTGCTAGCACTGCCACTCAACTTCTTAAAGTTGAGCTCCATCGATGTCGACACAGACTTACTGTCCACCATTCCAAATCTTTCCAGCAGCTTCACAATATATTTTCCTTGAGAAAGGAAAATCTCGCCAGGTCTCTGCCAGACCTCCAGGCCTAGGAAATAATGCATCAATCCTAGGTCCTTCATTTCGAACTCAGAAGTGAGCTCCCTCTTACACTGATGAATGAGAGGGTCGGCACCTGTTAGGCAGAGATCGTCCACATAGAGCACCAGAATGAGAGCATTTTCTCTATCGACCTTGAAGTAAAGGTTCAGATCAGCATTACTACGAGTGAAGCCCAGCTTCATCAGGTAGCTATCTATCATCTCGTACCAAGCCCTGGGGCTTGCTTCAACCCATAGAGGGCTTTCTTCAACCTGCAAACATGGGTGTCTCTATCCTGGACTTCGAACCCCAGAGGTTGCTCCACATACACCTCTTCCTTTATCGAACCATGCAAAAATACGGTCTTCACATCCATCTGATGAAGATTCCATCCTTGTGTAGCAGCAAGGGCTATGATAGATTGGATGGTGGTATATCGAGCCACAAGTGCAAATATATATCATCATAGTCTACGCCTTCCTTTTGAGAGAAGCCTCGGGCAACGAATCTTGCCTTGAACTTTTCAACACTACCATCAGATCCATGCTTGATCTTATAGAGCCATTTCGAGGTGACAACTGCTTTGTCCTCCGGTCTTCGAACCACATCCCAGACATCATTCTTCATAATGGACTCATATTCTTTGTGCATAGCATCCTTCCAGACTTGATGTTTTATGGCTTCCTCAAAAGATCCAGGCTTAGATTGTACGATTGTACTTATGGTTGCTAGATACCCTTGGTATCTATTCGGCTTCTTGCTTTCACGGAATGTCCCCCTTGGGGCCATATGTCTCTCAGCATTCTCAAGAGTGTCCCTGAGCCATGATGGTTTTATCTTCATTGAAGGAGGTGGATCAATAGGGTCCATCGATCCTTCAATATCGGGCATCGTCTCATCCTTCGGTTCTTCTTGATTACCAGGCCTTGCTTCATGATCTTCCTCAGATCTCGGAAGATTGATTACTTTCCTCAAGGAAGCATCTTCATCAAAGGTAACATCGTGGCATATCTCTACTTCCCTTTGACCAGGCACATAGACTCTATAGGCCTTCGAAGTTTCGTTGTAGCCCTCAAACATTCCCTTTTTCCCAGAAGCATCCAGCTTGCTCCTCTTCTCCTTCGGTACATGAAAATAAACAGGACATCCAAAAACTCTAAAATGTGAGACGTCAGGTTTCTTACCAGAGAAAACCTCTTCGGGAGTTTTGGAGTCCAGAGCGGAATGCAAATGTCAGTTTTGTATGCACACAGCAGTGTTCGCAGCTTCTCCCCACAGAAACTTTGGAAGACCTTGGTCACATAGCATGGCACGGGCAGCTTCCACAATGGTCCTGTTTTTTCTTTCAGCAAAGCAACTTTGCTCAGGAGTATAGACAATTGTGGTCTCCCTCTTGATGCCAGCTTCTCTGCAAAAGTTCTTGAACTCGTTCGTCTCATATTCAGTGCCATTATCGGTATCTTCTTCCCTGTTAGATTTTCCACCAAGGCTTTGAAGGTACGAAACCACATGAAAGCCTCATCCTTCTTCTTCAAGAAGTATATCCAGGTTTTGCGAGAGAATTCATCTATGAACGTCATATAATAAGAACATCCTCCCAAGGATGTCACGGGCAGCATACCAGACAGATCATAATGTATCGGTCGCAAGACATCGGATGTCTTTGTGACACTTGAGGGGAAAGGTCCACTTGTCTGCTTTCCTTCAGCACAGACCTGACATACACCTTCATGATCATTGTTGAATTCAGGCATCCCCATTACCACCTTCCTTGCTTCGGGAAGGGCTTTCTAGTTGAGGTGTCCAAACCTCCTGTGCCATACTTCAGTCTGTCGGATAGTATCACATGTCATCGCTTCCACTAGACTTCCTCCAACGTGGTAGAGTGTATCAACTCTAAACCCAATCGTGATAGCTTCCTTGAAATTTTTCTTCCAGATGCGCACCTTCCCATCAGTGAATGCACATTGAAACCTTTGTCTTCCATGGCCGAAATAGACACAAGGCTCTTCAAATCAGGTACATATAGTGCAAGCGGAGGACTTGACCTTGAGACAAGTGGAGGGTCACAGTCACTGTCCCTTTCACGGGATATGTGGCATAATCACCAAAGATAATTTTCAGATTAACATCCTTCTCAGCCATATCAGAAAGTGCTTCCTTGAACCCAGTGATGTGCCTTGAGGCACCAATATCTATCAACCAAACATCCATAGTGTCGGGTGGAGATGGAGCAGAGAGGGAAGATACAAGAATGAATTCATTTCTTTTATCATCAACAACATTAGATTCCTCATACCTGGAATTTCTCGACCTTTTGAATTGTTGCCCATTTCCACTAGAGGGAGCCTTCCTCTGGTTGTTGTTGTTGTCATCATCATCAGGAGAATCCTTCTTGAAAGGGCATTCTCTAGCATAGTGGCCTGTCTTGTGACATGTGTAACATTTGCCTTTCTTTCCTTGGGCCCCTGCTCTTCCTTTGTTCCTCGGACCACCATTGTTCTTCTTCTTAGCATGAGCAGTGATGGCAGCATTTCCTTCATTTTCATTTTCCTTCATCCTTGTCTCTTCTTATACGCATCTCAATAGTACTTCGTCAAAATCAGGGATCACATTGTGATTGAAAATGGTAGTATTGAATACATGCCATTCGGAGGAGAGACCTCCAAGTGCGGTGAGAACCATTTCTCAATCAGCTATTGTCTCCCTAATTGCCAGAAGATTATTTCTGATTTCGATCAACTTCAGAAAATATGATTGGACGGATTCATCCCTGCCTTTCTTCAGATTCTTCAGTTGGCTCTTGAAGAAAAGGACTTGATTTGCATTGTTGGCCTTGAACATGTTGACCAACTTATCATACATCTCCTTGGATGTGCCCAGCTCAAAGATATAGGCTCCCAGACTCTTATGAATTGAATCTCAAATCATCATCTTTGCTTTGATTTCCCCCTTCTTATATTTTGACTTGGAGGCAGCAGGTGCAGTGGATGGAAGCTCTTGGAGTTTACCCTGCACATAGTAAATGACATCTTGGTCTTCCAACATAAGATCCAAAGTCATCTTCCAGGCATGGAAGTCTTCCTTCCCAGTCAATTTGTCATTAGCTTTGAAGCCATTATAGTTTGAGGTACCCATGCTCTTCTTCGATGATTGCTACAAACTTGGGCTTTGTCTTCACCTCAGCTCTGATACCATGTAAATTTTCGTAGATGTTCTATGCTTGATGCAACTTTACTTTTATCCCCAATATCAAACAACAACCACATAAACAAGAAAGTAAAATGTTGATAGAACATACCAATGGATCGAGAGAAGACAAACCAAAAATTACACTTAACTTGATCAACAAAATATATGTGGTGTGGTGCGTTACGGCGGTCAACAAGATGCTTCAACCAGCGAACTGTCAATACGGTCAGCCAACCAGAAGTGTCACACAACCCTCTCGAACAACTATACTAGTCAACGTTGTCCCAGTCAACGGTCAAGGAAAACAGCAGCAGCAAAAAGTCAATGCAGCCCAGTCAAAGTCAATGGTCAACCTCGATTTCAATGCCAAGAAATGTGGACTAAAGAAATCAGAATTTTGACCAAGTTTGGGGTCAGTTTGACCAAGTGTTGACCAAAGTCAACGCTGGTCAAATCTGCGCTGAAAACCTTAGGGTCGAAAACAGAAAATCCTTTTGTTGTGTTTTCCCACGTGTGGAGAAGAAGAGACTCCAAGTGATGATTGAACCAATCAGATGCAGAGAGAGAATGTGATGAGTGAGTGAGTGAAATGACCTCCAAAGTTGACCTATATATATCCATCAGTGAGGGTGTGTGACACATCTGTTGGGGCTTCGAGCCTACATTTCAATTCAAGCCAACCTTGCACATAAGTGGAATAAATTCAAAATAAATGTTCTGCTCATCGGATCAAGATGATCTTTAGATCGATCTTGCACCTCTCTGAAAGAGGAATCCAATAAAAATATTGGCATCTTCATCTGAGCATCACAACATGGAGTTTGGACGTAGTTGTCCAAAATTAACAAGTCAGTATTAGTCTAATCATAGTGTCCAACACCCCAACCAATCCAAAAGCAACCAAAAATGTTGGATCTAGTGGTCAACAAATTTTCCACCCATCCTTGAATCTAACCCAGAGCTCATGATTGGGATAGTATCACTAGCTTCTTTTCTTCCTCGGGGATTTTTCAAACTTGGATGCTATAGGAGCTTCCTCAATTCCTTTCTAGCCAGAAGTACATGTATGTCTCCAAGGATAGTGCACCTGGGTCATTTCAGCCCATGCCACTCTCCAAATGGCATCCTTCAACTCAATAATGGTGAAATTATGGTCATTATATTGTTGCAGGGTCCCCATCTAATGATGATGACAATTAAGAGTCCTTCCATGTCTCTCTTGTTCTTTTTTTAATTTCTTCTCCTTTCTGCAAGAGTACTTCATCTCACTTCGTTATGACTTGTGGGGATTATATTCCTCCATCTGGTGTCATGTAACCTTCTTGTAATCCCCATTTTTTGTGGTTTTCTTAAGTGGGACTGTGGCAGGATGTTTTAGGCACAACTTTTTAGTCCCATCGACCTGTTTTGGCCATTGGTGGACATCACTAACCAATCAAAAAATAAAAAAAATTGCTTATATTGACAAAAGAAAAACAGAAATTAATAATATTTTTGTTTCTTCATTTTGATTTTTTTTTTGTGAAAATCTCATCCATTATATGTCTCATTGTCGTCTTTTTATGCTCAAAATAAAAATTCCAACTGACATGTTCTGAATCTTTACCCAAGGCTTCTATATTAGGCATTTTTACCCATAGAAAAAACCATGAAAATGTTGTTGTCAGACTCTTAAAAAAATGTCACTTTATGATAATTATAAAAAATGTCACTTTATGATAATTATTCAGCAGTTGTTTAAAAATAAACTTTCAAGATAATATGAATCTGTTAACAAGATTTTAATTACTGGGTTTTAAAATAAGCATGTTATACCTGAGAACCACTCACTTCTCCTAAGTTTACCTTACAAGACAGGGTAATTCAGTTTAATCCATGTTGGGAAATCCAAATTAGACACAGCTCAACAATAAATACATAATTATGCATGCTGTATATATACTACTATATTTAAATAAACCATGTTTCTCGTTTGTAATTTTGTAATCTACAAACAAAACTTCAAAGTTCAATGTTTTATAGAACATACATTGAAAAGATCATGATCGATAGCAATGTTATGCACTGAAAATATATACAGAAAAAAAAAACATCGTCCAAAGAAAATAAAAGCATCTAAAATTTACAAACCTGAAAAAGCTCCCGAACCATCCGAGCACCCTCACCAACATATTTTTGAACAAGCTCACTTCCAATAACTCGAATGAAGCACGCATCAGTACGATTGGCCACTGCTCTAGCTAATAGTGTTTTCCCTGTGCCAGGAGGTCCATAGCAAAGGACACCTTTAGGAGGATCTATTCCTAACTTCACAAATTTCTCTGGATGAAGCATTGGAAGCTCTACAACCTGGAAAAACCAAAGAGGAAGTGTCCAAATTTAGATACATAAACAAAATAATGAAATATGACAAGGACAACAGACAAATTAATTAATTAATTAATTAAGAGAGAGAATTCCATTTCAATTATTGAACTTGAATAATATCAGCTTCTAAGGGAACAAAATAAAGAGCTATAAGAAAAGCTAGATAAAAAGAGAAGACGCCAATAAATTGCATGTGAGAACAATTAATCAAAAATCAATAGAGGAGAGTTGGAATCAATTTGGATCAAAATATATATGCTTCTTGATCTGTGGCTCTGAGGGTTTTAAGACCCATTTACCTCTACTAATTTCAGTGGTGAAAGATTCCACCCTAGTTAGTCATCTTTTTCCACTTATCTTCTGTTATTTTTGTCTGAGAAGTCATGGGATCTATCTCTCTGGTCAAACAGCAATTAGGTGGCATCTCTGAGGTAAATTCGGTGGCATTGCTAAGGCAATTTGGTGGCATCTCTGAGGCAAACTCGCTGGTATCTCTGAGGCAAATTCGGTGGCATTCCTGAGGCAATTAGATGGAATTATGAGGCCATTTGGTGGCATGCTGAAGCTCCAACTGATGCATACAAACCTGTCATGAGCTGTTCTAAGGGTGTTTCTGAGGATAAAGACCATATTCTAAGCTGTGGGAAGGGGAGCCGAGCATACTGTGACTAATCTCTTTGACCAGCAAATTAAGAAAGGACAATCTAGGTTCTGTGTAGGACAGTAGGGTAAATTAGTTGTAAATAGAAATCAGTTAATTTGAAGCTATAGTGGATCTGCTTAATTTACACTTGCAACAATATTGTACTGAAGTATTGGCTGAATACAACCCTGGTTAATTGGAAAGTCAGTCCTGTTTATTGTGGAATTGAGGAATACCATATTGCAGTCATTCCTACATCTCTATTGCTGCTGTTGAATAACTTGTATGAATGCATGAATTTCTATTGCTTTTCAGTTGGGAGCCCTCACTTGAATAGGAAACACTAGGACGAAAAATTACCCTAGGACTTCACCCAAAGGTCGATAGATCGATTTGATAAGAAAGATCTGGAAAATCGGAGATACACTTTAGAGAGCTGGCACAAATCAAACAGATTGGGTCGTCAAAGGAATATATCACAGAATTCGAACGAACTGTGGTCATGGAGTCAGATATCTCCGAAGAAAGGTTGATCTTGTTGTTCACAGAGGGATTAACTGAACCTCTGCATGGTTGGGTTAAGGCATTCAGACCCACTACCCTACAGGATGCCATCAAGAGGACACGAGATATGGGGAAGGCATCAACTACAGCTAAAGTTCTTCCCAAGCCATATCCATCCCTCAGAAAGACAAGGATAAGAAGCCCTTTCAATGCAATTGGACCTATAAGGACAAGTTGGACAATGAAACCCGAAACGAGCTAAGTAAAAAGAAACTATGTTTCACTTGCAAGGAACCAAGGGAGCCAGGGCATCAATGCTTAGGAAAAGTAAAAATTCATTATATTGAAGTAGTCTCCGATATCAAGGATGAGGAAGAGCATGAGCCTAGCCGCCCTGAGGAAGAGCAGCCACATGAGGAGGCTAAAGTGGACGAAAAGCCCCACAAGGAGAAGAATCCCTGGCCGAAAGTTAAGATTGCTTCTCTATCAGGAACCCCCAAGTATTGCACTTTCAGGATTCGGGGAGTTATCAAGGGGCAATGCATCACAGCCTTGGTTTATGGAGGAGCTACGCACAAATTTATCAATTTAGCGCTAGTAGCAAGAAGAGGTCTTCACACAGAAAAATTTAAAGGCTCAACGTGATGGTAGCAGATTGGTACAGCCTGGCTTGCACACAGTAATCCCAGGTTTGAGAGTAACACTTGGTAATTACACTTTCAGTAGTGATTTTTACGTAATAGAACTTGCACATACCAATGTAGTGTTGGGGGTTCAATGGTTATACTCATTTAGAAAAATAACAATGGACTACCAAGCAATGGAGATGGAATTCAAAGCATCGAATAACATCAAAGTAGTATTGAGAGGCATAACTAATGGTGGCCCTCAAATCATTTCCGCCAAAAGAATGGAGGCCATATTTATGCATGGAGACGTAGCATATGCTGCAGAATGTGTGATTACAAGCCAAAAGACAACCAATAGTAGCAGCCCACAGTACAGTGGACATTCAACAAGTGTTGAGTAAGCATGGCCAGGCATTTTATGAGATTCCCCCAAGACTACCTGCTCAAAGAGGGTTTGAATATCCCATAGAGTTGGAAGAAGGGGCCAAGCCTGTAATCACCACACCATACCAGCACCAAAGAAATTCAAGGATGAGATAGAGAAAGCAATTCAAGAATTGCTAGCTATGGGCCACATCACACCCAGCTCAACCGGCACCCAAAGAAATTCAAGGACTAGATAGAGAAGACAATCCAAGAATTGATAGCTATGGGCCACATCAGACCCAGCTCAAGTTCATTCGCTTCATTAGTAGTTTTGGTCAAAAAGACAGATGGCATGCGGAAGACGTGTGTTGACTACCAAATGCTCAAAAAAAATCATCAAGAACAAGTACCCCATTCCCAAGATCGATGAACTATTAGATGAATTACATCGAGCGGTATACTTTCAAAGATTGACCTATGATCATGATATCATAAAATTTAGGTTCAGAAGCAAGATGTGCCAAAAACAGCTTTCCGATGTCACTATGGATACTTTGAATTTTTGGCCATGCCATTTGGGCTAACCAATGCTCCCGCCACATTCTAGTCTTGTATTAACAACATCTTCAACAAGCAATTAAGAAAATTCTTACTAGTATTTTTCAACGACCCCGTCATATACAGCAAAAAATGGGAAGGGAACTTGGAACGTCTAGACAATATTTTGGCCATAATGAAGGAACAGTCACTTTATGCCAAGGCATAAAACTGCAAATTTAGGATGACGGAAATTCTTTATTTGGGGCACATAATCAATGCACAAGGAGTGCAGGTGCAGCAGGAGATGTTTCCGGCAATATTAGAGTGGCCTACACCCAAGAACCTAACAGAGTTACAAGCATTCTTCGGAATTTGTAGCTACTATCAATGGTTTGTCAAAGGATTCTTGCAATTAGGCGCACGTCTGACAGGCTTGACAAAGAAAGGAGCATTCAGGTGAACGGAAGAATCAGACAAGTCAATCAATAAGCTCAAGGAAGTAATGAGTTCATGTCCAATATTGGCACTCTCTGATTTCAGTCAACCTCTTGTATTAGAGTCTGATGCGTCGGGAGAAGGAATAGGAGTTGTACTAATGCAAAAGGGACATTCGATTGCATTCGAAAGTCGGAAACTCCAAGATTCAAAGAGACTTTACTCCATATATGACAAAGAGATGTTAGCTATTATGCACGCTTTGGCAAAGTTCAGGCAGTACTTGGTAGGAAGCAAGTTCGTAGTCAAGACCGACCACAACAGCTTACTTCACTTCTTAGAACAAAAAGACATGAACAAAAGACAGCAGAAGTGGGTAACTAAGGTCCAAGCTTATGATTTTGACATTGAATGCATAAAGGGTAAAAAGAATGTTGTGGCCGATGCACTTTCCAGGAAACCAGCAACATGTTCCCTTATGGAGATCGCAAAAGATTAGAAGGTGCACCTCTTGATAGAGTACTCGAAAAACAAGTTTGGTTGTGCACTAACGGAGGGACTCATCCAAGACAAGAGGTACAACATAATCAATGACATTATTTTCTATAAAGACACAATATATTTGATCCCTGAATCCACACTAAAGGAGAAAATCTTGAAGGCTACACATGACATACCATTAGCAAGGCACCAAGAGTTTTTCAAAGCCTACCAACAGATCAGGGAGTAGTTCTCATGGAAAGGCCTCAAAGATGACGTATTAAAATACGTAAAGGAATGTGTAATACGTCAGTTAAATAAGGTCAAGCCCACGCATCCCGCAGGTTTACTCCAACCCTCAACAATTCCAAAACAAAAATGGGAAAACATCTCAATGGACTTCAATATAGGGTTGCCCAAAGCACAATGCAAGGATTGCATCTACATAGTGGTTCCCAAAGCACAAGGCAAGGATTGCATATATGCCGTGGTTGATAGGTTGACAAAATTTGCACATTTCTTCGCAATTCCAACTGATTATTTGGCCAAACAGGTAGCAGAACTATTTTTCAAAGAAGTCTTCAGATTCCTTGGACTACCGAAAAATATAGTCGAGGATCAGGATAGCAGATTTGAGTGCATTTTGGCAGAAACACTTTAAGCTAGTGGGAACAGAATTGACCCCTAGCACTAGCTATGTATTGTCCTCTCCCAATTGATTGGCTAAGGGAGGACGAAGTAGCCTACTATCCAACCCCATAGGCTATTGTCTTGATTAACGGGTAAAACCAATTTTTCCAGTGTTGGGGCAACATTGTGTAAAAGTTGGGTCAGTTGGGGCAAAAAAGCCCGTAATCAGGGGTTGCATCCACAACCCTGACATTTGGGAGCCCATGAAAGAATCTATATATAGAGGAGAGTTGGAATCAAATTGGCATCATCGATTTGGATCAAATACATTTGTTTTCTTGAGTTGTGGCTCTATGGGTTTTAAGAACCCTTTTCCTCTACTAATTTCGGTGGTGAAAGATTCCACCCTACTTAGTAAAATTCTCTTTTATTTTCTATTTTGGTCCGGAAATCATGGGATTCACCTATCTGGAAAAACAAGAGAATTCGTGACTTTTCTGAGACAAAAAATTCATGGCAAAATTCGTTACTTTCCTAAGGCGAAATTCGTGGCTTTTCTGAGACGGAATTCATGATATTTTCTTAGGCAAAGTTCAGGAAAGAACTCCGAGCATCTCTGAGACAGAGTTCAGCTGCATTTCTATGGCAATTCGATGGTGGCCCTGAGGCCATTCAGGGGCATCCTAAGTCAGGTTCAGTGGCCATTTAAGCCAGTTTTCATGGAGTTTCATGGGTTCTAAGATCTGCTTTATTCAGGAGTTTCAGCCCTCTACAGGAAGACACATTTTTCAGATAGCAAAGATAACAGGAAGGAGCTCGGGCAGTTTAGAGTTGGCAATCGGCCCTGCTAGAGTTACAATTGTTCCAAGAAGTCCTAAGTTGCAGGCAACTGAGCTTATGGTCCTCTCAATTAGCAAGCTTGTCAGCTTCTGTAGAACAGTAGTATAAATAAGTTGCTAGTCGAATTATGTCAAATTATTGATTGGTGTTAGTTACACTTGTTACACTTGTTACGTCGCTACAGTATTATATTGGTTGTATACAACTCTGATTATTTGGACAGTCAGTCCTGTTTGTGGTGGAATTGAATATATCATATTGTAATCATTCCTACATATCTAGTCTAGTTGTTCAATAATTTGTTTATGATGAGAAGAAATATTTGCTATCATATGAATCCATGAATATCTATTACTTTTCTGAAACCCTACGGGCAAAAATTACCCTAGGTCATTACAATGGTATCAGAGTTGTGCATCCTACCAGATTGTGAGTGCATGAGATTTGTATGCTTCCAAAAGATACTAGCAACATTAAAGTAAGAAAAAAAAGGAACACCCATCATTCAACTATGGGAGACAGAGTAGGGCAAGGAGGATAAGAGCCTAGTGATCTCTTGCAGGCAATTAATTCTGGAGCAGCAAAGAATGACTAATATGCTCGTACAAGGGCAGCAACAGATTGCCCAAGGACAGCAACAAATGGCGTAGTTCACTGTCCAGGCTATAAATGGTTTAGGCAACAATGGTTTGAATGTTGGTAATAGGATCGATGTTGAAGGGAGCAACAGCCACAATCCTAGCACTTCCAATGTTGTTACTCAAGCAAACAATTGGGTGACTAGTGGAAGAAGTCATTGACCCTTCCCCAATTTTTATATAATCAGACAACGGCAACCCAAGGAGCAACAGAACAGAATGGAATCATTGATGAATACTTTCGGGAATGTGCAGCATTAGAAGAGAATACACGGGCAGCCCTATCTAACCAAGAATTCAGCAACATCAAATACAGAAATAGACCCAAGGGGCAGCAGAATTTTGATCTAATGCGAAAGTAAATTATACCACCCTTCTTTCGATGGGTCATCTAAATGTTCAGCAACAGCTTGTGTGCAAAAATTGGACACCTATTTTAGACTCAATCAAATGCTAAAAACAGACGCTATCCAATTTGCCACATTACATTTGGAAGGAGAAGCACATGAATGCTGGTATGATGGTATCATGGACTGGTTACGTTAGGGCATGCGAACATCACTTCTTATGTAGACTTTACACAAAGGTAGGTAGATCGATTTGATCGAAAAAACCCAGATATACACTTTAGAGAGCTAGCACAACTCAAACAGACGGGATCGCACGAAGAGTATATCACAGAATTCAAACAAACTGTAGTCATGGTGAGAACATATCCAAAGAAAGACTAATCATGCTCTTCATAGAGGGACTATCTGAACCCCTATAAGGTTGGGTTAAGACATTCAATCCCGCAACCCTACAAGATGCCATCAAGAAAACTCGAGATATGGGAAATGCAGCAACCAAATCTCAGGCCCTATCCAAGCCTTTCATCCCTCAAAAAGACAAGGATAAGAATCCTTTCAACATGATGGGCCCAAGAAGGATAGGTTGGACAACGAAACCCAAAGCAAGCTAAGAACAAATAAACTATATTTCACTTGCACGTAACCATGGCAGCCAGGACACCGATGCTTAAGAAAAGGAAAAATCCATTACATTGAACTAGTCTTTGACAGTGAGGATGAAGAAGAGCGCACCCCAAATGATGAGCCTAGCAGCCCAAAGAAATAACAACCACAAGAGGTAGCTAAAGAGTAACAAAAACACCGCGAGGAGAAGAAACCCTGATTTAAGGTTAAGACTGCCCCAGTATTACACCTTCAAGATCAAGAGAGTTATCAAGGGGCAACGTGTCATAGCCTTGGTTGATGGAGGAGATACGCACAACTTTATTGATGCAACGTTAGTAGCAAAAAGAGGTCTTCCCATAAAAGAATTCAAAGGCCTCAATGTGATAGCAGCGGATAGGTACAACTTGGTTTACACATGGGTAATTACAGGTTTAACATATTAGTCGGTAATTACACTTTCACAAGTGATTTTCTATGTAATAGAACTTGCAAATATCAATTTAGTGTTGGAGGTTCAATGGTTATATTCGTTGGCCAAAATCACCATGGACTACCAAGCAATGGAGATGAAATTCAAAGCATCAAATGCCAGTAAAGTAGTATTGAGAGGCATGACCAATGGCAACCCTCAAGTTGTTTCCGCCAAAAGAATGGAAGCCATATTTAGACATGGAAATGTAGCATATGTTGTGAAATGTTTAATTACAAGCCAAAAGACACCCGGTAACAACAACCCACAATACAAGGTGGATATTCAACAAGTGTTGAATAAGCATGGCCAGGTATTTGATGAGATTCCCCCGGGACTACCTCCCAAAAGAGGGTTTGAACATATAATAGAGAACCAAGCTTGTAATCACCACACCATATTGTCACCCAAAGAAATTCAAGGGCGAGATAGAGAAGGCAATCCAAGACTTGCTAGGTATAGTCCACCTCAGACTCAGCTCAAGTCCATTCGCTTCGTCAATAGTTTTAGTGAAAAATAAGGATGGCACATGTAGGATGTGTACTCACAGACACTTAGCTCATCAAGATTACTGTATAGTAGCCCTCAAACCAACACTGTCCACTCCTTAATTGACAGACTTCACGAGAAAATGCTTAGCAACTTCCTTCAACGAATATCAACCCTACTGAGCTTCAACCCTTCCACAGATTCCTAGTTTCTACTTGAGGTCTCATGAGGCTTTTCTTGGCCTCCCCATGCACCTGGCCTGAGGCCCTCTCGGCCCCCTTTTTTTCCTATACTCAACCTCTATAACAGTTGAGGCTCTCGACCTCTCCTTCCAAGTCCAGCGTAAGGTATCGGCCCTCTTTTTGTGTTGTATCTAGGGCTACAGCCCTTTTAGAACTTCAACCCTAACGTAGCAGATAACCTCGGCCTTCTACCATAGGAATTTCAGCCAGCAACAAACGGAACTAGAAGTAACTTGACCCTGTTCTTTGAGGTTCTCTTGGATGCTTGTTCTCTCAAGGACGAGTTGTTATGATTAAACTTTGTTCATGGAAACCCTCAAGCTTACCCTTGACCTCCTCTTTAGCACTTTTTTTCACACGGCCTCCTTCAAATGTTGCAGGAACATGGGACAGATCTTCTGCATTGGCCTTAGACCAGGCCCTAAATCCTCAGCCTTCCTCTCCAACCCTCCAAGACCTCGGCACCCATGCTTCTCCTCTAACCCTTGACTCATCCTCCTCAGAACAAACAATAACTTTGTTGTGGTCTTCTTCCAAGAGCAAATCGTGGCCTCCATGAGCAAAACTTGATCCTCTCATGGCACTCCTTGCACAAGAGAGATCACATCTCTCTTGCACACAATGACCTCTCCTTGGCACTCCTTTATTTATCATTTTCCCTTAAGTCACTTAGGAAACCTCTAGACTTAGGGTTTTAGCCTCTCAACCCATTAGAATAAACAATTATTCTCTTTTGGTCCTAACACTCCCTCTTAGTAAGGAATTTCCTTCACGCTTCCAGCTCCATGACTTTCCTTGCATGCCCATGACCATCCTCGCATGAGTCATGACTTTCCTTCTGTAGTCATACCTATCCTCGCATGTGTCGTGCCTTCATTGTACTAGGCCTAGCTTTGTCTTGCAAGGTGCATGAATGTCCTCGCATGCAACATAACTTTTCCATGCACCGCCATGAATGTTCTCGCATGGTCCATGATTGTCTTTGCATGGGTTGAAAACTCTTCTATCTCATTAGAACCTGAAGATTCAGACTTCCATAAAGCAGTGGACAATCCTTCAGTCTCCCTTTGAAGCTAGACTCCTTCTGAGTCTACACAGCATTCACTGGCTAACTTTACTCTGATCCACGTGCTCTTCAAAGTTGCTCTATTACCATGTTGAATTTTCCTTAGGGCCTAGATCTGGTATGAGGTTAATCACGCACACAAACACACTAGGAACCTCAACTTAGAAGCACTTTGCACAACATAAATCCTCAACAGTGAAATCAATAAGTACATAGTGATTTGAGCCCAAAGCTCGATTATTTTATTAGTCCATCAATAAAAGAATCATGGGGCTCTCATACCAAGGATCATGGCCCTCGATCACTAGTACAGTTAGCATACATAGTATACAAAACAAGGGCTTGCGATCTGTTTCTTCAGATCTGCAATCTACCCAAAAAGACCGAGAACAAAACTTGTCTTACTTGCTGAAAATGCCCTTACACAATAGTCCTTTCAGTCCACTTTGTCTTGACACCTAGCAAGCCCATTGCCTCCTTTACTTGTAGAGAGATCACTCCTTTAAATATCTCTACATACCAGCTATTCACAATGTACTTGCTCCTTCAAATACCTGGCATATATCAGCTCCAAGATAAATGGCTTCTCAAAATAGAATTTCCCTTTCAAAATCACTATATATCAGCCTTAAACGAACAACTACACACATAGTGGATCAGCGCCTTCGATTCACTATGTAATAGCTCCTCACAGACACTTAGCTCATTAAGAACTATATATTAGCCCTCAAGAGTCAAACCAACATTGTCCACTCCTCCTTGATGGACAGACTTCAAGAGAAAATTCTCAACAACTTCCTTCAATGAATAGCAGCCCTATTGAGCTTTAGCCCTTCCACAAATTTCTAGTTTCTACCTGCGATCTCCTTAGGCCTTTCTCGGCCTCCCCTTGCACCTGGCCTAAGGCCCTCTCGACCCCCTTTTCTTCTTGTACTCGGCCTCTGTAACAACTGAGGCTCTCGGCCTCTCCTTCCTGGTCCAGCGTAGGGTATCAGCCATCTTTTTGTGTTAGATCTAGGGCTACAGCCCTCTCAAAACTTCGGCCCTCACACAACAGATAACCTTGAGGCTTGGCCTTCTACCATAGACACTTCAAACAGCAACAAACTGAAAACTCTTTTGGCCCTCTCTTCCTTGTCCAAAAGTAACTCAGTCTTGTTCTTTGTGGTTCTCTTGGATGCATGTTCTCTCAAGGACAAGTTGATATGATTAAACTCTATTCATGGAAACCCTCAAGCTTGCCCTCGACCACTTCTTCAGCGCTTATGTTCACACGGCCTCCTTCAAACATTGCAGGAACATGGAGCAGATCTTCTACGTTGCCCTTAGACCAAGCCCTAAACCCTCAGCCTTGCTCTCCAACCCTCGAGGATCTCAGCACCCATGCTTCTCCTCTAACCCTTGACTCGACCTCCTCAAAACAAATAACTTCGTTGTGGCTTTCTTCCAAGAGTGGATCTTGGCCTCCATGAACAAAACTCGACACTCCTTACACAAGAGAGGTCACATCTCCCTTGCACGCAATAAGCCTCTCTTGGCTCTCCTCTATTTATCATTTTCCCTTGGGTCACTTAGGAAATCTCTAGACTTAGGGTTTTAGCCTCTCAACCCATTAGGATAAATAATTATTTGCTTTTGGTTCTAAACCCACAGCTTTAGGTCCAAAACCCTACTTTTGGGTAAATTGCCCAACCAACCAGTTTTGGTGGGTATCCTTCTCAAAAATACCTTCCGAGCTACCTAAAATTCTAACACTTGAGTTGTGGCTCTGAGGGTTTTAAGACCCCTTTTCCTCTACTGATTTCGGTGGTGAAACCCTAGTTAGTCATCTTTCTCCATTTACCTTCTGTTATTTTTGCCTGGGAAGTCGTGGAATCTATCTGTCTGCTCAAACAGCAATTTGGTGGCATCTCTGAGGTAAATTCGGTGACATTCCTGAGGCAATTCGGTGGCATCTCTGACACAAACTCGGTGGCATTCCTGAGGCAAATTCGGCGGCATCTCTAAGGCAAATTCAGTGGCATTCTTGAGGTAATTAGGTGGCATTCTGAGGCCATTTGGTGGCTCGTTGAGGCAGATTCAGTGGCATTTTTTAGACAGTTTCAGTGGTTTCTGAGACAGCGTTTAGGAGTTCGTACTGTTCGAGAGATTCGGTTTCCTAGGGCTGCGGACTATTACAGGAAGATAAACAAGCTCCAACTGAAACATAAAAACCTGTCATGAGTTGTTTGAAGAGTGTTTCTCAGGATAAAGACCACATTTCTGAGCTGCGGGAAGGGGAGCCAAGCCTACTGTGACTAATCTCTTTGACTAGCAAATTAGGAAAGGACATTCCAGGCTCTGTGTAGGAGAGTAGGGTAAATTCGCTATAAATAGAACTCAGTTAAATTGATGCTAGAGTGGATATGCTTAATTTACACATGCAACAGTATTGTATTGAAGTATTGGTTGTATACCAGCCCTGGTTAATTGGACAGTCAGACATGTTTATTGTGGAATTGAGGAATACCATATTATTGTCATTCCTACATGTCTATTGTTGTTGTTGCATAGTTGTGCATTATGCGAAGCAATATGTGCTATTGTATGAATGCGTGAATTTCTATTGTTTTTCTATTGGGAGCCCTAACTTGAATAGGAAACCCTAGAATGAAAAATTACCCTAGGATATTATACAAATACACCATCTACACAGTGAGCAGGAATCTCCCTATCAGAAAGTTGTTAATTTCCTTCAAACACCATTTAGTTATTGGAATGAACGATAAATTTATTCAACCACCATTTGGATCAACACCACCAAAGTAAACTGCACATTTACACGTAAACAGCTGCATATATGACAAATAATTGTAAAAATGTATTTTTATTACTTTTTTTATTATTAAAGTTCTATAAATTTCATTTATTAGCTATCCCCGGGCAGGTAAAACAGAATTGATGTCCCCACAGCAAATAAATATCACATTAACCTCTAATACTTAAAATGTTTTCACACTGAAATAAAATTCACAAAAACTTAATATTGCATACTACTCTTTGTTAAATTTTGCAATTTTGAAATTAATTAACTTAAATTTTCAACCTTTAAGTGCAGACAGTAACAAATAACCATATAGAAGACAAACAAAGAACGGTAAGACAAAAAATTTGGTCCAAGACCAGGGAAAATCCTCACTGAGGGGGAAAACCCTTTAATAATATTGTTCTATTAGATCTTCATCAAATGTTCAGCAGAGATACATAAGCAGAGTACAAAACCCTGTTCTCAATGACAGCAACATTACCCCTTTTCAAACTAGGACAGATCTTCTGAAGCGTAAGATCTGATCACAAGTGTAGAATAACAGATCTTTCAATCCTTCATCAAAGATCGTTCTTCAAGATGAGTGTTAATGAAATGAAAATCAATTTCGGAATTGCAAGTGCGAGAAGGAGATTAGCTTTCACAAATGAGATAGAAAAGTCTCCAGATGTGTGCCAGAAATCCAAGAGAATATGCCTTCATAATAAGATGATCTGGCCACAAATAATAAGTAAATATTCTCCAGGTGCAAGAGGATGAAACTTATAATACGAGATCTGCAAAAACTGATACAAGGAAGATGTGCTACAAATGATAATACAAGATACGAAATCTGCCAAACAATAATGGAAGAAAGAAATATCCATAAATGCAAGAGAGAAATCTCCACTAGATCTGCCAATGAAACAACAGGCTTCCAATAAATCTGCTAACAGTGAGAGAGATAAAACAATGATGCAAGGGATTTATAACCAATGTGAAAGAGATCAACAATAATGATAAGAGATCTGCCACTGATAATCAGAGGTATGCCACTGATCATAAGGGATCAATCAAGATAGTTTCCACTGGTTTTAAGGTCTTCTTCACAATGTCTTCCAGCTAAATCTGAAACAAGAGGTTGATCCTCTCACCATACCACAGAGACAAATCTCAGATCTTCTTTCCTTCTGAGGCTCAAATTTGAGATAGAATACAGATCTGTGAAAGCATAAGCTCAGACCAAATCACAATTCAAAAATGGCTCAGATCTAAATCAGTGGAGGCATCATGAGGTGGCTCAGATCTAGATCTGTGTGAGGCAGATATGAAATGTATCAGATCTAGATCTGTGGAAGCAGATCTGAAGTAAATCTTGGCCCAGTTACAGGCCAGGAGCAGATATAATCTCTGACCAATCAATGAGCTCAGATCACAGAATAATGAACAACCAATTCAGTCTTCAATAAAAGATAGAAGAGAAATTTCTTCACTTGATCTGACCCTTAAACATCTCTTTGAATAACTTTGTGTAGGAGAGCAGATGAGCAATGTAAGTATGATCGAATTACATATCAAGAAAAGTAGATTAACCTCTTTATATAGCCATCATGTGATCTGAATGAGAGTGTTCAAGGCAAGCCAACTAGTCATCGTGTAAGTTTCTAGGCAAGTCGAATTGACCATCTAGAAGAGCCAGCCTAGCACTTGTGGTGCCTCTTGAAAATAATTCGCTTCAAGGGTGAAAGGGGTTATCGACAAGGAAATTTCTCCCTTAGTTGCACAAAATTCAATAGTGTCAAAATTGTTGTACTTGTCAAATCATCATGGCTCATGCTAAACATTCTCGAATCTAAAGAAGAATACTCATGGCAGGGGAGCATCAGCCACCATCCTGAATCCAAGCTCAACCAAATAAAGGCTAAGAAACCATTACCAGAGAGTCTCAAGCTCCAACACGGCCTAAATATCATCAGGGAGCCAAATGCTTCCACCCGGCATCAGGGAGCCACATGCTACAACCTGGAACAAATATCATCGAGAAGACTCATGCTACCACCCTGAATGAATACCAGTCAGTCATGAAGGCTAAGAAACCACTGCTCAACCAATGAGGATAACCATAATAGCTCAGCACATAGGCTAAGAATCCAATAATAATTCAAGAACACTAGCACCTTCGAACTTGAGCGAGATACTACTTACCATGACTGGTAAGTATCACGATCCAATCTCAAGTTGTTAGCACCCACTGACCAGATGGGTGGTGTTGACCACTGGAGTGGCACCTGATGATTATGTGAAGACTCCATGCCCAAGGATGAACCAGAGGACACTTGCGCCATCAGATATCATCAGTTCAACAAATTTTTTAAACTCTACTTCTTCTTCTTATCATTTTCTTCTTCAGTCCTCAGTTTCCGCAATCCTACAGGGATATTGTATAAATGTCACTAGCATGATGAATAAAGCCATGTAATAGGCCTAGGATGTTGGGACTAGATCAACAAGCGAGTACACCTTGGAGTGTTTTTTTTACTTGGTTAATTATTCCTTCTTTTTAACGGCGAATAATTTTCTAGGTTTTTTCACTCATTGCATTACCCCAAAGTCGGGGTGACAGCTTGAGGGTTGAGCCCCTAACACATCTTAGTGTCTAGAGTCAATGTATATTACCATGCTAGGTCATCTCTGAAATTTCGCGGAATTTGACTAGGTCTAAGTAGGATTTTTTAATAATTAAAAATTTCCCGCAAATGGGATTTTTTAATTAATTTCTATGTAATGATGTAAATAAGTGGCCTTAGGAAATGTATGGGGCGTGTGACTACTCGAAAATCATCCTCAGAGACCCAGCATTATACTAGGACACATTTTGGGGGACAAAAAACAACTTATACTCCCTCATAATCCAATTTTTCTAATGTCAGTGGTAAAAATGAGAAAAAATTCAAAAGAAATGAATAAATTAGAAAAAATAATTATTTTTTCCAAAATCAAATAAGTCAAAATTTGACATGGGAATTAAGAGGGGAAGCCAAGGGTGATGTAGCAACAATGTGGGGCCCACCACATAAGGTACAACAAGCTCAAGTCAGTATTTCAAAAGCAAGTCAAGAGTATCATGTTGGTTGAATGAAATGCTACGTATGGCTAAAAATTCACTTTGAATTTAATTTAAGCATGTTGAAAATAAAGGAAGGCACATTAAAACTTAATGGGGGGCAAAAGGTGTGACAAGGCAGCCACCTTGGAGGTCAACTTATCCAAGTCAACAATCAAGTGAAAAAGAATCACGTGGAAATTTTGAAGGTCCACGAATTTTTGAAGTAAAAGAAAACTAGTAATGTGATTGGAGTATTGTCCAAAGTGAATTATAATGTTAAAGAAAGATAATTAGAGGACCCCACCTTCATACTCCACGTATATGCAGCTGCGGAAAATTTCACGTGAAGGATGATACGCACATGTCAAAACAAGAATCCACGCTACAGCAAAGGAAGGACAGATATATCTCCACGCAGATTGAAAGGGTAATTCAACTACAGGTAGCTTCAGTTGAGTATGTCTTCAACAATCTACGCTTAACCATCCACTTGTACGTTGTTATCACCTTCAACCAATACGCAGCAATCTACTCCAGCATGTACGCAACAATTAGAGGACGGAAATCAGCGTATGTCCATAACAGCTACATGCTGCCAGTAAGCACACAGAGCAGATTTTTGGTGGCTATTATGTTAAGGATATTTCCAGATTTTATGGGGATTTGTCCCATACCTTCTCCACTTCATCTCACAGCTGTCCACAACAGAGAATACACACAGGAAGACAGAAATTAACGCTAGCCAGGGAAGGCGCAGTTTGCAACCAATACGCAAATTTTCAAAAGCAGTTAGATCAGCCTACGCATAGTCAACTCCAGCACTTGGATGGAGTTTGAATTTCTTTGATGCCACCTACAACAGTCATCTCTCCACATGTAGATTGACTTAACACTGGGACTAAAAATTATGTGTCACATATGTGATGGATCGATCATTGGGATTGGCTCCCATTTTCCTATTTATATGAGCCTTGGGCTCTCATTGTAATCATTGTTTACTAGCTATTGTGCTTGCCGAAGCGCTGCTGCCTTGTACACTTTCAGAAATATTAATAAAGACTTTGGGGTTTCATTCATGAGGTGTTTTTCCTTTTGGAATGTGATGAATCGTTGATCATTGGTATAATTCCTTTTACTCATGCTTTGATCTAATTTGTTTCCATATGCTCTTGTAGATTTGTTAATGTAGAGTTATCTTACATTGACATTTGATTTAGGAGTATGCTCTAGGTGTAGAATGCTCTAGTTGGTTTCAAATAAATCTCTAGAGTTTCTTATCATTGTTTATTGTTAAATCTATTTATGGAACTAATTCTTGATTGAAGTTTTGTAGAGGAAACATCTTGTTGGGATCAAAGAATCAAGTGTTGGGGGAAGTCTTTGGAGAGACCAACCCACTCTTGATACATTCTCAAAGGAGCTCTCATTCGTTCTTTGAACCTTCATAAGTCTTATCTTACAGAGTTGTGGTTTTGCAGAGGTTTTGGGACATAGCTTGTATACAAGCCGAATACTTCTAAATTTGAATATCTTTTAAAACATTATACTTCAATGCTTTCATTTGCTATCTAAGAGTTTGAAGATGACTAAGCAAAGAGGAGAGTTTCCTCAAACTCTTTGGCTTAGCCCTTTGTAAATTGTTGTGCCATATTTTATAATTTTATCTGTCTAATATTTGATTGGTCTTGTAGCCCTCTTTCTGAATTTTTTTCTTGTGACAACTTGAGTGGATAACTACAAGAAATTACTAACAAGTTGTTGCAGGACCTTCGGGCTCTGAATTTCAAATGAGGAAGATAACTCTCTCTCTTCTTTGGTTGTGGACATAGAAGAGGCTTATCTTCTCTTCTCCTATTATAAAGTCTGAATTCTTTTGAGATTTTTAGAAATTCTCATCGAGGAAAAGTCTATGGTCTCAATTTCTATTTGTAAAGACTTTCCTTGGTTTAGAAAAGGCCTCATGGTCATTTTCTTCTTGTAAAATTAATAAAAATTTTGTTTTTGTTGTGGGAGCATGGATTTTACCCATTGGCATCCCTATCTCTCCATTTCAAAGGGAGAATTTATAGATGGATTGACTTAGTGGTTTTGACATTTCCATTTTCTTTCACATCACATATGCATGCTCTAATTGGGAAGTAATACAAATCGCATAGTCCTTTAATTTCCTAATTTGCAATCTCATTTGCCACCACTTACTTATGTTTTGTGATCTATTTCTCATTTGGATAAGTTTCACTATATACTACAAGTAAAGAGGCATAGCACTTACAATTTATGACGACTTGAGTTATTGTTCCAACTATGAAGCATATTTAATTGAATCATCTCCATCTTTTACATAGCACTTGCAAACTCACTTTCATATCATTTAGGCATTTCACTTTTCATACTAGACTTGCGTCTCTAAAAATTAACCTCCAACTTAAGTTGGTTGTATAGACATTAGGGACCCTCCACCCCTATTGACTCCTCACTGTAAGACCCGAATTTCGAGCGAGGGTGAGGTCTGGGGACAGGAGTTAAATTGAAAATTGTTTTAGAATTCTACTAATAAAATAAACCAAGAGCACCTTCTCATCACAGCTTTACTCGCAATTTTTCTATCTCATGTACTTGTTACTTTGGTGGTTAATTAGCTCATGAATATTTAATGTCACTATCCTTTGTTACTTGAGCACTCTCTTACAAGTACTTTTTCATTTATTGCAAGTGATGCTTATATGTTAATCTTGGTCTAACACTTCATTTGTGGGATATCTTGAATTTCATTTTTTGAGCAAGCATTTGTCATTTACTTTAAAGCACTAGTCTATATTTTGAACACATCATTAAATATTGCTCATATAATTATATGCTTCTTTACATCTTGGAATTGAGTCATCTTTGATAAGTAATTCCTTCTAATCAATTCTCCTAGAAACCTCACATCTTTGATTTAGTTTGCCTTTAGGGACCACCCCACTTAGCTAACCTAGGAGATAGCTTAAACGGAGAGAGTCGGGAATAGGCGACAACCCCTTCTCTGAGTTCCTTGCCATCAACCACACCTGGTGGGGTTGAAGGCTTTTCCCACTAACTAGTAGGTAGGTGTAGGCGGCAAGCGATAACAAGTGGGAAACAAGATGCATGACAGGGGCATACTCCTGATTGGAGGTCCCTCATTCCCAAGAGCTCACTAGCTCAATTTCTCATCCCTGGGAGCTCAACCAGGGGGGGAAGATCACACATCTCAATGTTCTTGATCAGCCAGGTCCCAGACCCGGATGGGGTACATACCTTAATCCAAGCATATCTCTTAAGACTCTAAATTTCTTCTTCAGCAGTGCTTTAGTAAGTATATCAGCGATCTGCTCATCAATCTGAATATGGTGGAGTCTCACTGCTCCTCTCTGTACCATGTCTCGAATGAAATGATATCTGATTTCAATGTGCTTGGATATATCATGAAATACGGGATTCTCAGACAATCGGATCCCACTCATATTATCACATAATATCACTGCAGTATCCAAGACTTGCTCAAATAACTCTCCAAAGAGTTTTCTTAACCAGACAGCTTCACAACTAGCTAAGCTAGCAGCAAAATACTCAACTTCAGCAGAACCAAGAGCAACTGATTTTTGTTTCTTGCACATCCAAGAGATCATGGCAGATCCCAAACTGAAACGACATCCTAAAGTGCTTTTTTTGTCAATAATGTTCTCTGCCCAGTCAGCATCTGTATAACCATGCAAATTTATATCGCCAGCAATATATCGAAGACCAAATTTAATTGTCCCATGTAGATATCTAAACACGTGTTTAGCAGCAACCCAATGATTATGTAAAGGCTTGGTCATGAATTGACTGAAGGTGTTTACAGCATAGCAAATATCATAACAAGTGTTCACTAGAAACATCAATGCTCTAATCAATTGACGATACTCAGATGGATCAGATAAATCAAGTCCAACTTCATCACCACAAAGTCTCTTGAAGTTCATATCCATGGGAGTGCTAATGGATTTGCACTCTACCATTCCAAACCTTTCCAATAGCTTTACAACATACTTCCCTTGGGAGAGAATAATTTCGCCAAGTCTCTGCCAGACCTCTAGGCCCAAAAAGAAGTACATCATCCCAAGGTCTTTCATTTCAAATTCAAAGGCAAGCTCCCTCTTACACTGAATCATAAGAGGTTCATTACATGTCAAAAACAAATCGTTAACATATAATACCAAAATCAAAGGCATAACTTGTACAACTTTGAAGTAGAGGTTTGGATCAACACTACTCGTGAATTCCAACTTTACTAAGTAGTTGTCAATGCGAGAATACTAAGACCTGGGGCTTGCTTTAAGCCATAGAGTGCTTTCTTCAATATGCATACATGGGTTCTTCTATCAAGTACCTCAAAGCCTTGAGGTTGTTCAACATATACTTCCTCCTGAAGAGCACCATGGAGAAAAGTTGTCTTGACATCCATTTGATGGAGAATCCACCCTTGACTACCAGCTAAAGCAATAGAGCGAATGGTAGTATAGAGAGCAACAACAGCAAAGATGTCTTCATAATCAATTCCCTCTTTCTGAGAGAATCCTCGAGCCACAAATCTTGCTTTATTTTTTTCAATATTGCCATCCATGCCATGTTTTATTTTGAACAGCCACTTTGAAGTCAATTAATTTGCTCTGAGGTCTAGGAACAACTTCCCATACATCATTTTGCATAATGGATTCATATTCTTCTGTCGTGGCATCCTCCCATACTTGGTGCTTTAACGCTTCTTCAAATGATTGAGGTTCACTCTGTATGATAAAACTCATAGCAACAACATAGTTTTGATATCAACTGGGTTTCTTGCTTTCTCTAAAAGTGCCCCTGTAAGTAGTATGTTTTTCAGCATATTGTAGAGTATCACATGGCCATAGAGGCCTTTTCCTATATGGAGGAGGATCTAATGGATCCATAGGCTCAACAGGTTCATCTAGGTCCTCCTAATCAGGTTCATGAGTAGAGGGATTCACATCATCGTTTGTTTCTTTAGAAGAGATAGAAGGACTAATTCTTACTTTTTCAAGAGTTGCATCTTTCATCAAATGTTACATCTTTGTTGAAGTCTATTGCTCTTTGACCAGATATATAAATTCCAAATGCTTTAGAATCTTCACAATAGCCCACAAGCATACCTTTCTTACTTGAAGCCTCAAGCTTGTTCCTCTTTTCTTTTGGTACGTGGAAATAAACAGGATAGCCAAAGATCCTTAAATGACTGACATCAGGTTTCTTGGATGTGAATACTTCTTCAGGAGTCTTGTCATATAATGCCTAATGAGGAGTCTTGTTATGTACATATCCGGCAGTGTTGGCAGCTTCTACCCATAGGAACTTTGGCACATTCTGATCATGTAGCATGGCACAAGCAGCCTCCATGATAGTTCTATTCCTTATTTTTGCCACACCATTTTGTTCAGGATTATATGGTACAATGGTCTCTTTCTTGATATCAGCATCTCTACAAAAGTCAATGAATTCATTTGAAATGTATACTCCTCCATTATCTGATCTGAAGACTTTGATTTCCTTTCCAGTTTGTTTTTTAATCAATGCTTTGAAATTTTTAAACATATCAAAGGCTTCATCTTTGTTCCTTAGAAAGTATATCCACATTTTTCTAGAGAAATCATCCACAAAAGTGATATAATACAAATATCCACCTATGGATGTCATTGGCATAGGTCCACACAAATCTAAATGAATTAGCTGCAGGATGTCATGAGATTTGGTACAGCTAGAGGGAAAAGGCCCTCTCGTTTTCTTTCCACTTTCACAACCAGGGAAAACACCATCATGTTTTAATTGGATTTCTGGCAGTCCAAAAACCATCTTCTTTACTTTGGGCAGTGCATTATAATGAAAATGAGCAAATATGCGATGCCATAACTCGATCTGATTGAAATTGCATTCTTAAGCCATAGCTTTAATAGGTCTCCCATTGACCTTTTAAAGCACTTCAACTCTCGATCCAAGAGTAAAAGCATTTTTCATGTTTGTTTTCTCTGGCCAAGTTAACACCTTTCCTTTTATAAAAGCCACCTTCATTCCTTTATCTTTTGGAGCAGATATAGATACAAAATTTTTCTTTAGACCAGGTACATATAAAACATCTTGAGGGTGAATAGTTTCTCCAAGATCCAACTGAAAAGAAATTGAACCAAACCCTTTTACAGGGTATGTAGTGTTATCTCCAGGGATAATGTTTAAACCAATCTCCCTCCCAACCAAATTACAAAGGACTTCTTTATAACCATAGAAGTGCCTAGAGACACCACTGTCCACTAACCAGCTATCTAAAGAATATGGAGGAGAAGCACTAGACAAAGTTGAAGTCAGAAAGTACTCAAATTGAGAAGCAGCAGCATTATTTTCATATCTTGTATTTTTGTATCTCTTTTGAGGACGAGGCTCTTGATCACAATCACTGCAAGCATTTGCTTCTTCCTTCATATCTTCTTCCTCCATAATTCGTCCTTTTTTTCGATCAAGAGAGTGATTATTGTAGTTGCTGCTACTCCTTCGATTATAAGAGGATCTTCTTTCTAGACAAACTCGAGCATAGTGCCCATGCTTAGGACAGTTAAAAGTATTCAACATTCCTCATACACTTCATGAAAAACTTGGGTTTGGTTTTTGGCTTAGAAGATTTTTGCTTTCCTTTCTTCTTCTTTGCTTGTGCAACGAAGGCAAATGGTTATCCTTCTTCATGTCCCTGAATTTTGCCCCTTGAAATCATCCTAGATTCTTCCTGCTTGCATCTTCCAATCAATTCATCAAAAGTTGGCAGAACATTGTTATTGTTGATAGTAGTAATGAATACTTCCCAAGCTGCAAGAAGTCCATCAAGTGTTGTGTGTACCAATTCCCTATTAGACAAGGGTTTGCTAGAAGACAAAATTTGGTCCTTGAGTTCATCAGTAATCCTTATAAAATAAGACTGAATAGATTCTCCCTTATTCAATTTGATATCTTTGAGTTGTTTCTTCAGGTCAAGGACGTGATTTAGATTTTGGACTTCAAACATGCCAACAATCTGATCATACATTTCCTTAGATGTCTTCAGTTTGGATATACAGTTAAGAAGATGATCTTTTAAAGAATCAAAGATAATTTTGCAGGTTTTGATCTCACCTTTCTTGTATCTTGCTTTGGCAGCAGCAGGGGCATTTTCAGGAGGCTAGGGTACACCTGCTTGGACCTGCTTGGACATACTCTAGAACATCTTCTCCATCCAAGTTGGTGTCCGGCCTGAGTTTCCAAGCAACATAATTTGACACCCCATTCAATTTCTCGTTTTCGTTGAAGAAGGATGTAGCCATCTGAACTGATCTATTGTTGTATTTTGAGCAGCCAATAAGGTCTTCCAGCAAATAATTGTCTTTAGCTTATTGTTCTTGAGCTTATCTTCACCAAGACTCTAATACCATGTTAAATTTTGCAATTTTGAAATTAATTAACTTGGATCTTCAACCTTTGAGTGCAGACAATAACCAATAACCATATAGAAGACAGTCAAAGAACAATAAGACAGCAGATTTAGTCCAAGACCAGGGAAAAACCCCACTATGGGGGAAAACCCTTCAACAATATTCTTCTATTAGATCTTCATCGAATGTTCAACAAAGATACATAAGCAGAGTACAAAACCCTTTTCTCAATGACAGCAACATTACCCCTTTTCAAACTAGGACAGATCTGATCACAAATGTAGAATAACAGATCCTTCAATCCTTCAGCAAAGATCGTGCTTCAAGATGAGTGTTAATGAATTGAAAATCAGCTTCAGAATTGCAAGTGCAAGAAAGAGATTAGCTTTCACGAATGAGATACACAAGTCTCCAGATGTATGCCAGAAATCCAAGACAATACGCCTTCATAATAAGATGATCTGGCCACAAATAATAAGTAATATTCTCCAGGTGCAAGAGGATGACACTTGTAATAGAAGATCTGCAAAAACTGATACATGGGAGATCTACTACAAATGTTAATACAAGATACGAAATCTGCCAAACAATAATGTAAGAAAGAAATCTCCAGAAATAAGAGAGAGAAATCTGCACTAGATCTGCCAATGAAATAACAGGCTTCCAATAAATCTGCTAACAGTGAGAGAGATAAAATATTGATGCAAGGCCTTTATCACCAATGCAAAAGAGATCACCATTAATGATAAGAGATCTACCCCTTATAATCAGAGGTCTGCCACTAATAATAAGGGATCAATCCAGATAGCTTCCATAAGTTTTAAGGTCTTCTTCACAATGCCTTCCAGCTAGATCTGAAACAAGAGGTTGATCCTCTCACCATACCACAGATACAAATCTCAGATCTTCTTCCCTTCTGAGGCTCAAACTTGAGATAGAATACAGATCTGTGAAGGCAAAATCTCAAACCAAATCACAATTCAAAAATGGCTCAGATCTAAATCAGTGGAGGCATCCTGAGGTGGCTCGGATCTAGATTTGTGTGAGGTGGCTCGGATCTAGATTTGTGTGAGGCAGATCTGAAATGTATCAGATCTAGATCTGTGGAAGCAAATCTGAAGTAAATCTCGACCTAGTTATAGGCTTGAAGCAGTTATAATCTCTAACCAATCAATGAGCTCAGATCACAAAATAATGAACAACCAATTCACAGTCTTCATTAAAAGATAGAAGAGAAATTTCTTCACTTGATCTGACCCTTAAACATCTCTATGAATACCTTTGCGTAGGAGAGCAAATGAACAATGTATGCATGATCGAATTACATATCAAGAAAAGTAGATTAACCTCTTTATATAGCCATTATGTGATCTGAATGAGAGTGTTTCAAGGCAAGCCAACTAGCCATCATGTAAGTTTCTAGGCAAGTCGAATTGACCATTTAGAAGAGTCAGCCTAGCACTTGTGGAGCCTCTTGAAAATAATTCACTTCAAGGGTGAAAGGTTAAATCTTAGACTGTTTTTTTTTTGTTTGAATACAACATTTTATGTTTTAACAACAGTGTCAGAGGAGACTCTACCTTCCAGAACTATTGCTTTTTAACTCCGACTTTGGTACTAGAAAAGACATGCCCAATGTGTTAGAGAATCAGAAAGGCAAGAAGATCATCTTGTTCTTGACTATTTAGTTGTGATATTCTTTAGTTCTTATTATGTTCTTATATTTCTTCATATTAGTTCATCAAGCAAATACACATAGATCAAGGACACCAAATGTAGGCCAACAGCCAGGGCAAAACCCCTAACCTTGGGAAAAACCCAATCAGTAATTCTTCCTTCAATAGTGATTCTTGAGACTCTAGACCTTGACCCGGACTTCCTCCACACCAACCCAGCCTTCCTTGTGATTCTTCCTGAATCTGGCAGCAATAGCAACACTATGATGTAGTTTCTTTGACCTGGAACTTCGACCTTGCTTCTTGAGACTTCGATCTTGAGGTAGAGACTTCGATCTAGCTTCAAAGACTTCGATTTAGGCCCAATACAACATATCCAAGCAGCAACATTCAGCAAAACAAACTTCGACTTCCTCTTCTCTTGGCAGCAGCACTTGATGCAGCAATTGTTGCAGTAAAACTTTGAGAACTTCAATCTCCCAAACTATAGCTCGAAATGCAGAGAGAGTGGTGCCGAAATTTCAATTTTCTTCAACTCTAAGTGTACCCAAAACCAAATCCAGAAATTCCTTCTCCTTCACTTCACAATTTTCTCTTGTTGCAGCTTCCAAATCGAATTTCTGTGTTGTAGTGAGATGGTTCCAAGTGAGTTCAATTCCACTGTATATATAGGCTTGAGATGAGCTCGAATTCCTGGGCTTGAGGCCTACTTGATCACCTTAAGGCCAATTTGGTGTGGAGGCTTCATAAATCATATTTTACTCAATACTTGACCTATTTGCATGATTCAAAAGCCCAATATGGATCAATTTAAATCTGCAATAATCCTACAGAGTCGGACTAAAACCTAGAAGTCCACAATAGGGACCTTGACCTAAAATAAATATGACCCAGGCATGAAACCCATGCTTTAATAAGTCATTTAATATATATATATATATATTATTTTGACAACTATAATAAGTATTGACTCGAGTACAATTTATGAAGACCGAACCTAGTTACATTCTTCAACACTCTTTCTCAACTAGGGAGGTATTCATAACTCAATAGTACAAGGTAGATCTCAACTATATGAACTATGAAGAATTTTTAGACACTTAAATGTCATGGACTAGATTCTTGACCAAGGAACTCTATCCATTGGTCACTCAACAGTTTAGGCATTGTTATGCCATGGACTAGATTCCTGACCCAAGGCAATCTATCCAAATGGGACGGACTAAGATGGACTAAAGTTTTCAGCCTCTATAGGTACCATCAGGCTCACTTACTAACCATCAACCCAGGGAACTAGGTGCACATCCACCCGATGCCACCCTCCCAACCAGACATCAACACAAAGTGTTGGCCTAATGTCTTTCCAAGCAATGCTTCACTCACAAAGCCTCGTCACACCTTGAGCCAACAGATCAAAAATAACCAATCTCTCCCAATCAAATTGATTGGTAACCAGCATGTTATCAAAACCTTCGAGAGATTCACTTGTATAAACACAACCCCAATTAGCAATACATATTCAAGATATAATCAAAGCAAACATGCGAGGTTTCGATGTTGCTCTTCAGCTAATTTCAGTAGGACTATCAATTGAATCTTTGAGAGAAGATTCCTCATTCACGTTCCTTTCCTACTTTTCATGTAGCAACATATTATTCAATCGGATCATGCCTTCCTTCTTATAGCAGTACCAAAGCATTCTCCACTCATGACTATGATTCTTACTCATGGTCTTCTGTTAAATTTGGCAATTAGGGCCAAACTCCATATTGCACTACTCATATGATGGAGATGATATTTTTGTTGGATTCCTCTTTCAGAGAGGTGCAAAATTGATCTAAAGATCATCTTGTTTGGATGGGCAGAAGTTGGATTTTGAATTTATTTTCTCACACATGTGCAATTTTTCAAGGTCAGCCAGAATTGTAATGTAGGCTCACAAGCCCCAAAAGATGTGTCACACACCCTCAGAGTTGGATATAAAAAGGAGAGACATGATCCTCGTTTCATCATTCACTCATTTCACACATCTCTCTCTCATCTGATTGGTTCGTACAAGCCTAAGAGGCTTTCTCTCTCCTTCACACGTGAGGAATAGCAGCAAAAGATTTCAGGTTGTTTAGGGCTTTTCTGGACAGCATTGACTTTGGGTCAACACTTGCCATTTGACTTCGATTTTGGGTCAGAATTCTGATTTTGAGAGGCCGCAGCTGGAGGCACAAAAACCGAGGAGAAGCGTTGACTTTGATTGATGTTGACCGCAAGTTTGACTATTGATTTGACAGCAGACTTTGACCACTGCGTTGACCGGATTTCATGATTGTTTTGGGTTGTGTTTGACTATGATTGGAGGTCGAGTTTGACTAGGTTTGACCGAGCTTCATTGGAGGTTGATTTGTTGGTTTGACCAGCGTTGACTTTGCTGGCTAGGGCATTGTGTTGACTGCTGTAAATTGTACTTTCTCTCTCTGTTGAATTTGAAGAATAATAAGAAAATTTGATCAAAGGGTTTCCCCACATCAGGGTTTTTCCCTAGCATCCGCCAAATTATTGTGTCCCTTCTCTTACCTTGTCTTTTGTCGATTTATTTATGTTCTATCAGCATAACTGTCAATATTTATGTGATTGCATATCTTAAAATTGAATTGGGCTAATAAGAAATATTGAAGTAAATTACTCTAAGCATAGAAGATACCATGGTTAACTAAAATTAACATGGTTTTAGAGCTGAGGTGAAGACAAAGCCCAAGCAAGAGTGAGAAGAGCAATCACTGAAGTTTGAATAAACAAGGACCAGGACCATGGCCAATGACTTCCTCATCATACTTCAAATCTGATTACAAGCTAAATGATAAGTCTGATTATCATGCTTGGAAAATGTCCTTGGATCTGACATTGGAGGAACAAGATGTTATGGATTATGTGCAGGGAAAGATCACTGAGCCTCCATCAAATGCACCGATTGCCACTAAAACAATGTACAAGAAAGGGGAAAACAAGGCGAAGAAGATCATCAGGGATTCCATTCATAAGCACTTGGTTGCTTATATTTGCAAGTTGGGCACATCTAAGGAGATGTATGATAAGTTGGTTGGCATGTTCAGGGCTAGCAATGCTAATCAAATTCTATTTTTGAAGAACAAGTTGAAGAACATCAAGATGGACAAGGGAGAGTCCATCCAATCTTATTTCATGAGGCTCACCGAAATCAAGAATGATCTTTTAGTTCTTGGAGAGGTCATAGCTGACCGAGAGCTCACTCTCATTGCTCTTGGAGGACTTCCACAGCCATGGTATGTATTTAATACCACTATTCTCAATAATAATATAATTCTTGATTTTGATGAATTGTTGACAAGATGCACTCAGGAGAAGATAAGGATGATGGAGAGAGACCATCCTTCAAATGGAAATGGAAGTGACCCTACTGCCTTCCTCGCTCATACAAAGAAGAAGAACAATGTTGGTCCGAGAAATCAAAATCATGGAAGAGCGGGTCCCAAGGGAAGGAAGGGAAGATGTTACAATTGTAACAAGTTTGGTCACTATGCTAGAGAGTGCCCTAATAAAAGGGACTCTCCCTGACATGATGACTACAACAACAACAACTTTAGGGGGAATGGAAATCAAAGGAACAACAAGTTCAAAGGAAAGAGGAAGGCTCCCTCTGATCGAAATGGAAATGGAAATGGTCAACCTTTCAAGAGGTCATGGAACTCCAGGTATGATGAATTCAATGTTGTTGATAGAAGAGAATAGAATATATTCTTATATCTGCCCTATCTATTACATCTCCTCCCGACACCCTGGATAACTGGTTGATTGATAGTGGGGCCTCAAGGCACTTCACTGGATATAAAGAGGCCCTCCCTGATTTGATTGAAAAGGATACTAATTTGGAGATTATCCTTGGAGACAATGCCACCTATTCCGTGAAAGGGACAAGGATTGTGACCCTTCATCTAAATCAAGGTCAAGTCCTCTGTTTGCAAGATGTGTTGTACATACCTGACTTGAAGAAGAATCTAGTGTCTAACTCGGCAATGGAAGACAAAGGATTCAAAGTGGCATTCATCGATGGAAAGGTATGCATTTCGAAGAGGAACTTCAAAGAAGCGTTCACTCTTGGTTTCAAGGTTGATACACTCTATTAGGTTGAAGGAAGTCCGTTGGGAGCCATGACATGTAACACAACTCTTCAAACCGAGCTATGGCACTGGAGGTTTACACACCTTCATTATAAAGCCCTTCCCAAAGCAAGGAAGGTGGTCACAAGTATGCCTGATTTCAAAGATGATCATGAAAGTGTATATCAGGGTTGTGCAGAAGGAAAGCATACAAGGGGACCATTCCCCTCAAGCGTCACTAAGACATGTGATATTTTACAACTGATTCATTATGATCTATCTAGTATGTTGCCCGTAACATCCTTGGGAGGATGCTTCTATTATATCACTTTCATAGATGACTTCTCCCGCAAAACTTGGATATATTTTTGAAGAAAAAGGATGAAGTATTCCAATGGTTCCGCACCTTCAAGGCCTTGGCTGAAAATCAAACAGGGAAGAAGATCAAAATTTTGAGGACCAATAATGGAACCAAATATGAGTCAAATGAATTCAATGACTATTGCAGGGAAGTTGCCATTAGGAGGGAGACCACTACTGTGTATACTCCCGAACAAAATGGTGTTGCTGAAAGGAAGAAAATAACCATTTTGGAAGCTTCTCGTGCCATGCCTTATGACTAAGGTCTTCCTAAGTTTCTATGGGGAGAAGTTGTCAACACCATTGTGTATGTTCAAAATAGATGCCCATGTTCCGCATTGGATTCCAAAACTCCCGAAGAAGTCTTCTTTGGTAAGAAGCTTGATGTTTCTCATTTTAGAGTTTTTGGAAGTCCCGTATATTTTCATGTGTCGAAAGAAAAGAGAAGCAAGTTGGCTGCTTCTGGAAAGAAGAGAACGTTTGTGGGCTACAATGAAACCTCGAAGGCATATAGAATCTATGTGCCTGGTCAAAGAGAAGTGGAGATATGTCATGATGTCACCTTCGACGAAGACGCTGCCCTCAGGAAGGTTAGAGATCTTCCTATCTCAAAGGAAGACAAAGAAGAAGAAGAAGCAGGAAGGCAGGAAGAACAGAAGGATGAACCGATGCCCGATGTTGAAGGTCAGATGGATCCTATAGATCCACCTTCTTCAAATAAAAGGAGACCCTCATGGCATAGAGACACTCTCAAAGATGCCGAGAGACATATTGCTCCAAGGGGACCATTCCGTGAAAGTAAGAAGTCGAATAGGTACCAAGGGTACCTAGCAACCATGAGCACCATTGTACAATCAGAGTCTAGAACGTTTGAAAATGTTGTGAAGCATCAAGTTTGGAAGGATGCTATGAATGAGGAATATGAGTCGATCATGAAAAATGGTGTCTGGGATGTGGTCCCTAGACCGAAGGACATATTTGTTGTCACCTCGAAATGGCTCTACAAGATCTATGGCATTGAGTCGATGGAAGTGTTGAAAAATTCAAGGCAATATTTGTTGCCCAAGGCTTCTCTCAAAAGGAAGGCATAGATTATGATGAAATATTTGCACCTGTTGCCTGCTACACCACCATCCGATCGATCATTGCCCTTGTTGCATCGCAAGGATGGATGTCAAGACTGCCTTCTTACATGGCTCAATCAAGGAAGAGGTCTATGTGGAACAACCTTTGGGGTTCGAAGTTCAAGATAGAGATACATATGTATGCAGGTTGAAGAAAGCCCTCTATGGATTGAAGCAAGACCCCAAGGCTTGGTATGAGAGGATTGATAGCTACTTGATGAAGTTGGGCTTTACACGAAGCGATGTTGATCCAAACCTTTATTTTAAGGTTGATAATGACAAGCCTCTCACTATGGTTCTCTATGTGGACGATTTCTTCCTGACAGGTGTCGACCCTCTTATTCATCAATGTAAGAGGGAGCTAGCTTCTAAGTTCAAGATGAAGGACCTAGGACTGATGCACTACTTCCTAGGGCTGGAGGTCTAGCAAAAGCCAGGTGAGATTTTCCTTTCTCAAGGAAAATATGTTGTGAAGCTGTTGGAAAGATTTGGGATGGTAGGCTGCAAGTCTGTGACTACTCCGATGGAACTCAACTTTAAAAAGTTGCGTGGAAGTGTTGTTGGGCCTGATTTGGGAAATCCTACCGAGTATCGTCAACTCGTAGGGGCCCTGATGTTCTTAGTGAACTCACGTCTGGACATATGTTTTGCAGTGAACACGTTGAGTCAATACATGGTCGAGCCTCATCACATTCACTAGATTGGTGCCAAGAATCTCTTGAGATATCTCTATGGCACAATCAACCATGTGCTAAGATACACTATCGGGAGCATGTGGCTCCATGGATATACCAATGCCGACTGGGCAGGCAGTGTGGTGGATCGTAAGAGCACATCTGGATGTTGCTTCACCTTAGGCTCTGCTTCGATCTCCTTGATGAGTAGGAAGAAGAAATCGGTTGCTTTAAGCACCCTCGAGGCCGAATACATTGCAGCAAGTATGGCCTGTTGTGAAGTTGTTTGGGCATGTGCTGGATACCACCGTGATTCTTTGCGACAACCAAAGTGGGATTCGTCTTTCTGAGAATCCAGTGTTCCACAACCGATCCAAGCATATTGATATCAAATACCACTTTGTCCGGGACATTATAGAGAGAGGCGTCATAAGGCTCCATCACATTGGGACCAATGAGAAGGTCGCAGCTATTCTCACAAAGCCCTTGGGGAAGGTCAAATTCTTAACCTTCTGTGAGAAGCTTGATATTGTGGACAAACCCTATTATGAGGATCCCTCTTGAGTTGGACTATGAGCTCTGGGAGCTCCAGGGGGCTTGGGGATAGCTGCTTGGAGCTATAAGCAACCACAGGGCTAGGTTCGCCTTACCTTGTTGGTGTGTTATTTCCCCACCGTTATGATATTGAGTTGGTTCACACTCTCTTTGATCTATGCCCCACATGCATCCTAACCATGTAGTCCGAAACTCATGGGAAGTACCTCTCATCTGGCCAATGAGTTGGGAAATGAGGATAGAGACCATAGCATTACCGATGGATGCATCGCGTATTGTCGTACTCTCTATGTCTAGGATGGGTTGTGTTCAACAACTTGATCTAGGATCAAATCTAATTGAGGTTTTTACCTCTAAACTGACTTCAGGTCAGTGGAGAGAGGCAAGGTCTTTGTGGCTTAACTCTCGATCATATCTTCTTCATTATTTCTTCTACAACAGAGCAGAGCCGGCAAAGTACAAAGACAGTAGGTTGACACAAGATTGCAAGATGATATATGGAGTACATGAAGGTACCAGATGACAGGATTGCACAGGTTGACAGATGGATGGACAGGTGTTCTCCCTAGTTGAGAGGGAGTGTTAAATTTGGCAACTAGGGCCAAACTCCATGTTGCACTGCTCATATGATGGAGATGATATTTTGTTGGATTCCTCTTTCCAAGAGGTGCAAGATTGATCTAAAAATCATCTTGTTTGGATGAGCAGAAGTTAGGATTTTGAATTTATTTTCCCACACATGTGCATTTTGTCAAGGTCGCTCAGAATTGTAATGTAGGCTCACAAGCCTCAAAAGATGTGTAACACACCGTCAAAGTTGGATATAAAAAGGAGAGACATGATCCTCATTTCATCATTCACTCATCTCACACATCTCTCTCTCATCTGATTGGTTCGTACAAGCCAAAGAAGCTTTCTCTATCCTTCACACATGTGGATCAGCAGCAGAAGATTTCACATTGTTTAGGGCTTTTTTGGACAGCATTGACCAATGTTGACTTTGGGTCACTTGTCATTTGACTTCAATTTTGGGTCAAATTTCTGATTATGAGAATCCACAACTGGAGGCACAGAAACTAAGGAGAGGCTTTGACTTTGACTGTTGTTGACTACAGTGTTGACCACAGGTTTCACTGTCGATTTGACCATAGACTTTGACCACTGCATTGATCAGATTTCATGATTGTTTTGGGTTGTGTTTGACTATGATTGGAAGCTGAGTTTGACTGGGTTTGACCGAGCTTCATTAGAGGTTGATTTGATAGTTTGACCAGCTATGACTTTGCTAGCTAGGGCATTCTGTTGACTGTTGTAAATTATACTTTCTCTCTCTGTTGAATTTGAAGAATAATAAGAAGATTTGATCAGAGGGTTTCCCCGCATTGGGTTTTTCCCTAGTATCAGCCAAATTATTGTGTCTCGTCTTGGCTTGTCTTCTGTCAATTTATTTATGTTTTATCAGCTTTTACTGTCAACGTTTAAGTGATTGCATATCTGGAAATTGAATTGGGCTAATAAGAAAGATTAAAGTAAATTGCTCTAAGCATAGAACATACCATGGTTAACTAAAATTAACATCTTCACTAAGACTTACAGTTGTTAGTCCTGGTCTAGTGCATGATACACAAGGAAGAGAACCATAACCATTTCTTCTTTTATCCAGGCTCCCTCTTTATCTAGGGAGATCAACTTCTTCTTTTAGGTGTTGGAGAATCTTTCATGGCTTCCATCCTTCTCATCATACTTATCAGCTTCTCATCTTTATGGTGTAGTTACACAGCTTTAGACAGCAAGCACAACCAAAGCTATAGAAGCATAAAGTTAGCCATATCAGAATCACATAGAAGCTTTTTCAACTTATTCATATTAGATACCCAAACAGGAGACAAATACTCTTCAACATTTTTACTAGGGACTTTTATCATAAACCCTACACTACTTCACAATGCCTTTCATTCTATCTAGGGTTTCAATGTTTCTTTCAAAGGTATAATATACCTTGCTACAACATTTAGTAAATCCTAGAACCAATATATATTTACAAGATATCTAACAACCTTTAGAATTCACATGTTAAACTTAGACTTTCCACTTGGGGTTCATACAAATCCTAGATTTCAGACAAAAGAGTCAATCAAGATTGTTTACAGCTCAAACATTGTCTTTCCCTAGAGTTAGTTGCATACCCTAGATTTCAATTATCAAAACACATCATGAAGAGCTTCTACTAGGGTTTAATGTAAATCCTAGAATATAGTAAACACATCGTGAGTAACTTCTACTAGGGTCCGATGTAAACCATAGATTTTCCATTTATAAATCCTCAGCATACATACTAGAGAATTTAATCATTGCAAGGATTTATTTATAGACCCTAGACTTTTCAATTATCATCCTAGCTCTTTCAAACTTTGACTAAGGTTTGTTTCCAAACCCTAGATTCTTAGGACCATTAGAAAATAGGTCAACACACATATCTAGGAGATCACCATTATAAGCACATCATATAATACATTAGACATATATATATTGTCCTAGACTAGGCTAGGGATTCAATCAAGAGAACATATACCTAAGGTTTCATTCTGAGGACTTTTCATAACAAGGATTTTACCTATTAGACCTAACCAAAACCTAAGGTTTCGGTCCATTGTCAAAGCAAACCCTTATTATATCAGACTTCAGAGGTTCAGGATTTCGAACAACATCATTTTAACGCAAGCAAGTCTAGAGCTTCCATGATCATATCAAAATCCCAACCTCTACAATATCAAATACCAACTTCTTCATAAATACCCCTAAATAGATTTAGGGTTTCACATATTATCAACATACCCTTAGGTTAGGGTTTTATAGAGAACCTCCTTAAGGTTCTATTTATATAAGCAGTAAGAGGTGTATAAGGTGGGTAGATTCATCAGGTGATGAATCATCCCAAACAAGAATCCCTTTAAGATTTACTAGAGCTAGACATAGCAACAGTTAGTAACATAGAGATGGGTATTTCAAAGAGAGTAACAAGACTTTATATTTTAAAACATACCTTTAATTCTTTGACAAACCTTTTGACTTGTGTGGCCTTCTTATTTGATCCTTCAAGCCTTCTCCCTGATTCTTGAACATCCAACAGATTGATTCCTAGACAAGGAATAGAGGTAGACAAGTGATTAGTATTTAATATAATCAAAATCTTAAATAAGTGTATTGAAACATACAAAGTTCCTTCTCAAGTTAAATATTCCAGAAGACTTGAAATATCAAGATATCCATTGAGAATACAAATATTATATTAAAATGTATGATGAATGAGATAATTGAGAATTACAAATGAGGCCTGCTTATATAACTAGACCGGTGCCTCTTCACGAAAGGTCATGCCTTATCAGACATGCCCTTTCAGCCTAATTACTAATTAACTAATTGATCATTATTTACATTATTTTATTCATTAAATTGCCTTCCTCCTCAAAAAGCTTTGTCCTCAAAGCTCGTTGACGAAAGGCCTCGATTTCTTTTCCTGCTACGAACATCTTCTCGTCTCGGGGCAGTCATCTTTGTCGATACAAGTTAATATAATCCTCTAAGTGACAAACAAAACTGTCACACTGAGAATGGATCGGACCATCCTAAATCAATCTTCTGTGGAATCTTACAATGACTGGCAACTTGTGACGACTTGTTATCACATGAGTGGATTGCACCGACATTAGTATTCTTCGAAATATCAGCTTGTTTTTGTTCTGAATACGTAGCTCGATCGAGTTGTCTACTCTCGCGATTCGGATGTCGATAGGGAATTCTAGTGATTTGAATTTCCCTTATGTTGTTTGTGTCGTTTTCTGGATTTGTGTTACTGACTGGATCATTATTTGATCTCTTTTCATCAACATGAATTTCTACATTCGATGGTTTCGACAATTCCTTTTCGACAAGCTGTTGCACCTTGTTTTCTAATGACTTCTTGTCTTTCTTTAGCTTCTTAATTTGCGTTAGTAATTTGTTGTTGTAGTCCTTGAGGCGAGCAACTTCTTCATTCTTGTTAGTGGTGATTTTGTCAATTTCCTTTTGCATATTTTGGATCGTCTTTTTACTTTCTTGAAGAATTACTCTTGAAATTTCTTGTATGTCTTCAGGCGCACTGAATTTGGCTTCAAGTTAACGTCTTGTAGCTTTTTTTTCTTCTTTCTGTAGGAGAATATTAAAAACTTCTTTTTCGTATTTAAGATAAATGACCCTAGGGTTTCCATCCATGGTGAACCCAACATAATGTCACTATCGTTAAAAAATAAGGATTTCATGGTGAATTGCGAGATAAAAGTATAATCCCCAATATTAAGTTGTAGATTATTTATGTCGTATTGTTTGTCGCTTGTGTCAACAAAGTTTGTTTCAATTATATTCGATTCAGGAATCATTAACTGGTTAGCACATTTAGGACTAACATAATTACTCCCTTCCGTAGGACTGATAGAGATTATAACATCTCTTCCTGCAAGTGATCCTTTGATTTTAAATAGTGTATCAACACATTTACTAAAGGTTTTAGGAAATCTTTCATTACTAGTTTCCATTTGACTTCGTTGATAATTTCGTCCACAATACTTTAACTGGGGGGTTTATATATATAAACAAATTTTGGAATATGATATTGTATTCCCCTTTTTATATATCATTACCTTTTGAATATTTGTTTATTTAAATAATCCCTTGCACTTTGTACTTCAAACTTCTCTTTTATATATATAAAGTGCACTTCACTTCTCATATATATATATATCGTTTGAATAGCTTTGATTTTATAAACCTTCAATTTAACTTTTAGCTCACACATTTTTTTTTTATTAATAAAATATGTGGTCTTTTCTATTTTGAAAAATATATAACTTGATATTTAGGCTACCACACTTAGTGCCCTTCCCATATATACAGTGACTTTATAACTATTATCCACAATGCTCTCTTTTAATTTATCGTTTATAGACCTTTATCCTTTATAAAAATATTATCTTTTCTATTAACCCTTGTTTTTAAATATGGTCAAATGTAATCTTAATATATTTTGTGGTATGTAATCTTAATATTTGTCTTGATATTGAACTGATACGACCTGCCTTGCCACCGATTGGGTTGTCTTGAAGTTGGTGGCGCAGTTCTTTGTTATGGGTGGTACCTTGTATGCCCAGGATTCAATTCTGTAAAGGTGGCAGTGGCAGGGAGGGAGGGTATGCTACAGCGGGGTAGAGAACAATGTCGACGATGAAGCGGTTTTGTGTGACAACAATGAATGTGTGACAACGGTGAAGGACTGGTGCTGACTACAATGACAGTGGCTTGGCAGACATCAATGGTGTGGTCAGAGTGATGTGTGAGGACGATGGCTAATTGACATAGTGACGACATCGAAACGAACAATCAAACGTTGATACAGTGGATAATGGATTGTCATGCCACTGCATATGGTGGGCGGCCAGTTGGGGATCAAGGATGGTGTGCGCTGAAGAGGGTGGGATCTGTTGGATGTTGTGGAGCTGTCTCCGAACGTTGATGGTGGTTGAACAACGGAGATCTGACGATGCAGGAGGCGGGCTAGCCAGGCACAACATCGGGTATGTGTGTGCGGGCCAGGTAAGTTTATTTTTATTTATATGATATTTTTTTTATAGGTTTTTCTTTAAAAGAAATTATATAACCTTTCTGCTTTTTTTATTTTTTTATACTTTTTTTCACCTTTTCTAATACTTTCTCTTTTTGTTACTTTTTATTTTTCTAATATTTTTTTCCTTTTAATTTTTTCCTCTCTTTTATATTTTTTTCTAATTTTTTTTCTTTTTTTTATAAATATATTAGACTCCTTTTTCTTTTTCTTTTTTTCTTTTCTTTTTTTTATTTTAATGGCCAAGGGCCTCTGACGAAATCAGCGAACGAAGAAACTCCAAATGTGTAGCGAAACGCTTCAACAGCAACAACGTTGACGAATTTTTGATGGCCAAGGGCCTGGATCGGAGAACGTGGCTCTGCACAACTGTGAGCGGCCAGAAGATCGAACTGCTCCAATACCAAATGAAGCAAACAAAGTTCCTTCTCAAGTTAAATATTCTAGAAAACTTGAAATATCAAGATATCCATTGAGGATACAAATATTATATTAAAATTTATGATGAATGAGATGATTTAGAATTACAAATGAGGCCTGCTTATATACCTAGACAAGTGCCTCTTCACGTAAGGTCATGTCTTATCAGACATGCCCTTTCAGCCTTATAAGAGGTGTATAAGGTGGGTAGATTCATCAGGTGATGAATCGTCCCAAACAAGAATCCCTTTAAGATTTAGTTGAGCTAGACATAGCAACAGTTAGTAACATAGAGATGGATATTTCAAAGAGCGTAACAAGACTTTATATTTTAATACATACCTTTAATTCTTTGACAAACTTTTTGACTTGTGTGGCCTTCTTATTTGATCCTTCAAGCCTTCTCCGTGATTCTTGAACATCCAACAAATTGATTCCTAGACAAGGAATAGAGGTAGACAAGTGATTAGTATTTAATATAACCAAAATCTTAAATAAGTGTATAAAGACAAATAGAGAGAATAAAATACTTATCTTGAGGAGTTGTTGTGGGCTCCCTCCCAAGCTTGAGGGAAAACCTAAAACTTATAAAACAAAGAAATATATTTCCAAGATGTTAAACCTATACTACATAAAATATACAAATGAAATATAAGAGAGAAGGGCATAGTAGTGCAAGTCCCTTAAATCTTCTTCGGGCTTTCCTTTCTTGGGGGATGATGTTTCTTCAGCCATGTTATAGCATGATCTCTGTCTCTTTTCTTGCTCCTAGGGTTGTCAAGGCAATCACTCCTATAATGTCCCATCTTGTGACAATGATAACACTCAATTTTGGATAGATCGTCCTTCTTCTTTGGTGCTTTCTTCTTTAATCTTCCTTTATGATGAGCAACATAAGCATTTGAAACTTCTTCATTGTTGGTTACCATGGAGACTCTTAATTCTTCTTGACTGCATGTTGTCCATAGCTCCTCAAAGATGGGTGTTTCTTTCCAGTTGTTGAGAGCTGAAGCAAAGGAACCCCAAGAAGGTGGTAGTCCCAAAATAGTTGTAATCACTAATTCTTTATCTGGTACTATTTCATCAATGGCAAGAAGCTCATCCCTTATCCTTGTTATCCTCACAAAGAAAGAGGAAAGAATATCCGCCTTTGTCATCTTAGTAGTTCTTGGTTCATTCTTTAAACTTCCCACTTTTCCAATGTTTTTTATGGTGAATAGTTTTGACAAGGCCTCATACATTTCATGAGCATGATTAATATTTGCTATGAAGGGGACAAGATTGTCCTTTATGCCTTCAACCATCAAAGCCATAGCTACTAATTCCAGTTCTTTGTACTTCACTCTATCAGAATCACTCGATTCTTTTGTAGGCCTTTTCATATTTCCTTTGGCTAAATCTAAAACCTTGTTCTTTTCAAGGATAATGTCAATCATTTTCTTCCAAGACCTATAATTTGTAGCTCCTTCAAACTTGTTCTCTCCCTTGAGAGTGTTAGACAGTTTCTTGAAGATAGTGAAGACTTCTTACCTCTAATGGAACTTCTTATAACTCCCCCGATCAAGTCCTCGAGATTGCCTTTTTCCTTCCTCTTTCACCAAAGCTCTGATACCATGTTAGAGAATCTGAAAGGCAGAAAAATCCTCTTGTTCTTGATTATTTACTTGTGACCTTCTTTAGTTCTTATTATGTTCTTCTTATCTTTCTTCTTATTAGTTCATCAAGCAAATATCAAAGCAAATACAGATATAGATCAAGGGCACCAAATGCAGGCCAGAAGCCAGGGAAAACCCAACCAGTAATTCTTCCTTCAATAGTGATTCTTGAGACTCTAGAACTTGACCCGGACTTCCTCCACACCGAGTCAACCTTCCTTGTGATCCTTCCTGAATCTGGCAACAATAGCAGCACTATGATGTAGTTTCTTGACCTGGAACTTCGACCTTGCTTCTTAAGACTTCGATCTAGCTTCATAGACTTCAATTTAGGCCCAATACAACTTCTCCAAGCAGCAAAACAAACTTTGACTTCCTCTTCTCTTGGCAACAGCACCTGAAGCAACAACTGTTGCAATAAAACTTTGAGAACTTCGATCTCCCAAACTATAGCTCGAAATGCAGAGAGAGTGGTGCCAAAATTCGATTTTCTTCAACTCTATAAGTGTACCCAAAAACGAATCCAGAAAGTCCTTCTCCTTCACTTTGCAAATTTCTCTTCTTGTCGCTTCCAAATGGAATTTATGTGTTGCAGTGAGATGGTTCCTAGTGAGTTCGATTCCACTATATATAGAGGCTTGAGATGAGCTCGAATTTCTGGGCTTGAGGCCGACTTGATCACCTTAAGGCCAACTTGGTGTGGATGCTTCATAAATCATATTTTACTCAATACTTGACCTATTTGCATGTTTCAAAAGCCCAAAATGGATCAATTTAAATCTGCAATAATCCTATAGACTCAGAATAAAACCTAGAAGTCCACAATAGGGACTTTGACCTAAAATAAATATGACCCAAGCATAATACCATGCTTTAATAAGTCATTTAATAATAATATAAAATTTGTTTCTTTATTCTTTTGACAAGTACAATAAGTATTGACTCAAGTACAATTTATGAAGACCCAACCTAGTTACATTCTTCAACACAATGTAGTGTTCTTTCTTGATATCATCTTTCAGTGAGTTTTTTTCGACCACTAAATGCTTGTAGACAATGGCTTTGTGGTTTTACAGAAAGGGGGAACCCACTTTGTTAAATAATGCTTCTATGCCTGTGCAAGTTGAAATGTAATCTTTTTATTTTGAATAACATAAAGCTTACAATATATTTTTCGCTGGAAAAGAAACCAATGTGAGGATTGATAGTCTTCTTGCTTGCTATTTATTATGTACATATGAATGGATGTATGTTTAGAATTGCTGATGTCATTATTTACTTTGATACTTATTATAGCATATATTAATATATTATGTTACTTATAATGAGCATAGAAGATAACAAGAGTGTATGTGAAGTACATATGAATGGGTGTATGTTTAAAATTGCTGATGTCACCATTTACATTGTTTCTTATTATAGCTAACATATGCCTACATACAATTTTCAGATTCAGAAGTTTCCTAATTTAGCATGAATTCTCTTGATGAAAAGTGAATTTATTGTTTTTTTTACTAGGATGAGATTACCCAATGTTATCCCTGTAACTGTTATGATAAATGACCTTTTTAATTGACCATTTAAACGTGAATAGATGATGACTTATAAGAGAATTTACAAACCTCTCGCATCTTTTCGATTTGTTCTTTGCAACCTCCAACATCATTGTAAGTAACATCTGGCTTTTCTTCAACAGTCATCATTGTCACACTGGGGTCAATCTTAGGAGGCAAAGGGATCTGAATCTGATACTTATTGCGATCAACCCTACATAAAGAAAGAAGACCATTACATTGCGGACAAAACCCACAAGGTGCGACCTGAAGCAATCTCGAAATTTTTTTATGACATTAATGCAAATAACATAAAACATTAGGGCTGAAAACATAGCAATGCTTCACTAGGAAGCAATGTGATATCTCGCGTGTCAGCAACACTTAGAATTGATGGATAATATCACACTCAACTCTAAAGGAAACAAACTCCCTAGAAGACAAAGTGAACATAAAAGGATTGTTTAGTAAGGGAGATTTTTTAATAACTGACCCGACACGCATGCCTTCTTCAATATCAGTAGGGGAGACTTTATCACCCAGTCCAACCACAAACTGCATTCCCAAGAGACAACTTTGTAAATACTACATGCAAGTCAATGTGGCTTTCGGGAAACATTAGGTTTTGAATTCATAAGTTTTGTTGCGAGAAAAAGACTAATCACTGCAGCTATAGTTATAGTGTAAGAGTAAAGTAGCAGTTTTGATTCTTGCTGCACTTATAGGCTATAAGAGAATAATGACTTTACTGTATGATCACAACACAACCTGGAGAAATAGGCATACCTTGGCAATTTGTTTAACATTTATAACATACTTGGAATCATCAGTGTTTGGATTAATGATCTTCGTGCACCTCGCTACCTGGATGAAGAAACAAAACATATTCAGATCAATTAGATGTGACAGAGACTGATATGCTTGACCAATTTTACAAAAACAACATTCTGATTAATCAAACATAACGAAAACTGATGATGAACCACACTGGTTGGTTCGAAACGCGTCGACAACGCGTCGACATTGTTCACTGTAATGTGATTATTACCAAAAGATTTATTCATAAGAAAACTGATTTGTTTAACATTGTTTCGGGTAAATAAAAATCAATTAACACAAACATGATATGCATCTAAGATTGCCACATATATTGCTTGGACAAATCCAATCCTGGGTCTAATGTTCAACAATTGACCCCGAGACTAAGCTACTCTGAAGCAGGTCTGATATTTCAATGTTGGACCCCTTATCTGAATCTACTGAAAAATGTAAACTATAGTAAAAGTACAGGCTTGAGCCATAAAAGATATTACATTAAGAATCCATCTTGACCATTTTATTGTTTTCAAGGAGAGTAGCTGTCTTCTCATTCCTGGCCCGAAGGATCGTGCAGTCCATTCCACTGCTTTTCTTTTCCTTTCTCCTTTTGATTTATACCATCCATTCTCAGAGGATCCCGGAATAGGCTGCATTGAAACTGATGGGATCCCAAGTGGCCCTATTTAATCAACCACAACCAGCTTGTCTACAGAAAAGGGTTCCCTTTAACAGGTCCATCTTCTCCCCCTTCTGACACTCCCCGGGAAGGCTGTTAGGGAAGGAGGTAATCAGATGAGAGGGTGTCTCCTTTCCCCAATATGGGATAGCATCCCCACTCCCATCTTGAGAAACGTCAAGGACAGGAACAGTTTCAGCTGGATCAGGGTCATTTCAACCTGTCGCCAGGACCACACACATTTGGTCCTTCCCCAAGTCTTTGCAACCAGGGGAGTTTACAGGTCTTGCATTTTTAAGAAAAAAATTCTGAATCTTTCTTCAGGCAAAAAGCAGCCAATGTCTGCAGTCGAAACAGACCCTGCAACAGAAAGCAACATGTTTAAAATCCAACACTTGGGTTGAGCTGCTGTTCTCAGAATCCAACACATTTTTTTCAAAAAGGCCCTGGCTCAAATCAGCATTAAGATAAATTTGGGCAGCAATAGTGGCTGACATACCTTCATCCTCTGGGGTCATGGTAATAAACTTTCCCAAAGCATTACCATTGTCCCAATATAATTTCTGCTACAATATTTCAGAGGGAGATTGCACAACCTTAAGTAGATCAAGACTGATGAACGCATTTCAGTGTGTGGACTTAAGCTGGGTGTCCACGGCCTCGTAAAAAGGCATGCTTTGTTCATGAACCAGGGGCATTTGGCAAAAACTTTCAAAACATCCACACTTTAAGAATTTGAGAATCTAAGGAAAAAAAACTGCCATAGGCATGAATTGCCAACACGTCCTCTGAGGAGCCCGAAGATTTAGAAATCCAAGCTTGGAAGTCTTTCAGTTTTGGACATAAGCTGTTGAATCTATAAATCAGCCCATGAATCAAGTAGTATTTTTCTTCCTCCTTTACCTTTAACTTCAAAACCAGCAGAGGGGCAGCCTTCTCTATGCGCAGCCTTCTCTATGCAGAAGGATGAGCTAGATGGCTTGCCCGAAAACAAAAGATTTATGGAAGAAACAGCCTTCCCAAGAAAATAATCCTCCAGATGATAGGCTGCACCTTGAGACAGAACGTTCAGAATAGAGAAAGACAAGGGCAAAGTTGACGAGGAGGAAGCCACCACTCCTTGCAGAAATCCAGCACAATGATGCAAATATCTAGACTGAGACTTCAGCCATGCTCAGGCCTCCTCAGACGATGGGGGCAAAGCTGGCTGCAAAAAGCCATTCCTTTCTGAGAACAGCCACGCTGCTGAGACTTCACCGCGATTGGCCTTGTAGACGCAGCCCAATACTTACTGGAGGGAACCAGATGCAATGAAGGAGGAGCAGATAGTGCCCGGCAACTAGCTGCCATCTTGTTTAACAAGAGTTTGACGAAGCTCTCAAATACATTTCGCCGTTATTGATTCAGACATGAAATAGAATATACTTAGGCAGAGCTAAAATTGAAACTAACATAGATGCGATGCTATTGAACGGTGCCATGGTCGAGCTGTCAGGTGGACGGAATATAAAGCTCTACACAAGGTCCCTACCCAAACGGCATGTCTCAAAATGGATCAGAGTGGGTGCAGGTCCCAGGAGATTTTGCTGGAAAACCTACCCCTCATACATGGAAACTAACCCAAAGGAAGTCTGAGTTATGCCGTACATCCACCATCTTCTGGGCATGGGCATGGTTCTAGACGCAACTTCCCAAAATAAAAATAATAAAATAGAAGAATATGATGACCATATGATAAGATTCAGATATTGAGCAATTGCAGAGCTCGGCTAGGCAGGAATACTCTTCGAACAAAGGATTAACAGTAGCCAAAACATGTCATAGAGTTCATCATTGTATAGAGTTGACAATTGAAATACCTGGAGGGGCTGTTCCTCCTGCATCATTTGCTTGTCGGAAACAAGATCCCACTGACTAGGAGCAGCTAAGCCGGTGTCCGATTCTTTAATCCCTGTCAATACAACAACTTTCAAAATCACTATAATCTATCAAATCATTGAAGCTCGGCAGCCTGTCATGCGGCCGCGCTCATCTATTTAATCAGCAGAACCCCGAAATTTTCCTTATCTGGAACACTGAAAAAAGCACACAAAAAGGCTTAAAATTTCACACGTTTAACTAATCGTGTTTAAGGGTCTGCAAGGGGTATTCACCGCATAGATCGTTAACCTTCTTTGCCATTTCTTTGATTTCCTTCTCTGCTTTCTTTATAGCAGTCGAATAAGGACCCAAGCCCTGCGCAAAAATTAAACCCAAAATAGTCATCTCTGAGGCAAAATAACTAAGCAACAGAAAGTTATGAGTGACATAGAAGAAAGCATACATACATAGGTCTTGAGCAGAGCAATGTCGTCCTCGTCGAGAGGCCTGGGGTTCTTCTCCGTCAAGTCTTCCTCTGGATCGGGAGCCATGTCTTCAGGAAAATCTCCAAATCAAACTATGCGCTCCTGCTATCTTCTAAGTTTATTCAATGTTTAATGTTTACAAAGCCTGCATCTATCAAGGGTTTGTAATATTTAATGTATGTACCCCTGCGATCTTCTGTCAAGGATTTGTAATATTTAATCTCTACAATGTTTGCATCTGTTTCTTCGCATTCTTCATTTCATTTATTTTCGAACAGGACCGAGATCAGGTCAGTTTTCATTTTTCACACGGACAGCCACACGCAAGAGCTTCTCTAAATGCTGCAAGAATTTCGTTTCTCCGTCCAATGACACGATACATGTGGGGCTTGGTTCTTATTAGGTTAGGTCGAGAGTGAAAGTCACTTTGTGGGCGTAAGAAATGTAATAAAAATTGTTTTTTGACTGACAAGATCAGTCAAGCTTGTATAATTTTGGTGACAACATTTTGAAGTGGGTAGATTATTTTGAAAACAGCATCATGTATAACAGTATGTTGTATCTCAGTATCTTGTATGTAGATAGGAAGGTCATTTTTCTATTCAATATATTCAATCTGGCAGTGATCTAAATTCAAATTTAACCACTAAAAATAAATAAATAAAAATATTAAAATTAATAATTTTTCATTTATTTATATGTTTATGTTTTTGTTATCTGCATTTTTTATTTTCAATCTTAAACCTAGTTAAGAGAAACCTAAGCATTTTGTTGTGGCCACTTGATTGAACTTTTATTTTTTTTTACTTATTTGAGAATGGAGAACCTTGTAATAACTCAAGGAAGGTAATGATGGATGGTAGGAACACTTTTTTATTAATTGTAAGGTTATAATGGATGTATGGGGTTGTCTTTTGAGGAGAAATATTTTTATTTTATTTTTATTTTTATTTTTATTTTTATTTTTAAGGACAACTTACTTTGCCAAATTGGTATATTTTGTTTTGGGAACTATGACATTACTTTGTCTTAGGAGGTGAAGTTTTGATTAGTTTAGTGTTGATTGTTTTTTCTTCGTTAGTGAAAAGATCAATGCCAAGAATATTCTTTAAGAAAATCAATAAGCATTTTTCTTCATATTTATAAAGGTGATACTCTCTTTTATTCGATGATAATTATGTTTAACTTTATTAAACAGAGTGAGAGAGCGTTATGCGACAAATCTAGTATAATTTTTTACTTTTAAAACATAAAAGAAGGTTCCTAATACACCCAAATATTCTTTAAGCACAATCCTACCTAAGGGTGAACTAAGTAGATTCATTTATTGACCAAATACAAAGAATAGTGAAAAGACTTTATAATAAGCTAGATTGCTCAAAACATATCATTGTTTTGCTTTTTCCACACAAAGTAAATAATTGAAAATAACCATGACTTCGCAGTATGAAAATAAATAAATAAAAATTATTACAAAAGTCTTTCAAATAGTTTTGAAGTATTTTTTCATTCTCACTCAAAATGGCTTAAAAAGAGTCATTTGTTCAAATTTCCACATGGCACTTTATCAAGCAATGAGTCTCAATATGAATTGTTCAAAAATTCATGGGAGCAATGGCGCTAAGAGGGCCCAACAAAATTCCTATCATTGATAATTAAACTCAAATTAAAAGCATTTGTTCTCAAGAGTTGGGATGGGGCTCCATAGACTTAGAATACTAAGGAAATCAGAGAAGGGAAAAAAAATAGAGGAATAGTAGGTCAAGGCATGATTTTCACCATGCAAACACATATGTTGACCAAATGGCAAAGATACAACCAAAGGAAAACAAATGGAGGTTGAAATATTAGATGGTTCTCACTTACAAAATTCAAGGGGTTGAAATATGATCCGAAGAAACCCTTCTCATGTACTCTTCCTCTCATTTTATAATACTCTCACTTGAAACATAGAGCGGCCATCTAATCTAACTTCCTCGACCACTTCTTTCTTGGGGGGATTTGGTGGTAACAAAAATAACTTTATCTACCCAAGACTTCTTAGTCTTGAAGCAGGGTCATTATGATCTCCTCTTTCACTTTACTTTCAAGTATCTCATCGTTGATACTTTGTAGAATGTTAACCTTTTCTTACACAATGAGATGACCTCCATGTTATCCACTATGAAATTAATGAACTATTTTTTACCTCTAAATCATAGAAGATAGTGATTTTATGAATTCTAGTCCCTAATATGCCCTTACTTTCAACCAACGTAGTTTGAAGTTCTTCCTTTGCAATCAATTTCTCACCTTGAGTAAGGGTTGAGCCTTCAATCATTTTCATGACCTTGAATATTATGGAAAAATATATGGGACTTTATGATCTCAAGTTTATCATAGGTAGTGAACATCTCTTGAATAATTTCCATTTTGTTATTGCGACCTCACTTGATCTCAACAAGTCTACTATTAAATAAAAGATTATCTCTCGCGCTAAATTAGGACTTGCATATTTTATTTTCTCAATAAAGGTATCGAGATAGGATTCATAAAATGCTTCATCATTCATAAATTCACCTCTCAACATAACTTTCAGCCTAATGATTTCTCTAGTAACTACAAAAGCTTCATTCAAGATCCCCTGAAAATCTAAAGATAAAGTCACTCTCTCTTCAACATTACCTAAAATTGACTTCCTTACACCAAATAAATAACCTTGGGTGGCCTTGACTTAATTTGATTTACTATGACACTCTTCTTGAATTTCTCCAAGCCTTTGTGCAGTGTAAGGTTCAAGGACCAATACCTCTCCAACTCAACTACTGGGTTTCTCAAATCTTGCATCTCTTCATGTTGCTCATCTACAACATGTTCTGATAACTTACTAGTAGCTTGATGAATCTCGAGAGCGCCAAAATGCCTAATGTCTTTAACGTCAAATGGCATTCATCCTTTTTAATTACTTTCTCACCCTTAAGTCTTTCCTTGGCCATTAATAACTTCTTGTTGTGCTTTTCATCGTTAGAACAATGCATATTGATATACATATCCTCAAAAACTTGCATGCCTTATGATATCATCTCCTTTCACATAGTCTCAATAGTGTTTAATTGAGCAATACCCCCATGGCAAGCTCCATTTCATCATATTATAGTGCTCCATGATTTTTCAGGAAGGTCATTAAATCACTCAATGTTCTCTTCGTGTGATAATTGTTTTTCAATATTAGCATATATTTTCCTGTTCAAAGGGATGGGAATAAAATATTTCATTTCCATGATACCCTTCTTAAAGTTATTCATATCACCACCACTACCAACAAAAAATGAAGCATTCCTAAGAGAATGAGATATAGTTTCTCCCTTGGAATTGGAACTCACCTTCCCTCTCTAACAAGAAGGCCCATTGGTTTCATTTGACAATCCATCATATTTCATCATATTTTTCCCATTTCCTCTTCGTATTAATATTAGCATTTGAACTAATTATGGTTTGGGAATTCCAAGTAGGTTTAAGTTTTTCACCTTACACATGGGGGAGGTGGTTTGTACAACTCCACACTGTCTTGAACATTTCTCTCAACTATAGCATCCTTATTATCACCTCCCCCTTCCTTGAGAGTGATAAATTTAAGAAAACATTTCAAGTGATCTCTGAACAAATGCATAGGATCATATCATGGTACTAAAGGCATCTCTTTAACTTAAAGGGGTCCAACAATTACACTTGACATTTAAGTGGAAAAAGAAAACCCTTAAAAACCAAAAAAATGTAGATATAAATTGTTTCTTGATTTTAAAATGGGGGTAATCTCCCCATATTATGCATTTCCCAAATAGTTTATTTGGAAAGAATAAACCATAAATCATCATGGGTAGTGTTGTAATATTTTATAAAATTGCAAAAAAATTGTAAATGTTTCTTAAAAAAAAACGATTTGAACTTCATTATATTATGTTAGATCTAGAATTTTGTGATCCATAATGTAGATAAAAGTACATGTCCTGAGGATGAACCACATTAGTTGGTTCGAAACATCAACCTAATCCTAATGATGTGATTAATCTGAAAGTACTTTTATCTTCATTATATTCTTTATAAAGTTTAAATTTTTATTTTTGTAATGAAGTATTGACACCGTAATAAACAATGTGCACATTCCAAAGAGCACCAGGATGCTTGATCAAGATTAATGGTGGAAACATAATCTCGGGGCCCCCCAACCTCTCAAACTTTTAACGAAGGAGGGGGGGGGGGGAAGGGGGGTGTCTGAATTTTATCGGCAAGTGAAAACTACTTTTGCGATGTGGTGGGCATTAAGGTATATTCCCCCCCATGGTTCTTCCTTCCTAATGTTGTCGTTGGACCTATTGGAAAATTAAAGATTAGGGAAAGTTATATTCCATTTTCCATACATGACATTTATTTGTGATATTTGGTTCTTCTTTATTGTTTATTGTGCTTATATTTATCGTCAAATAAATGCCAACACAATACAGATCACAACTATAAGAGAGAGACACCAGAAATAGGCTCCAAGTTAGGGCAATACCCCTCAAAATGTGAAAACCCACGAGAACTTCTTCTTATAGAATCAAATCAAAGGAGACTTCCAAGACCAAACCCTAGACCTTTTCCTCCACCAATCAATCAACCATACTTCCTCCATTAGTTCCCTAAGAACATAGAGATCAGGACTCTTCAAGAGATAAAATGTAGTACCTTCTTAAACTCATATATGAGGTAACCATAGGTACTACACAGAATTATCCTCCTTCGCTAGCCTAGAAAACCTTCTTTCCACCTTCACTCCTCCTCCTAGCCCCAGACCCAAACTTAGACTTATGTGAGTTACTTGTCTTGCTAAAGAGGTCAAAGTGGTGTCCTTATATATCCTTTTCTTGTGGCCTTTCAAGACCTCTTAAGGCCGAATTTTAATTTGTTGGCCGACTTGATTTATTGGAGCATCTAGACACTTCTAAAATACAAAATAACATTTATTTCTTCAATACAAGTGCCCAAAAGGGTCTCTTACAATGTGACCTTGACTATTTGACTTATGTAAACCCTAAGAGCATGCAATGGAGGCTTGAACTAATGATAAAATGACTTAAGCATGAAACCCATGCTTCACAAATACATTTCCTTTGTCATTTTTCTTTATTATTTTGATATATACATAAGAATTACATCATTCACGAGTCAAATGACAACTACGAAGACTGAAACTAGTTGCATTCTCCAACACTCCCTCTTAACTAAGGAGGTATTCATAACTGACCAACCGGTACAGGGACAATACTCACTTTGAAAATTTCTCACAAAAAGAGTCAAATTGATAAGTTGTCTTTGTAAGCATCAACCTTATGATCAACCAACATTGTCTCTAAGGCCTAACTAGACATTATGTTGGAAGGCTTTATGTGTGACAACGCACTACCTCTAAAGGTTCACACCCCATCTGGATGTTTACAAGGTATTTCCTTTTAGGGCTATTCTTACCTTGGATTCCTGGCCCTAAATGCTCAAATAATATTGGTCCTCCTTGCCCACTCTTCTCTTGGACACTTGTCCTACCCTCAAAGAGTGTTAGTCTGTCGAACTTACTACCTATCTTAGATTCCAAATCCTTAAGGAGTATTGCTCCCTTTCCTTTTTTAGATGATAAATCCTCAAGGAAACCAAATATGCTTACTCAATCCTCCGGACACCATTATTTCCTTGTGCCTTTCACTAATACTTACGTCTGTTAATCCTGGTCTAGTGCTTGACACATAAGGATAAGAACTATCCACCATCACTGCCTCTCAAACAGGGAGGATATCCTACTCCTATACAAGGAGACTCCTTTTACTTCCTCTCGAATTTAGAGGAGATTCTAGACTTCTTTAAAGAAGTCATAACCAGAAGTTTTTCTCACTTGTCTTTTATTCAACTATCAGTTCCTCAAAGTTTGCATGGATCCCTCTTTCCTCTGCATCTCATTATACTGAACATTCTTCATTTCTGATATCATAAGTCAGAAATCCATCTTTTCATGACAAGTTATAGGTTATTGATCACTTTTCATCTTGTCTTCATTCATGAAGGCATTATGTTGAGCCTTCCCAAACTCCAAGCTAATCATAGTTTCCTCAAAAGTGATATTTCTTATTTTAGTACAAACTTTGACCCGTCAAGTTAACTTATCACACAACTACCTATCAGTCCCAAGATGATTACCTCTTGGTTTCACGGTTGTTAGGTACCATATGTTGACTTTTCCTCAACGTTCCATTTACACAGTTGAACTTTGCCTCAATTGACATCCTGTATTCCTGCAACATCCTCCCGGGTAGCAAAAAAAATGTGTTAACCAGATAACCAAAAAGCAGAGTTACAAGATTTTATCTTATGATGAATTTCTCATCATCAACTACCTCAATGTCCATCTCCATATAAATTTTCTTTCATATTAGAGTGCCAAAGGATCCAACTTGATTACCAAGCTACCATTCTTCTTCCAGAGATTATGTCAAATGTTGATCACTAATATATACCCATTATAGAAGGAAAATTATAATACTCTCAACCATTCCCAAGTAAGTCAATTTCATCCACTTTAGGTATCTTTTCATCAAACTAAAGATTCATCGTGCATGCAACCAACCTTTCTTATAGTATTATATGGATCATATTCAAAGGATACATAAAAAACATTGATCCAAGTGGATATTGGTGTCCACCCGCCTATTCCACTTGGACCCCCACCATTATTTCTTTTAAGTGTCCTTAATTGTAGCACAACTTACTATTTTTGGCCGTTTTTCAAGTCCTAAACGTCTGGAGCCGTTTTAATAGACTAAAAGAAGCTTTTATGGGAAACGAAGAGATTGAAAAGTGCCTAAACAATCTACTTGTTTGTTTTTTGCCTCCTCTTCTATATCTTCGAAGCAAGGTATTATGATAGCCAAACAAAGATCATATGAAAAAGTTGCGACCTCGGGAAGTTGACGTTCCAACTTACCCCAACGAGGCCCACAAGATTTTGGCGTTACATCTCTTATGGTTAGGTTTTTGGATGTTTAGGATTTCTCATTATTTATCAATGATAAAAAGGCCACTGGGACTCATTGTAACACAGTTCAGAGGTAAGTAGCCAACACATCTATTCGTAGAGATAAGCTACCATCGCTCGCTCGAGCTAGCTTATTTCCATTTTGAATGTAAGCATATTTCAGTTCTTTGATATTAATGAAATGAAGTTTTATTTATGTTGCATCTTTGTGTTTATGTTTATATTGATATTATGTTGTGTTCCTGTATAAATCTAGATCAGTGGTACCAGAGAGGTTTTCTCTTTCTCTGTTTTTCTTTGCATGTCCCCAACGAGGTCAGGGTATAAGGGGTTAGGGCTCGAACAGGTTGAACCTTTGCAAGACTAACCTTGCAAACCCTGACGAACTCCCATGGCGAAAGAAAATAAAGACAAGGGAATAAGAGATCCTTTCAAAATATTCCTAGAAGAAGCCCTCGAGTGACAAAGGAACACGATGATGGACAACTTTGCCCAGATGCTTTGGCGGTTACCCACGGACGATGCATATTCATCCAGTAGCCACTCTGGAGGCACCACCCCCTTTAAGGTACAAGTCAACTTTAACATTCCCATATTTGAAGGCCAGATAAATGCAAATGTCGTAGATAAATGGTTGAATCTATTAGAAGGATATTTTCTTGTTCATGATTTTTCCAATCAGGAAAATATTACTTTTTCACTCCTCAAAGCGATCCCCCACATAAAGGACTAGTGTGAAACCTACTGTGAGAAGAGGGATGAGAGGGAACCCTCACTGCTTTCAGCCACACCCACTTTGAATTATTTATGAGACGCCATCAAGGAGCAGTATTACCCTGTTGATATATAAGAAGATAAATAGATAAAGTGGACCACGTTGCGACAGGGAAGGGACCAAGACATGTCGGAGTTCACAAATATTTTTCATACCCTTCGCTCGAAGTTGGGTATCAAGGATTCTGAGTGGAATTTGGTACTCAAGTATTGTGGTTGTCTACACAAGTACATCCAGGACGATATGGAGTTCCTAGACATCTCTTCGCTTGGCACCGCCTATCGATATGTTATCAAGATCAACCAAAATTTTAAACAGAAGAAGTGAGACATTGGATATGTGAATCCGAAGAAAGGGAAAGACACCTCCAAACTCCAAAAAAAAAGGGCAAAGCCAAGGCAGGGCAACCCAGGACAACATGTTGAAGCCACAAGCAAAGAAACACACCACGAAAACAAAGAAGGACACGGGAAAGTGGTGTTTGTTCCATAAGAGCCCCACTCATAACACGAGTGAGTGTTGAGTCAAGCTGTCACTGGTGGCTGAGCTAAAGGCTTCCGAATCAGATATATATATATATATATATATATATATATATATATATATATATATATATATATATTTTTAATTTGAGTTAGAACCCAACAAGGGGAATGACAAAGGGAAGCATATTATTCATGTGGATCCCAGTGCCACTGTTGCAACCACCAAGATCCAGAAGATCGAGCACGAAGATCCAAAGGAGGTGGAGCACCTCTTCTACTCACATATGTGGGTGACGGTTCTTTGTTGCAGTTCATTATCGACAATGGGAGTCAAAATAACCTCATTTAAGAAGATATCGTGAAGCGGTTGGGCATACTAACCACACCACACCCGCAACCGTACACCATTGGGTGGCTTCACCAAGGACGAGATCTCTGCGTCAGCCAGCATTGATGCCTTCCCTATAGCATCAAGCCCTTCGCAAATGAGGTATTACTTTGAGAAATAAGTTATACAGGATATGAAAGGTAGCACTGCCTACCGCCATCTCTTTGATCTCTACGAAGCCATGCAGTAAGATCATTTCCCAGGCCATGAAGTTTATCTTCCTTATGATTCGTCATCAAGGAAAGAAGAAGATTGTGGCCACCTCCACGGCCTCCAAACAGGGCTCCTCCACACAACAACAACAAATGGACAAGGTCATGGAGGAGTACAGGGACATCTTCACCTCATCCACAGGCATACCCCTATACTGTCAAGTCAAGCACCCCATCGATATGACCCTTAGTGCGCTGCTACCCAATGGACCAATGAAGATGTCACTAATCTACCGACACTCTATTATGGAGATCGATGATATCACGAGGTAGATTTAAGAGTTGTTGAAAAAAGGCACATCAGGCCAAGTTCATCAACCTGTGGGACCCCGATCGTGTCAGTACAACAAAAGGATGGAACTTGGAGGCTCTGTATTAGCTATCGGGCGTTCAACAATGTCACTGTCTAGAATAGGTATCTTATCCCAGGGATTGATAACCTTCTGGACTAGCTCAAGGGTGCCAAATACTTCAAAAAGATTGACTTGAAGTCTAGTTATCATCGGGTACCAATTGAACCATCTAACGTGTGGAAGATCGCCTTCAAATCCAAGGAGGGTCGTTTCAAATGGTTGGTCATGCCTTTCAGGTTGACAAATTCCCCCGCAAATTTCATGCGAATGATCGATGACATCTTACAGCCCTTCACCAACTCGTTCGTGGTAGTGTACTTAGATGACATCCTAATCTTTAGCTGGAGTTGGGAAGAGCACATACACCATATCCGATCGATCCTCCAAACCATGCGACAACACAAATTGTGTGCCATTTTGGAGAAATGCACTTTTGGTATGACCCAAGTTCAATATATGGGGAACATCATTGATGAGCAAGATGTGCATGTGGACCGAGCCAAGATACAAGTTATTCGGGATTGGCTAGCCCCAACCAATATAATAAAGCTCCGCAACTTTCTGGGTGTTACCAATTTCTATCATAGGTTCGTGTTGGGATTTTCTCATATCACTTGGCCTTTGAGTAACGTCACCAAGGGTGGAGTGAAAGCAAAGGTATTTTGGTTTGAATCCCAAAATAAGTCATTTTTCAAGTTGAAGCATCACCTATACTCTGCACCAGTGCTCACATTACTAGACCTGTAACAACCATTTGAAATTTAGATGGACACCTCTTACTATGTTATTGGTGCAGTTCTTACCCAGCAGGGGCATCCGGTGGCATATCACAGTGAGAAACTTTCAGATGCAGTCCAAAAGTATCCCACTGATGACAAAGATATGTATTCCATTGTCTAGTCCTAGCGCCAATGGAAGCATTACATTATGGGAAATGAAATGGTCATCCACACAGAACACCAACCCCTGCATTTCATACAGGCACAAGGAAAGTTGCAAAACGATTTCCATCATAAATGGTCCACATATCTGCAGCAGTTCCATTTGAACATCAAGTACAAGGGAGAAGCATCAATAATGTTTCTAACTGTCTCAACCGACCACCGGTTATGGTACTAACCACTGTGCTCGACTCTTGTGAACACGATACTTTGGGGTGGCCGCATCTTTACAAGGGCGATCCAGAATTCAACAACACATACCATATGCTCCTAGAAGGCAAGCAAGTTCCAAATTTTCACCTCCAGAGTGCACTATTATGCCACCCGGGACACCTCTGTGTTCCTTCAAGTGAGCATTCCAAGATGATTTGGGAGGCACACTACAGTTAAGTCGTTTGAAATTTTGGAGTAGAGAAAAATATTACAGTGTTGCGAAAGTATTTTTATTGGCCGAACCTTCGACAAGATGTTAGGAAGTAGATCAGATAATGCACTTCCTGCATCATTGCTAAACCGACAATCATGAAGCAAGGCATATGTACTCCTCTACCTACTCCTAGTTAACCTTGGGAATCCATCTCCATGGATTTCGTGTCGGACCTTCCTTCTATTAAGCACGACAACAACTGTTTTTTCGTGGTCATCGACAAATTCTCTTAGATGGCCATTCTAGTGGGCTGCAATAAAAGTATCATAGCAGAATCCACTGCTAAACTCTTCTTTGAACGAGTGTGGGTACACTTTGGGATCCCACAGTCCATTATATCAGACTAGGACAACAAGTTTCTAAGTACATTTTGGTCAATCCTTTGGCCGACGTTGGATACCAAGCTCATTAAGTCCACAACCTTCCACCCCCAAACTGATGGCCAAACAGAGGTCGTCAATAGGATGATCGTGCACATTCTACGCATGTATAACTCAAAGCATCCACACACATAGGATGAAAGCCTCCCCTATGTCCATAATAGCTACAACATAGCTCTCCATAACTCAATTGACCACATCCCATTTAAGGTGGGGTTGGGATTCCAACCACTATGTCCCATTGATGTGGCCATACCATTTGCAGCTACTCAGGAAGATTCACCTCATGTCCAGTCTAAAGCCGACAGGGCTAACAACTTCATTGAGCGCATTTAGCACATCCGTCGGTAGGTCCATGACATATTGGACAAATCCAAATGCTAAGTACAAGCAATGCCAATATCAACATCGAGAGTGTTAGCACAGTTCTTTGCTAAGTCATGAGTCCAATCCATTTTAATTTTTTTTTTTTAGGATTGGACTTTGTAAATTTCAAAAAAAAATTGGTCGCTACCGAAATTTATGGTAGTGCCTGTTTTAGCCCTTTTCGAACGGTCTGTTTTAATTATGTTTCTGTCTGTTTTTCTTTAATCCAATGCTACCAAAAATTTCGGTAACTTCCCTTGTTTAAAAAATAAATAAAAGAAAAAGCACATCTGCTTTGTTTCAAGCCACGTGTTTTTGTTTAAAATATAAATTAAATATTTTTATTATGATTTAAATCACGCGATAGGAGTGGTATGTGGTCAGTCATGTTAAGTTTAAGTCGTGGTTATAGGTGTATTATCTAGGTGTCAATCCGCAATAACACAGTCAATCGTTGATCTCACAATGTCCGTCAGCTGAGTTGGTTCAATTTCATGTCAAAGTACGTGATATCGATTAGAAAAGATCGTGGATCTGTAGTCTTAATGTAATGACTGTTTCGATGGTCATGCATAGATGCTGCCAGAAATTTAGGCCAATAATCAGCATATAGTGGAGGTGACTTCCAGTCACATATCTGCTTATTTCAAGCCACCTGTAGCATGCCATCTGAAGCTACACAACCAACTGAAGACTATAATTGCTATCACATGGTGCATACTATGGTCAATAATACTTACCATAATGAAAATCTATTGCACAGGAGGGTGAACCATTGCAACTGATTTAAACCACCGAGAAAGAAGGAGGACTATCAGTTGTGAGCTTAACTGTTGAAGTACGAGTTTTCTAGAGTGCAGCTTGAGGAAGGAATCTTAGATTTCAGACAAGATCTCATAGGAAGACACAGCAACACCTATTAGGTGAGCTCTTCTAGCTTTAACACCTATCAGATTTCAGTAGACAAACTTATTAATTATCGAAGACGACTAAAAGAGGAGGAAAGCTAAAACGAATTGAACCACAAGGTGTTGACCTAGTGGATGCAAATTCAAATGTGAGAAGGTTTTTTGTTCAAGCAAGGTGGTATTCTCTGTGCTTAAGAATGAGAAGCTCTCACTTAGGAGTAGCTCAAGAGTTTGCAAATTCTTTCAATGGACAGGAAGCCACCATCTATGGTCTTAAATTGCAAGTATCAACAAATTCAATTGTTGAGGCATTCAAGCTTCCACAAGAAGGAGAAAGGTGGTTTAAAGGTGAAGTCATCACTAGAGGAGACCTCAAAAGTTTCCTCAAAGATGGACACAAAGATCGTAACTGGGCTAAAGGAATTCCTAGCAGCTACCTAAAAAATGAATGGGCAGAAGTTGTTAAACTCATCAAGATTTACCTCACTTGTGAAAGGAGGTATATAATAGTGTTTCTTTATCATATGATATTTATGTTTAATGTTGCAGGTATGAAGACCCTCAACTTGCCATACTTTTTGCTGAACATTCTGAAAAAGATGTTAGCCAGGATTCAAACACACACACTGCTACTTCAGAATACAGCTTGTATCATCAAGCTCTCATCAAAGTGTTAGTTGAAGGGGAGTTCAGGAAAATAAATCAAACATGGGACCATTTCTTGTTTTACAGGGTAGGTCAACCTGCACCTGCACCTCCATCCTCACAACAACACCCTCAGCCTGCAAAAAGAACAAAGAGAAAGGCTAAAAAGGAGAATATCCATAAGGCCAAGAGCATAAAAGAAAAGATTCCTTCCGTCAAGGTTGAGAGGAAGTCGGAGAAAGGAGAGAGTTCATCAATCAATAAACCAAGTCCATGAAAATGGTGCCTCCCATTTCTCCTTTTCCTGATGTCTATACCAGAGCTCGAAGAGGAAGGTCTGCAACTACAGATAAATCTAAAGCACAGGTGCTACCGGAAATTCCGGAAGCATACATTTAACAGAAAATGCAGAAAGAGTTTCATCCCACAAAGTCTAATGAAGAGCTCCTCAAAGATGCAGGGTATGAGATCAGTAGCAAGTAAAAGAAAGAGGAGGCCAAACCTAATGCTGGTACCAGAAAAAGACATACCATAGACAGCAACAAGTTCAGGCTCAAGTCTAAGGCTCTGCACAATCCAAGTTTATTGATAGAGATCATTGATGTAGAAGTAAAATTTGAAAGTTTAAAGACAAATGAGTCAAAAAATAAAGATAAAAAAAAACCCCTTCAGAGCAGCAAACAAAACCTAAAAAAAAAGATCCAAAAGGGTTCAAAGAAGGAAAAGGTCACTGTCAAAGAAGCATCCACAAGAACCACAAGATCAAAATCAGCTCTTGGCAACAAATCAGACTTGGACAAGCTTGTTGAAGCTGCAGCCCACATGGAAGAAAGGTAAAAATGTTTCCGGATAAAACACCTTTTTGCTTATCAAGTGCAATTTTGAACAACAGCTCAAATTTCAAAGAGTATAAGTCCGCACAGGTTTTTCAGTGTTTTCTGTGCATTTTTTAAAAATAAACAGAGCACTACCAGAAATTCTGGTAGCGTTACAATTTTTGCGCAGTTACAGGATTTTACCAGAATTTACGGTAGCGCCTGTTATAAATGATTTTTGAGACCTGTCAGCAAAATTTCCAAGCCAGTTCAGGAAAGATAAGAACTCATAACCAAATGGATATAACAAGTGATGGCGATAAGTGGTTATGAGATTGTTGGAGGTCATATTTAATGAAGATACATGGTTATTTAAGAACCAAAGTCACGAGGAGACAAATCATCAGAAAAAGGGGCAACATGTCAACATACTCACTAGTTCAGCCCATATTCCCTTCTCTTCTTTCATCTACATCTATCCTTTCAGTTATATTTTGATGGGATATGGTTTTAATGTCCTATGACACCTGTGTTGGTGTGTTTGGTGCACGAATGTACCAAAACACACTTGCTTAAGAGGGGTGTTTTTTTCCCTCTTAAGTTATTGGTCACAGGCAGAAAATAAATCGAGTTAAGCAAGTTAGTGGAACATGCTAAAACATAAACATACTAGATAGAGAAATATCATGCATACTCAAACATAAAAACTAAACTAAAACTAAAACAAATAACACAAAAGCTCTAAATAGAGTCAAACAACTTCAATAATCCAAACGAAGACGCTTACGTCCCCTCTTATTGAGTGATGGTAGGAAATGAGGATGAAACTTTAACCCACTTACCAAGGGGTTCTTGGAACTATGGAACTCCAAGTCCCGATGCAAGGATGTATTTACTTCCGAGCTACCTTGGCGCAAAGTCTCCCTCTCTCTACTATGGTGGACTGGAGTTGTTGGATGGCCAACAACTGAGTCCCCTCTATCTCTGCTCCGTATCACACACTACTGGTATTGCTTGGGGCAATTTTGGCCAGCACAACAATGTGCTTTCCTATTTTTCATCTCTTGGTGGCATTTTATAGGAGAATTCAAATCCTCCTTTCCTCTCTTGGTACATTGTGGATGGTGACCTAAGATGGGAGGGTGATTCCATTATGTGCCACATTTATTCCATTGTGTGCTCCTTTGAGGTCCTAAGGAGGCTTGGGAGGTTGTCCTTAGGCGGCCTCAAGCGTGGGATCAATGTCCTGGAGTGTGCCTTGTGGTCCCGGAAAGTGACTCCCGCCACTCTCAGGACCGCGTGGATTTTTGAGAAAAGGCCACACAAAGGCGCACTTATCGAAGAATTCTACACGCAAAGGTGCATTTGACTAGTTCTTTCTGTGCGCAATTTGATTTTTCCTTTAAGACCTTAGAGATTTTTAAATACTTCAGATTCTCTAATGTCTCTCAGCCTTGTAAATCCTTCTGCTTGACATTAAATAATGTCATCTTTGCTTGTTCGATTTTCCAGTGATAACAATTGCCCCCTAATGTGTGAGGTCTAGGAAGAACTGTACAGCCGAAATACATTATAGTTTATTTTCTGTGTACTGTGAGGAGAGAGAGAGAGACCTGCCTGTAGCTCAGAGTTGGAGACACCCTGCACTGGGTCGAAGAGTGACCATGTCCTGTGGGATCTCTGCAAGCAATGGTATAATACAATATATACAAATTTTATACGAGGTGGGCATGTCCCATGCTCATGATGCTTTGGCTAGTTAAACAAATCTATGTGACAGATAGATATTCTGTCTGTGTCACTAGTATGGTAGTGATTTGTTAGTTGATGATGACAATTGATGAAGCCCTCAGGGGCATTTTTTCTTTGATAATAGGTGGAATGTGGTACCCATATGCGTACAATTGGTATGGCATATAAATGTGCATTGTACGCATAGGTGTTGGCTAGGACCTTCCTGTGTAAGCATTGCTGAAAGAGACGCTTATAGAGGCACAGGTCTTCGACAAATTTGATCAAAGTGAAATGTTTGTAAGGTACGATACCATCTTAACATGAAAGCTTGTGTTGTAGTTGAATTTCAGGAGGATCGATGACATCTGTGGGAAATGATGTCTCCCACAGTGCCACTTGAGGATGCCCAAATTGTGGAGAGGGGTGATCCAAGGTACCGCTTCCTTTTTGGAAAAGAGGTGTTGATGTCAACAGAAAGGAAGCCTCAACCAAACGAGGGGGTCACTGATACGGAGGATCAAGATCCTGGATGTAATGGGTTTAACATAGGCATGATGGCGAGGGGTGACTGAAAACTGATGATGGGGATTTAGTATCCGAAGGTCGAAGTATAAAAAGCAGCTTGGCGGCAGTCATAACTATTTATGATGGGGAAATCCCTGGAGTCAGTAGGACTTCCAGGGTGGGTATAAACTGGTTATGAATGTCATGGTGGCTTTTGTGTGAGGGTGTGATACTCCGACCAAGGGTGACGAGGGACTGCTGCCATGGGAGAAAAAAATAATGGGTGGGTGGGGGATGCAGTGTGCCATTTGTGGTCTTTGTACACTTACCAAAATAATAAAATAATGGGGTTTGGTTTGTAAAAAACACAGAGACAGGTGCCCCAAAACATGAAAGTGCTCGCTCATTTATGATGTGAGGAAGGTGTTTTACTAAGGGTGGGGGCCCCATTGGTTGGTCTCATGTACAACGCTGATGAAGCGGATGAAAAAGTATCGTAAATGGGTTATGCTGATGGAGGTATGGTAAGCCAAATGCGAGACGCGATAGTGCGCTTTTGATATGCTTGAACAACCTGGTCGTCCGGGAAAGGGGTTTTATTTTGATATGGTAAAACTTGACCTGATGCATGGCAAGTGAATGGGCAATAGGTGCTTCCTAGACTTTAGTGGTATGGCCATGGCGTCACTTTTGTTGTGATATATGGTCTACTTTGGGTGACAAGCGCCATGGAGGGGAGGCTCTACCGACCAACAAGGATGCTTATCATGTGCAAGGTGAGGTGATGATAAACATGGTCGGGTGTGTGGAACCTATGGATGATTTCTGATGGAGAAATGATGTCAGGATATGCAAAGTTTCTATGGACTCTATCATGCTGGGGGTAGAATGATACTTTCTCTTGGATGGAGCTGTGGATGGTTTGCATACTACTTGCAAAAAAAAATACCCCAAGCGAAAACATCTTCTTTATTCAAATATTTATTTGAAAGACATGTGGTTAAAAAAGAAAATGAGAGAGGGCATACCTGCCGATGCTGAAAATTTATTTTTTCGAGGGTGCAAATGTGTGGCACTGCCCTTGGGCGTTATGGAGTACTGATCACAATGTTGCTTTTCGGCCTAGTGATTAGGCCTTTTGAACTCTCATTATGGTCCTCCAAAGTTTTTGAAAAGGGCGACTTTTAGGCAAATATGGCTCAATTCAGTTCATTTGCGTGTGTTGAGTATTGAGAGGTTAGAGGCTTTTGCGGGGCACTTCTTGTCGTTGTGGTCATCATGAGTACCCGAGATTAGCGATTTTTTGGCCAGGTAAACTTCATGACGTCCTGCATTTTAATTTTTTCAGTTTGTGAGTGACAGAGTTCGTACAATACTGGTTTGTACGGACCTTTAGCCAGTTTTTCTCGTGACCACGCGGGCGATCAAGGTACTAGCGTGCCTTTTGCGCACCTGTACAAGATTTTGGTGTGCCTTTTGCACGCCTATGAGAAGAATAGGTGCGCCCTCCTTGCGCTTGTCTGAGGAACAGGCATGCAGAGAGTCGAGGCAATTTTTGTCAAAAAATTTGGAAACTTTGCTTGTTTTTTGGTGTTTTTCGTGCTGCTGATGTGTTCATGTTTTGATGACATGATGTTGTGGAGGGAGAGGGATTGGCCCGAGCTCTGTACTACCATAGTTGCTGATGGTCAGGCGTGCCAACAGTTGGCACGATGGGGTCTCCTCAAATTTCTCGAGAATGACCTTCTTCGATCATAGGATCAACTTTTGCGCTACTTAATCCAATGTTGGAACATGCGGCGCAAGGTGATGGTGCTATGTGGGTGCGACCTCACTATCCGTCCTCAGACGGATATCTAATTTGTGACCGGGCTGCTACCTTAGGGTGAGGCACTTTGGTATCCACTTCCCTCTGGGAGGGTGGAACTTGATCAGTTCCGGGCGCGTCATTGCGGCGGGCGCCCCTTACAGAGGGGTGTATAGCCATTGCTACAGTGATAGACATGGCCAAGCAGTGTGCTTTAGCAGCCATTGTGCGACTGGCAGGGTCGTCTGCTCCTCATCAGGCATCAGTTCCGCATATCGGTGTCTTGCGCCGGCTGAGGGCTAGGCACTTTTTTGAATTTTCACGTTTCTGTTACGACAGGATGCTGGCACAACTTTCCAAGGTCTGGGATTGATCGAAGTCGTTTACCTATGCCAACATCCTATGCAGCATTGTGTACGAGCATGTGGTGTTGCTGAGACCTGTGGTGGCGGTGCCTGCTGGGGGGCCATAGGATCCTCGCATGAGGAGGTGGGCTCCCGTGATGCCTCGAGTAGGTGGTGGTAGGGTGGGGAGTTACTGGAATTCCACCACTAAGGCTTGGTTTAAGGCCAACCCTCAGATGTTCCTGTCATTCCCTTATGCAGGGATGGACTTTCGGGGAGATCCAGAGATGGGTCTTCCTGTTGGATACGCTTTGGGGCCAACAGGTACGTCTTTGTGTTTTCTGCATTTATTTGAGTATTTATGTTTATATGTGTATTATGATGACACTGACATATTTTTGGTACTCTTGCAGATGTTGGTGAGTTCGATCGTCCGGTGGCTCGATTGGTTGGGCACCAGCTGATTCGGTGACCGTGAGGAGCTCTCAGGGGGTAAGGAGGAGCTCCTGCACAGCCTCTAGGTGGAGCACTATGTGGTGAGGCTGGTCCTTCGGGGGAGGGTAGTAGCTCGGCTTCCACCGAAACTACTGCTGAGCGAGATTGTGTTGATGCAGCAAAGGATCATGTTACTGAGTTGACCGAGAGAGTGGCAGTTCTAGAGGATGCCTGGGATCGAGTAGAACGCTTGACCCAGGGGATGCCTACTCGAGGATTTTTGGATGACCTCAAGGATGTATGGCTGGAGACCTTGATGGCCCGGGAGAGGGGCTATTGGCAAGTCTTACGTTGGGTGGCAGTCTCCGTGTTGATGGTGGCTCCAGTAGTGGTACCAGGAGCTGCAGTGGGTCCAGGTGCCCCACCTGGGGGAGCACCGCCCTAGAGTATTTTTGTAGACGGGAAAAGCACCCATTATGAGGATGCTTCCCCTATGTTTGACAACTTGTATATTTGTATCTTTTAGGCTGATCGATGGGTCAGAGACACTATTTTTTGTACTCAGACACATATGTTTTGATATTAATATGAGAGATATTTTTTGCAGCTCTACATGGTGTGCCCCCTGTTTATGTTTATGGATTATGTTATGATGATGGATATCTATGTTTTCTATGTTTTTGTTTTTTATGTATGATGGTTTATCCGAGATGCATTCCAGTTTAGAATATTGTTAGATATGTGATCAGTTGTTTGGTTTTGACTCCTTGTTATCTTAATCTTTTTTCACGCAAATATTTTCTAAATAGATGTGAATATCTTGTCTCAAATGTTTGGTTTAATTGCGACACTACTAACTGGGAATTGAGGTAGATATTCATATGGTGTATGCCTTGCTGGAAGGCGTCGTACGTAAGTCTGATAACGGCGTCATATTCTGCCTGATTTTTTATTGCTAAACCAATGTACACACCATTGGTGCAGAGTGGTGATCAGTCAGGGTGATAGATAACCCTGGTGACTGCTACTAAAATTTGAGACCATATTGATGCTCCATCAGAAAATCCGAAGTAAGGGTCGGGTTGGTAATCCATTTTGATACTCAACCGCGTTTTGTAGAATTATTTTGGTCAAAATTTTATAGTGGTTGGGTTTGTGTACGTTGACTCTAGGGTAGGGCCTCCTTGGCCCTTATGGGTAGAATTTCTTGAGGTAAAGGCCATTGATGGGTTTGGTGAGGCATGTCCCGTGTGATTCAGTCAAGATTTATGCCCCCTTGAAGAGGCAATGTTTTATCTTGTAGGGTCCTTTCCATAAGGTTTCGAACTTTCCTGGCCCTAAGGCTTCTTTAACGACATCGTAGCAGAGGACTAGTTCTCCCTAGGCAAATGAGCGAGGATTGATGTGGTGGTCGAACGATGCTTTTACCCTTTTCTTGTGGGCCTCGTTGTGTTGTAGTGACTGTCGTCGGCATTCGTTGATGAGCTCTAATTGCACTAGACATTTTTCTAGAGGTTGGGTATCATTGAGGAGTTCGATGGCGGCATGTAAAGTTGGGATCTTGCGTTCTATGGGAATCACGGCTTCGACCCCGTATACCAAGTGGAAGGGAGTGAAACTAGTGGACGTCTTCACAGTTGTGCGATATGCCCACAGGAAGAGAAGAACATATAGTGCCATTTGGTTTTATGGTTATTCACCATGCGTTGTAACATTATTTTGAGAACTTTGTTTACAGCTTCTACCTGTCCGTTGGAGTGGGGGTAGTATGGTGAGGCAAATTCATGGGTGAATCCGAGATGGTGAGATAGCTCCTCAAAAACTTCATTCTCAGTGTTTCCCATGGTCAGAGACTAACTCTTTGGGAACGTCGAACTGGGAAATCACATGGTTAAATAGAAATTGAGCAGTGGTTTCTGCAATGTTGTCATATGTGGGCATGGCTTCTGCCCACTTGGTGAAATAATCAACATCCACTATGATGTATTTATGATTTCCGGACGATGTGGGGTTGCAAGTCATGAAGTTGATTCCCCATTTACAAAAGGGGTCAGTGACAATGACGGGGTGCAGAGGAGCAGGAGGGGCTCTTGCTTTATGAGCGAAGCGCTGGCATCGCTCGCATCTCTTGACTACTGCAATGCAATTGCGAAACAGGGAGGGCCAGAAATATCCTGCCCGTAGGACTTTTTGGGCGGTGGCCATCTCGGAGAGGTGCCCACTGCAAGCTCCTCCATGGCATTCATTAAGGCTTGTTCCACTTGGTCGTGAGTAAGGCATCGATGTAAAATGGTGTTGATGCCCCGTCAATACAAAACATCTCCTATGAGGAGATATCGGGGGCCCTGATGGGGAATGCGCCAACGGTCGTCTCGAGTGAGATGAGGTCTGAACTTCTGAGTTCGTAGGAAGAGGATAACATTCCCATACCAAGGGTCATCAGTTGCTACGAAGAAGAGATTTTCATCTGGTAGTGAGTCATTGATTGGTGATCCCTTGGTATCTCTTGGGAGGTCCGTAATGAACTCTGCTAAGATAAGCGCCTTTTTTCTTTTAAGGGAGCGAAATTGTAAGTCGTATTCTTAGACAATGAATATCTAGTGGGCATACTTGTGGTTCATTAGGCGACGTGTGAGAAGATATTTGATGGGATTAATATCCACGATGACCGTAGTGGTTTTTAAGATGATGTAGTTGCGAAGCTTTTGGACTGCATGTATTAGTGCTAGGGCAGTCTTTTCTTCGGGCTCATATCTTAATGTTGGGCTCGTTAAGGTTTTAATGACGTAATATATTACGTGCTCCTTCCCATCTGGGCCTTCCTGGATCAAAACTCTGGCCAAGCCAGACTCGAAAGCTGATAGATACATAATGTAATCTTTGTCATAATCTGGGGGACTGATGAGCGGTGCTGAAGACAATGTTTCTTTCAGTGTATCGAATGCTTGTTGGGCATGATCATCCCATTTGAATGGGATGTCCTAGCAAAGGAGGCGTAGGAACCCTTGTGCGCAAGCAGCATAATCTGGGATGAAGCGTCTCAGAAAATTGGCCTTCCCCTGTAGGCTTTGTAGTTTCCTGACGGTTCGAGGTGGAGGTACCTCTTTAATGGCTCGGACCTTGAGGGGGTCCACGCAAATCCCTTGCTGGGACATGATAAAACCTAAGAGTCTTCCTAATGTGACGTAGAAGACACACTTGAGGGGGTTCAAGTGTAGGTCGTATTGACGGCATCGTTGGAATATTAATCGCAGATCCTCAAGATGGTCTGAGTGCTTCTTGGAGCGAATGGTCAGGTCGTCCAAGTAGGCAATGATAAAGTGTGCCAAGTCATGAAATATATAGTTCATGGCCCTTCGGAAGGTGGCTCCAACATTTTTTAGGCCAAATGGCATTACCTTGTATGTGAATGTGCCCCCCAAGGAGTGAACATAGTCACCAATCAAACGGGAACTCTAACAAAAAAAAACATCAAAACACCATGAAAAAACAACCCGAAAATGAATATTTGTATTCTAGAATAACCTTCTTCTTTTTTCGGGGTAAATTTTCAACATCTTTAAAAAAGTTGTATTCTAGAATAACCTTTCTTTTTTTAGGGGTAAATTTTCAACATTTTTTAAAAATAGAAGTAAAAGCCAATTTTTTTGTGGAAAAAAAACCCGCAAATGGAAAGTGTTGAAACAAAAAATTTAGAATAATAAAAATTTATATTAAAAAAAAAAAGCATTTTAAAATAATTGAAAAAAATAACAAAATTCATTATTTTTTTAGTAAAAAAATTCAAAAAAAACAAAATTTAAGAAAAAAAACAAAAATAAATTAATTAATTAATTTTAAATTAAAATTAAAATTAAAAAAATATATTAAAATTGGAAAAAAAAACAAAACAAAACCAAAAAAATTAAATTTTGAAATATACACATTAAATAAAAATAAAATTAAAAATTAAAAATTAAAAAGCAATTAAATTTAAAATATACAAATTAAATATAGAAAGAAAAAGAAAAATTTTACCAAACTAAAAACAAAAAATTAAATTTTTTAAATAAAAAATTAAATTAAAAATATATATATATATATATATTACTTTTTATTAAATTAAAAAATTAAAAATTAAAAAAAAAAAAACAAAACAAAACAGAACTAGAAAACATTACTTAAATTAAAATTAAAAAAAATTTAAAATTGATTAAAAATTAAAAATTAAAAAACCATTATTAAAAAAACAAATAAATTTTAAATATAAAAATTAAATTAAAAATATATATAATAAACTTTATTAAATTAATTAATTAATTAATTGATGATAATGATGATGGTTAACGTTCACTGAGACCAATCTTTGGTCTATCGAACCTAAAGAAAAGAGTTATTTAATTTGATTTAAGATTTTATTCCTATGCTCAAAAAGCTTGGAGAGAAGCCTCCCGAGCTCACTATAATTTTGACATCTTAAAAGGCTAGGAAGGTCAGTATTGCAACAAATATTATGAAATTGAGCTCTAATGTGGTTGTACGCGGTGCACTCTAAGAGGAATTGATTTTCATCCTTGATGTTCATATTCTCACAAAGATGGCAGATCCTTTCCATCCATGGTGTTTTAGGAACTATCCAACGACCTGTTTCACTATGGAGCTCATGAGAGTTCGTTCTAATCTTGGCTATATTAATTTTCTTCTTTGAGCTAGTTAAAACAGAGAGATACTTTTGATCTTCTAAGGTGGGGTTGATGACCTCCTTATAATACCATAATTTTATTTTACCTGCTAGATCTTTCTTGCACCACATTTTTTCTTTGAACTTAGAAGTAATAATTTTTTTTAATGTTATTGATGTTTTGCAATGCAACATTCTTGTCGATCTCCCAATGGTTTAACCAAGCCTTGGTGTCTTTATACCAACCTCATTTAAGCCTTAGGTGGTTTTGGTTGGAATTTAAAACTAGCTTAGGAAGTCTATGGTCTCCTATGCTATTGAGCTTGAGCTTGTGCTTGTATAACAGAAGCCTAGTCATCTCTAAGCTCTCTATAGGGGCAAAAAAATTAATATTAACATTAAAAAATTAAATTTAAAAATATATATATATATATATATTAAATTTTAATACATAAATAAATTGATAAATAATTTTTTTTTTAAATAAATTTAAAAAATCAAAATCAAAAATCAAAAATATAAAACTAAAAAACATTTTTAAAATTAAAAATAAAACAAAAAATTAATTAAAACTACAAAAAGGAAAAATAAATAAATGAAAACTTATATATGTATAATTGAAAATTAAATAAAAAAAATTTATATTTTATATTTTATTTAATTAAAAAGAAAAACGAAAAACATAAAAACAAAAAAAAACAAAAATAATAATAATAATAATTAATTTAAAATAATAACAATAACAATAATAATTTTGTTTAAAAAATAGTGTTTTCTTGCCGACCACTGAGCAAGTGAGGTGGCTGCATGCAACTCCTTGCATGCCCAGTGGCAAGCCCCCGCCGCCACCTAGGCGGCGCGATTGTCATTAATTTTTTTTGTTTTTTTTATTAAATTTTATTTTTATTTTTTATTTTTTTAATTTAATATTTTAAGATTAATTTTTATTTTTGTTTTCTATTTTTAATTTAATTTTAAAATTTTGAAATTTTAATTTAAAAAATGTTTTTTATTTTTATTTTTATTTTTTTTTAATTTTAAAATGGTTTAATTTAAAAAAATTAGATTTTTGTTTTTAAAGGTATTTTAAAATGTTTTTTTTTTTGTTTTAATATTTTTTTTAAAAAACTTTTATTTTAATATATATATATATATATTTTTTTTTATTTTATTTTTTTTCTTTTTTCTTTTTTCTTTTTTCTTTTTTCTTATTAATTTTTTTGTTTTTTTAAATTTAAATTTTTACGTTTTAGTTATTTTTTATTTTTGTATTTTAATTTTATAATTTTAATTTTTTTTTCTTTATCGTTTTTGTTTTTAATTATGTGGTTTTTTTTAATAACTAAAAAAATTGTTTTTGATATTTTTTTTTATTTTTTGGTTCAATTTTATTTTTTTCTTTAAATTGTGTGCCTTTTTTTTCCATTTTTAATTTAAAATTTGAATTTTTTTTTCTTTTGTGTTTTATTTATGTTTATATTATTATGGAGGAGTCTTTCGTTCGACGAATCGGGAGCTAATGTGACAGCTCCTGATCCGCCCCTCCGGCGACCATTCTATTCTCCGGCTCCCCGATGGTGGACCCCGCGACGAGGCAGCAAACGGCAAACGGAAGACTCCTCCAAACGGCGATGAGCGCCTCCTCCACCACGGCTCAACTAGCGCAGCTCCACCCCGCAATGCGCCACCCCCACGTCTCCGGCCGCGACTGCAATGCAGATGGTGGAAAAGATGTGAACGTATAATGCATTCAATGCTGGGCTTCCTCCCAAACTATTTCAAATTCTGAATTCGCGCGCGTTTCAGTTTACCTCTTGCTATTTCTTCTAGTAAGCTGTGAGTGAGTCTATTTCATTATTTTTTCTGAGCGCGGTCGGAGTCCTTCTGGCGTTTCTTTCTTCGTGGCAAGTTGTGAGTGACTGCTCCTACCATAGTTCCGAACGCCAAGTTATTTCAGGTCAAAATCCCTATCTCTATTACCATTTAGGGAATTTTACATTATTTTCTATACTCTTGTTCGTCACACTTCTAATCATAGGTCAATTATCTAACATTAAATGTTCGACATTCCTAAATTAAAAAGGCAGACTACAGATTTTGCCATGGACTTGATTTGAATGTTTTGTGGACTCGAATGTTTCACTGTGTTTGTGATTGTTTTTGATCTCATGTTCGTGATTGACTTTGATGAATATCCCAAGCACCCCTCTGTATTTTTGGGATGAATCTCCCAAGCACCACCTCCTTTGATTTCCCTCTCAATTTGGAATCTTCATTATAGAAATATTTCCTGATTGTGTACATTGATGGGTTGCTCTTTTTTCAAATGGACTTGATTTGAATGTTTTGTGGACTCGAATGTTTCACTATGTTTGTGATTTTTTTTGATCTCGTGTTCGTGATTGACTTTGATGAATATCCCAAGCACCCCCCTGTATTTTTGGGATGAATCTCCCAAGCACCGCCTCCTTTGATTTCCCTCTCAATTTGGAATCTTCATTATAGAAATATTTCCTGATTGTGTACATTGATGGGTTGCTCTTTGTTTTGACTATTTTTCCTTGAAGCTCCTTTTTTATAAATGGTTATACAGTAAACATTCTTAATTATGCGTCTATTATGTTGTTGGGAAGAGTTTTCGAGGATTGGTTGGTTGGATTAAAACTGAAATTGGCGGTTGGAAGCTTCAACAACATTGATTTCTTCGCTTCGTCTAGTTTCAATCTGTCTGTCTACTGAGGCAGGAAAATTTTGCTGCCTGAGGTAACAAAAATTGGTTGGAATTTGGTTAATTTGTTTCTCAACAAAATCTAATAGGAGTGATTGAATCTTGTTTTATAGGAGTGATTGAATTTTGTTTTTTAGAGTGAGAATGGATTCAGTACAATCAAAAATTTAAATTTATTAGGCACTCAAATTATTTTTGACACTTAACAGTTATAACTTGGATTTCTCAAAAAATTTACCAAATTTTATCAATAGAAATTCATTATTTTCTTCTCTAAGCAAATGGGAAGCTTTGTAAGCCTCGTTAAACTACGCCATCCAAAAATGTTTGTAAGCTTCTTCATAAGCCTCGTTAAACTACGCCATCCAAAATTGTTTGCAGGGTTATATAAATATAAAAACTGTTTAGGGTGCCATTACAATGTTTTAATAATGTTGCTTTATGATCTCTTTTGTTTTATTCCTTGATTAAGTAAAACTAAATTATTGATAGTGCAGTTGCTGCAGTGAATGGTCGCGGCTTGGTTAGTTATCTTGTCCTTGAGATGTGAATATAGTTGAAAATGGGAATTGTGGGATTGTATCCTCTCGGTTCAACCTTGTCTCTATAGCATCTCCTTTCATCTTGCAGGGTTATGATTAAATAATCCATAAAGCATACTAGCATCCTTTCACCTCACGAATCATGACTATCTACTTCATAGCATACAAACAAACCAGTAAATTTCCTCTACTAAACCAGTTGTATGTACATATTTTCTTGTGAATGAAAGGAGAATTGTTGTTACGTTTGCTGCATAGTGAGTATTATGAATGAAATGTCGCGTTTAAGTTGATGTGATGGGTAATGTGGGGGTCTATTATCATACAAAGTTCAAACTGTGTGCGGTTAAGAGTATTCGTTCGATTCTGCTTTCCATCGCTTTCTGGGGGAAGATTCTGGGTTGATCCACTGCAAAGTGTGAGTATCCTGCAAATTTATATACAGTCTAGATGTGCTTATGCAGCAAATATATATACAGTCTAAGTCGTTGCGCTTGTGTTGTAAAAATATAGAGTTCATATGTGTATATATACAGTCAGATGTGCTTCTGCAGCAAATATATATACAGTCTGAGTCGTTGTGCTTGTGTTGTAAATATATAGAAAGTTGAGATGTGTACAAATTCCACTGCTATATAACGTGTTAGCGGTAAACTCTATCTATCTTTATATCTTTATATCTTATCCCACTTGAATCGCTTAGATTGGATTTCATTTCACGTGGATCAGATGGCGCCCTGCGGGCATTTGTATTTAAAAAAGACCATAAAATAAGGAAGGTTAAGTGAAGGGTGTGGATGGATCCACGCTGTGGGTGTCTATTGTGCAGAGTTTATCAATAAAAAGTGGATCAGATGGCGCCCTGCGGGCATTTGTATTTAAAAAAGACCATAAAATAAGGAAGGTTAAGTGAAGGGTGTGGATGGATCCACGCTGTGGGTGTCTATTGTGCAGAGTTTATCAATAAAAACATCTCATTATTCTGTTCATATTTATGTGTATCAAAGTTAATCTATTTTATCGTTTCTGGCCATTTGCAAGTTTTAAGGAAAGTGTTTTAGCTTTACATTGCTATTTTGAAATTATTGTATTAAAAAAAAATTGAATATACTCACTGGTTTAAAACACGTGAACATTATTTATTACATGTAATTAAATAATTATTTTAAATATTTATGATAGATCACAGATTTCAAAATTCTAAAAAAATAAAAATATTTATATAAACTAAAGTAAAATAATGAAAATTAATTTAATTCAGTATTAAATTTATTAAAATCTAAAATTTTAAAATAAATATAATTAAATTATAAACTATATAATTTTTTTTATTAAATTCACAATTAATATTATTTTTTTCATTTTATAATTATAAAATATATTGTTTAAAATATATATTTAAAATAAATAATTTAATAATTATATTAATGTAATATAAAATTAATAAAACAAAACTCAACATATAATACATTAACTTTTTTCCCATAAAAAATAGAAGAAAAACCATTATCCCTAATATACATATCAACATTACTTTCCTTACTTTATGTTATATACCAAATATGAGATTAATGGATAAATTTATATATTAAAATAATTCTATAATTACTTTGAAAAATGAAAAAATATAATAATTAATTAATTAAAAATAGTAAAAAATAACATATACAAAATATAGGATTATTTGATAAGTTTACATATCAAAATAATTTTATAAATATTTTGAAAAAACTAAAAAAACACCATAATTAACTAATTAAAGATGAGTAAAGTTAACATTATATTTTAATTAGAAATGTTAGTTTAAATTATAAAATCTTAGATTATTATTATTATTTTGCATTTTATATAATTGTTAAAATGACTATGCTAGTTAAATTATAAAATTATAAATGAAAGAATGAATGAGATTGTATCTCCTTTATGATAGTTTAATTCTCCAAAAAATTGCTTCCATCTTCATCCCTTCCTCATGAAGCTTGTCAATACCATGAATTTTTGTGACATTTTTAGCAATGATAAAAAGTTGCAAATTACCATATATAAAAAGACATTGTGATAAGTTTTTGACACTATATTTTTTAAAAACAATAGTTTAAGCTTGCCACCATTTAGCCACCATCATTGTGTGTTTAAGGACATGATGGTTAGGATCATTAAATCTGTGTTAAGCAACTAGTGTGTTGGGCATATTGCTTTTTTGTGGGATGGGTGTATCATTTATGGGTGGGGTTTAGGTCTCTCATTCATGTCCATATGGAATATAAAGTGGGATTCTTATGTATGTCTCTTGCTTGTGAAGGTTAAATGTGTCATTTATGTGTGTAAGTTGGGTGCAACATTTACGAGTGTGACTTAGGCTTATTGTTTTGATGCATGACTTTGATTTCTCATCTATGTATGTTAGTTAGGTATATCACTTATGTGAATGAATTAGGTGTATAATTTACATGTTGTTTATATGTCTAGGCCAGATACATTATTTTGATGTATCATTTATACACACAACATAAAATACATAAAAGTTTCACTTTTATAAGCTCTTAGTGCCAACACAATGTACAGACTAACTTAAAATACATCTTAGACAATGACCAATAAAATGTTCCATTGAATACACATGATGAAACCTTTCATTTACTTCTCATACACATCAATATTATTTGATTATAAATACTACTTAATTATTGTAGGTGGTAACTCGATAATAGTTTTTAATATTATAGTAAAATATATATATACATTTTTTTTTTAAATTGAGAAAATAAATATTTATAATTAAAAATCAAATATATAACACTAACAATTTACCATTTTAATAGTGATTTTGGCTAGAGGAGCTTCTACAAAAACCATTGCTTAAAATGTTGCAAGAGTGCTTTTCCAAGATAAATCCCTAACAATAAACATTTTATGGATGTAGTTTTTTTAAATCATTTTTAAAATTTAAATTTTAGTCTTATTGGTTTTAAAATTACCCCCAAATTATTGATGATTGAATTTTAAGGGAAATTAAAAACAAAAATGAAAAACATTTCTAAAACATTGAAAATTAAATTTTTAAATCATTATAATATGTTCTTATAAAATTATAAATAGGAATATATTTTTGTAAATGTTAAGTTATATATATATATATAATCAAACTTATCTCTTTAGTGGATTCCACCAGATTTCATTGAAGCTATTGGAAACACTAAATTGAACACTTTATCAAAATAGACAACGAAACACTCACTAATGGGTCATATCATTCGCTTGTATTTGTGTTAAATTGGATTTATGTGAAGGTCTTTAAGATAAAATCATTTTAAAATGGGATGGTAAGGAACATCATCAGCCTCTAGAAAGTGATAAGATTTCTTTTAGATGCAGATCTTGTTAGTAGCCCGAGCATCTTCCTAGTGCATGCCCTGTCTCTAAAGGGGTGTCTGGATCCCTGGAGCTGTGAAAACCCAATCGCGGATGGCGTGATCAGGAGGCAACATTAAGTGTCAAGAATGTGGCAAGCTATAAGAAGGACAACTCTCAGCAGAAAAATGCACCTCCTAGCTTGCCAAATGCTTTTAACGATGGATAAGGTGGGAGGTTTACCAACAATGAAAGTAAATATGATGCCAGAGAGAAACACACATTTTTAATAGTGAGAAGAAACACTTGGAAATGATAAATTCCACTTTTTCAAGGAATTTTTCTCCAATTTTGTTCAATAGATGATGAAGCTTGGCAATGTTAGAGGGAATATTTGTTCCAAAAAGTGAAACACTTTGGACAATGCACCACATTCAATCATTCTCCTTTACATTGGCTTGATCCTCTTAACATTTATTTTCATTTATTCAATATCTGCTTATAAGATGGAAATATTTTCTTTATTAAATCATTATTCAAATATGGCTATTCCAATAATTGAAACTATATGAAAGAACTAAGGTTGGATTTGAATCATTATACGTTTTAAGCTCTCATTTTTTGATGGGATAATAAATTGATTAATCTATATATATTTTTAAAATTTCAACTTTTGTTATATGAATTATTGATTTAATTTTATTGTACATATATTGAGGTAGAGTGAAACAATTTTATTTATGATTTCAATAATATTAATTGAAATATTAATTTTTGTTAATCTATTTAATTTTAAAGGATTGTGTTTTATTTATCAAATATGCTAACCAAAAGAAAAAAATTAATTGCTTACCAAGGGGCAAAGACTTTAATAAATTTTGATGGATAGTAACTACTAAAAAGCCATCACATTTATATTTTTTGCTCCTACTTAATAAAGTGCTGAAGAAAACATAAATAATGGTGGGTAGTAACAACTGTGGTAAGTGTTATACAAATATTTGCTTAAAATATGATGGGTAGTAATTGATAGTAAATATGTTATTTACATGAATATGAACTATTTCAAAGGATTTTATTTTTTGATAGTTTCTTATGAAGCTTAACAATGAAAACTCCAAAAGTATCTAAAAATCGTGGCATAAATATTATAACTGCATCAAAAAATTATGGCAAAAAATATGAGACAGTTATCCACATGGCATTGTGTTGTGCAAAGGCTTATGACATTATTAGATTTTTTTTTAAATATAATTTCTATATAACCAATTAGAAAAAACCAATTTAAATTTAAAAAAACGAGTCGTCTTTAAGTTTGCAACGGATTTCAAATTAATCTTCTCCACCATCTAATGTTTCATTCTCCTCAAACACATTTGACCAAAGGATGGAGATAAAAATGTTGCAGTGAAATTTGAAATCACAAAACAGTTTGAGGCATTTAAAGAAAGCACGCCAATTCTGCTATTGAATGAAAAGGTGCCTATGTATTACAGTACTATCAAGAAAATTTATTGTTTTCCAACATAACATTTAAAAGTAAACCACAAATATCCATTAACTGCATCATCGAATTCCTGATGTTCTCTTTTCATTTATATAGAAAAAATGAAGTAGATGTACACACTTGCAGCTTATCAGAAGCTGAAATAATTTTAAGCTCTTCTAACCCTAGTTATGGAAACCAATATAACCATAACAAAAAAGTGCTCCACACTAGGAATCACATGTAACCAAAGTTGGCCACTCCATCATGAATCGGTATGTCAGACAATAAACAAAAGAATGTAGTTTCTATCACAACTTTTTTTTTAAGCCAATTTTTGTGTTGTCTCCAAGTTCTGTGATATCAGTGACCCAATCATCTTCAGATAGAGGGGGACCCAATGAAGAATTTTCTGTGTCTGTAACATGACAATGCATTTTTCATCAGAGAAGATAATAAGATGTCAAGTAATAAATGCATCAGAATACAAAGAAGATCAATTAAAAGTCTCGTCCTAAGCACCTTGACTCATCTGATAAAAATAGTTATAGGGTGTCTTTGAACATCCTTCATCTGAAATCACATTGATTGGACATTCCAGCCCGGCAAAAATTCCAGCACTACATTAACAACATGAACAAAAACCAGTGCTAAATGTAAGGAGCGAAGTCAATGCAAAAAAACATGGAAATTCACCAATTTCCGTGATGTCAGTGGCCCAATCATGTTCTGGTCGAGGGGGGCCCAATGACGAACCAGCTGTGTTTGTAAGATGACAACACAGTTTCCATCAGAGAAAAAAATAACATGTCAAATAATAGATGCATCAGAATACATAGTAGATCAATCAGCAATCTCGTCAAATGTACCTTGACTCATGTGATCAAAAGGTTGATTGTGGGTCTGTGAACATCCTTCATCTGTAATCACATTATTCATATGTCGCGGCCCTGCAAACATTACAACACTACATTAAGCTAAAATAAATAGCAAAGATCAAAGACATTGCAACAAAATTGAAAAATCGACAAAGCGATCTAAACATAGCAACACATTTGGAAGATCACAAATTTGATTTAAACAAACTGATATCATCTCCCTATAGAACTTACTTGGAAAAGTAGAGGAAGCATTGTTGGAGGGAGGACGACCACGCCTGTTGAGGTGTGGAAATTCAAATGGTTCATCTTCGGATGCAGAGACATTCAAATCAATATTTAAGGTGACATTCTTTTTCTTTTTATTTTTTTTTTTGGACTAAGGAAACTCTTCTTCCTCTTCAAGGATGACTCATAAGCACCCAAACCACGGACGAAGTCATAATCCATAATATTAATATTATTAGCATCATCCACAAATCTTTTTTCCAAATCAATCAACTGTTTTTTCTTGTTCATAGTAGAAGGAGGACTATTCTGAATCAGGTCTAGATAACCAAACAACTCCTCTCTCAACACACCAAGTTCTTCAACATTGTCATCTTCAATATTGGTTGGGATAGTATCTGCAGGAAGGTTTAGTGCCTTTGTACTTATCTCAAAAGGGGCATTCAACTGATTGGGTGTGGTATGAAGATCCAATAAAGGGTCTAAATCCATCAAGGAGGAATGAAACCAATCTACCTTTATAGAATGCTTGCAAATGTTGCCCCGAATAGACCATGGACAATTGCAAGTGATAAAAATTTTGTGATGGAAAATGATAAGATTTTCCTTATCGGCTTTGCTTTGACTCCTTACCCAATAAGCATGAGATATGCTCTCATGAGGCCTGCAATCACTATCTGGAATTCTTCTAGCCTTTTCCATTGATGATTCAGAGTTGAATCTCTTTCTTGTGGTTGTTATAATATCCTTCTTTTTTCAAAATTGCCTTGAATCAATAACTTGGCTCAACATTTTTTAGGAGAGTGTAGAATAGCCAATCCATTCTACGAGAACATTTCTTTCGCTTATCACATAGAAATGTTGACTTCAGGTAACCGTGGTATGATTCCACAGCATTATTTGTCTCCTGGTTTTCATGAGGAAAATCTCTGCAGTCTTTAACCCACATGCCTACATGGAAAGACTCAATTAGTAAATATAAGTTGTCCAACATAAATGACAAACATACAACACAGAAGGAATATTATGAAAACTTACGAATCTTGTCACCGACAATCCAAGTCTTGTAGAAATAGTCCAAAAACTTCTGATCAGTTGCATATTTGATGAAAAAAGCATTGATTGCATTATCCACTTCATCAGTACAACAATCTTTCATGATATGGCCAAGTTCATTGAACATTTCATTTGCTTTATCTGAGCTACTAACCAACCGATTAACATTCTTGAGCCATGCCCTCCTTACGTGCCAAATACACAAAATCACTTCACATTTCGTGATTCTCCTGTGACATTTAATTCATTTTGAGAAATTCTTCAAATGAATGCAATTTGAAATGTCAAATAAGAATATTGATGTTACCTCAAAGAAATGATTTCAGCCATAGCATCATCAACCATGAAGGCGTTGACCCTCCAATCGGGACGAGTCCGAAAACACCTAAGCATGAGGCTCTCCAACCATACTTGTATATCTTGTGATGTATTACGTGACATCACCACCTAGGCAACTGGTACCCCACTTTTTTGCTCATCAAAGACCGCAAGCGTGTATAACTGATACTGTCATTTTAAATGAAATGAAGTTAATTTTAACATAAATGATTTTATTGAAGCAATCATTGGAAAAAAACTCACCCCATATTTGTTTGTACTGAATGTTGAATCCATGGCTATCAAACTATTGTGGGATAACTTGACCATAGTTTCCAACATCCATTTTGTTTGTATTCCAGCTATAAAAGGGATGTCTGCGCCATTGGGCTTCTGGTAGAAGAAGAAATCATCTTGGTTTCTTTGATACCAAAGATTCACACTCATTTCATCTTTGCTATGCAATTGATAACTTTCTTTCATCAGACGATTATAGATGTTTACAACGTCTTTTCTGCATAAGAAGAAATCCCTATCTCTAGATGTAGTATCTATGTCAAGATATTTCTTTATATGTATTTTACAAACAGAGTCAATTGGAAGTTGAAGAAAATAACAACTTTCTAAATAAGAAATCATGTC